>CM056998.1:154643776-155001276 GCA_029891345.1 Dryococelus australis
ATTGTCTCGCGATTGTACAATTAACATTGCCATGAAACATTTCGCGTAGCTGATACGCCGCCGGTCAAATTATGCTTTAAAATGACCACAATCGTATATGTTACATTATTCCGCCGATTATTACTCGTACGTGTATAGAAAAAAAATAATTTTGGGTACACACATTTAAACAACGCACGTTCGGTGCGTTGCAGACACACGAAACTGATTTTTTCTATACAACTGATAACTTCATTGTAGGAGCATATAATTAAGTGTACCCGTTAACAAATACGAAGCTAATAGTAATTGTGCTTCCAAGATGCTTTAACACCTCGGCCCTAGTGGTCGTCATCTTTACGACAGAAATATCTGCAGGTTAAGGAGCGAAAAAATTATAATTTCAGGGCGAATATGTTACGGTTTCATCTGCCATTCACCTGGATTCTATAATTTTAATATCAAACATTGGGAATCAAACACAATATTTGGAAATCGCAACTTTGATGTCAATGGATTTGTGCACATTACTTATTGAGCATTTACAACATATGCACGCGTGATGACTTTTGACACACTGTGAACTGCACTTCGGTGACCGTTGGTGCATTCAATCATTTGCGGACGCCTTGATGCTGAGTTCGGTTATTTCTGGGCGAGCCTAAGTCTGGAATAATTTTGAAAGGATTATTTCAGGTAGGCACACATCCCTTATCCCGTCGAATACAGAGGGTATATCCAGCGAATGTTCCTGGTGTAGTTCGCAGACAGTTAGCCATCTGTGTTCTCGAATAAATTGTGTAGGAAGTGACTGCTGGGGTTCTCCCGAACGAGTTTTACCAGGTCTATGATAGTGAGGATCTAGGGCGAATCAAAGACACATAGTAAGAATTGGCTCATTCTCAGTGATATAGAGTATTGGCAGGCCTATTTTTAAAAATATGATTAATTGAATTTTTAAAATTTTAAATTTAAAAAATATATATGCATACACACAATTTGTTTAAAATTATGTGACCAAATTCAAACAACGTCATATATGTGCTAATACAAACAATAAGTTGATGTATGCAAAATGTTCGGAACATATTATCTAGTATTTTTTAATATAATTAGAAGATTTGAAGGTGGCAAAACATCAGCAGACATTCTCAACTTCACATACCTGTGTGAACAAAAAATGGCATATCAGGAAGGCTAACGGAGGCGGCTCGCTATGCGACGAGCTCCTGCATACAAGACACCATAAACTCGAGATACGTGGGCAGAGCTAGTGTTTGCTTGTTAGTACTTACACGTGTGTCCAACTATATTAATAATGGGAGCTTAGCAATTCAGTAGTACAGATGGACGTCACATGATACGCCAGTTCCGTTCGCCTTCGTCATACGCAACTTGTTACGCACGCTGGTATGTAAAGTTGCGGACTCCCAACACAGAGTTTATCTAACTTAAATTCCGATAAAAAAATACTAGATGAATGTTACGAAAATTTTGTTACTAGGATATGTTGTTTATATTTGGTCGTTGTTTCTTTGGTTGGCATTTAAACAAGTTGTTTAAAAACATCTTAAGTATATATAACACGTTATGTGAATGTGTGTGTGTGTGTGTGTATGTATGTATATATATATATATATATATATATATATATATATATATATATATATATATATATATATATATATACATATTTATAGAATTTATTTGTTTTATTTAAGACCTTCATCTCTTCCAGCCACACTCAATCATTTACAAAAAAAATTAGAAAGGAGCGATATATTGATCATGAGATTAATATGAGGTGTTTATAGTTTATAGGGCATACGCAAATATATATTTGCCCTTTCTCAAAATATGCAAATTTTCAGTTTTTTATTTGTGAATTCTTTTAATTGTGTTTTAATTATGATTACCTTAAGTTATTTTGTTCCATAAGGAGATTTTCAGTCACGGGTGAGGTCGAATAATGTTATAACAAGAAAAATGAAAGAAATGGTTACGCGCAGCGGGAAAGGCGAAATGGACAGCGCAGCTACACGAATAGATAAAAATAAGAAATTGCCTACTGTCCGTTGAGTAGCAATAAAAAATAGGCAGTGAGTGTTACACGCTGAGTTATTGAAGAGGAAATTTGTAGAGTGAAGAATGTACTTACGGTAGTAGGGTAGAAACTAACATAGTGCCAGGGAAAATTCATATTTTATTGAAAAGTAGGTAAAAACGCTTTTAAAAACTGCAGAACTTTTCGAATTCAATTACAATTTTCTCGAGTATACGTTCTTGCATTAATAAGAGTAAATGTTACATTGTAAAATACATTTTTATAAATATTGTTTTGTGTTTTTGGAATAAAAAGAAGTGCAATTTACGTGTATATAATTACGTCATTGAATCACTTGTTTTATTTATATTCAATCGATAAGTACCTGGAAATACAGAAGATTACAAGACCAATATTCTTAGCAGATAATTTCGATATAAAGGTTACAATTAAAATGTGAGATGTAAGAATAATTTTAATATTTTTATTAGAGAATTTTACATCAGTAGTACAATAAAAATACTTCGTCTTGTATGTGAAGACGATTCAATTTATAACACAAGAAAATGTTTCCAAATTTTAATTTAGTTGCGAATGTGGCCAAGAGCAAGCGCTTTTTATTAAGAAAATATTTTGCGCTAAATTAGATATTAATATACTGAATGGATAAATTCATACCAATAGTGGTAAACAGTTGAATAAAATACTGCGAGGAAAATATGTAAACTGAGTAATCACCCTTGCGTAACCTGGCAGCAAAATACGTTTCTGATAACTTAAAATAATCAAAAAGTACTTTATTTGCATTAATATCAAATTTAGATTCATTTAATCACATAATCCTCAAATACAGAAATATTTCCATTCCAAACATATAAAACATAGGTAAATTTAAACAACAAATTAAAATATTTTTTTAATACAATGGGCAAGGGTTTTTTTTTTTTTTTAATATGAGATTTAGTGTAGCTTGTTATCTCGTTGCCATTCAGTAGTCCCTTTGTTTCCATTTGTATAGTGGAGAAAATCAGTAAGGTGTGATGGAGATATTTAAGTATATTTCGCACATATAATCATTTTCTGCTTAGGTGCTCCAAAACAAACATACCAGTGATTCCACAGACTTGTACTACAGGACACAAATGTGCATAAAGAGTCAAAATTTTCTTCAAATTGAATGTCTATTTTCTTCATACCATATTAAATAGGCCTTTTGCTATATTGTATTTCATATTCACCTTCAGCACAAACATCAATTTAAATATCTCAACAGAGAAGATTTCGTTTCCTGATTTCTTCTGATTTGCTAAAGACAGTTTTGCCTGTAGTTAAAATAATTTATGATACATTTGGTAACTTATAAGAAAACTATGTTTGTTTGAAGTTGTAGAAGAAGTCTCACAAAACTAAGATCTTCCAGAAACACATTATTTATCAGAACATATAAAGTCTTTTATTTTAAACTCTTTTTGCTTGGGGTTAAATTGAATCGATGGTCAAAAAAAAAGAAAAAATTAAACACTTATTTATTCAAATATGAAAACTCACTTTCAATAAATAAACCTCCGGTAAATAAAAATTATAATCCCAAATAACAGACAGTACGAGTACGAGTTGTAAATATATGGGAAGTTCCCGTAGTATCAGAAAAATACTTCTACAGCTGACCCAAGCAGACTCGTTCTTTGAAGTAAATATATCATGAACATAACCTAATTACCCTCTATATATATATATATATATATATATATATATCAGAAAAAAAACTTCTACAGCTGACCCAAGCAGATTCGTTCTTTGAAGTAAATATATCATGAACATTACCTAATTACCCTATATATATATATATATATATATATATATATATATATATATATATATATGGGAAGTTCCCGTAGTATCAGAAAAATACTTCTACAGCTGGCCCAAGCAGACTCGTTCTTTGAAGTAAATATATCATGAACATTACCTAATTACCCTCTATATATATTTATGCATAACAAAAACAATATATTCTAAGCGAGAGTCACATAACTTGCTATAAACATAACATAATGCTCTCAAATTCTTGATGTTATTTTTGACATATGACTAGTGATGATGTGTGACACTACGTCTATTTCGTAAAGTACGAACGTTGCAGTTGCATGTACGTTTAGAGGCAGGCACGCTTTTTTCCTTACTAAATGTACCACCCACTTCTTTACATTAGCTCAAATAATGTCCCCATAGAATACTCCCTTCCATCGGACGGTATTTTCTCGCTTATGAACTGAGTCCTGTCGCGATGTCGCGCGGAGTGTATGTACTGGAGCCGAAACTATAATTTGATTCATAAAATTTCGCAATGAGAAACCAATAGTCTAGCGAGATACCATCTAGCTATTATTGTTAATGACTGTACTTGTGCAAGTAGACATCCAGGATAATTATACAACAAACAGTTCAACCGCATAGCTATTTACTGCTATCATCGCACACACCTGGTCAGAAGGCATCTTTCTTAGTGTCTTACTAAAATGTCGCTCGGTATTGGTCACACAGTCTGTGCAACGCTGCTACATGTCGAGACACACAAGTTCTAGGATAGCCAGTGTGATACGAATATAGTCAGTTGTGCAACTTATCCGAGTAGTCAGCTCACTCTGGTGTCAACAAGTGTCGCATACGTGAGCAATTTCTTGCGATCGTAAATTTACATTGTTATACGTTGTTTCGTATTTTCACGGAAATGTTTGCTTTACTTAGACCTATTATTCCTTCAAACGTAAAAAATCGTATCTCTAGAGACCTGTAAGATTTAGCAACACGCTAAAACACGTAACTGTTTTGCATATATCAAATTTACACCCAGAATTGACACAAGGAGGTTATTGGCGAGTTTTAACAGTCCGTTTTCCAAAACTGATGCGTTTTCAAAACTCGCTAAAGAATAAAATATTTTTACATTTAAATTTTTTTTCGTATCACACGTGTAAGGAAATTAAATAATTTTTTTTACGTTACTCTCTTATACTAAAATGGAAGTACGGAAAATGCTTCTAGCAAATATACGGAGGGGTTCATTTAATTCATGGAAGTCAATCCGAAATTTTTGGAAAGTCCATTATTGGAAACCAACGAGTCTGTTATTTCACGAACAGAGCTGAAAAATATTTTCCAACCATAGTTATTTTACCTAAAATTATGGAACAATTTTTTAACACTATCGGAGTTTGATGGGGCGAGATCGCATAATCATGGTGACCAAAGCACAGTGTGCAGTTATGCCATTCCATTGGTTTCAGTGCCATACATTGTGGTGTCGACGAGCCTCAATATAGAAATGATGCGGGACCGCGCGATACAGCCGGGCGTGATTCCAGAGGCACATCCATGATGTATAACGGTAACGACTCCTGCAGAAACTGGATGTACGTAGCACCAGTTAGACAAGCAGGAAAGAAATGTAGATAAATCACTGAACCCAAATATTCGCACAGAATCTCACTTGGTGGCTTACAGTGTGTGTGATACGTGACTTTTCGGATGCCTGTACATGATATGGGGGGGAAATTTTTTCCATCGTTAAAGTTACATTATCTGTAAAATGTTGATCCTTGCATAGAGGTTGTTATCTTCAGCACACTGCTGCAATATAAAACTGTAGAACTTCAGAAATTTCTCTAGGTGCGCTGGAACAAATGTATACACCTACTGTGTGCTGTATGATAGTGGTAACTTTTCATATAAGACGGTACACATTGTCATGTGAAGAAACACGAGAATTTCATTTGTTCTAACGGTTCTAGGATATGTACTTAAACATGTACTTAAATATAATTTAAATAGTTAGACCGCTTCTTTTCTGGCACATCCTACACAAATGTGAACAAGTAATGCACATGTAGAACGATACCAAGCTAATTATTCAAAACCTAGTACACAGGAAGGACAATGTGCTCTTCATGAAAGCACCGGCCCGTGGACATACAACGGCTGATTAAGTAGTCATGGCAACTGTTGTCTATATACCAAAAAATATCCTACACAAGAAATGAACTATGTGCGGGTGAAAGTGTTCAAGTACGTTGTAAAGGTGACACTACATGGGGCATGGAAGCAAGAATATCATGCAAGGAACACAGACAAATATGGCTTCTTGAAATAACCGTTTGAAATGGTGCGTATCGTACGTGTACAAGCTATTTAAGATCCTTCAAAGTAATCTCAGAGGTCGTCCACAGTTCATTGCCAGTAATGAGGCAAACGGGAAATGCCATCAGCTGCATGAGATCCGTCTATGTGTGCTACCTCTCGTCGGAATACTGTGACGATGTCTTGTTTGATGACAAAGCGTTTACCACGCAATGGCCTCTTCAATTTGTGAATAAGATCGTAGACATACATACTAAGATCAGGATAATAGGAGGGTGTGGCAACAACTCCCATCACAAACGCCGTGAACAACGTGTAACGCTACCTGCTGTATGAGGTATAGCGTTGTCATAAAAGACCATAGCGTTGCCAAACAGTTCAGGATGTTTCTATCGAACAATATGACGCAGATGGTACGGCAGAAATGGCAGGTAGTACTGTGCATTTACAGTAAATCCCTAACGAGAATAAATCAATCAAACGGTGATTTCAAGCAGCCATATTTGTCTGTGTTCCTTACCGGATATTTTTGAATCCATACCCAATGTAATGCCAACTCTAAAACGTACTCGTCGTACATTTTCACCAGTACTTAGTACATTTGCTGTGTTGGAACATTTTCGGGAGATATATAAGAGTCGCCATGTCTTCTGAAACAACCCTCGTTTATGAGAGGGCTTGGAGTGTGAATAAAAGAGCTGCCAAGGTTAGCTCTGCTGTCAGACTAGTGAAGTTTCCGAGTCTCTAGCCCTGTGCCCAACAACCATCTCGCATGAGAGTCAATATTCGGGTTCGCCTTTATACAATACAACACGCATCTTAACTCATGGGTGTAGGAACTTGAAGTCTAGACGCTGTATCGAGCTTCGCCACTACGAGGGTATAATGTTCCCACAGTCTCAGTGATTATCGTATATAAATCATATGCGTTGGATGGCTTCTGCTTGGCTAAAGTTCGAAGAAAATTGTCCTGCTTTAGTAACATCTCTAAATGCTTCCTCACACAATAGGGCCGTATTCGTCAGCTCTTACAAACTGTTCACCGACGTGTCGACATGCCACTATCAGTGATAAACTGGGACAGGAAAATTTCGCTTTTTAAACAACTTGTTTGTAATACTTATTTATACTATGTATTATTGAGCCTAAGCTTTCTGTTTGTTAGCTGCTGCTCCAGTGTGTAGCCAATTTTAATTGAGACCAGGTGGCACGGTATTCGATGCTTGTTTCCCTGCAGGTTTGTTATTAACTCAGAGTTTACTTGGGAGTGTATTATAAACTCTGACCAATTGAAAATATAACTGTAATACATGAGCTTTTGAGGTGTATCTTGTCTTTAAATGAATGATCGAATTTTCCAGCTCCTACAGATATAAGCACAGTACGATTGAACTACGAGCGGTAATTTTCAGGCCGTAGCACTCAGCCGTATTGACTACCTTTACCATCGCACATTTGTATAGACGTCCACCAGCCTCATTATTCCTTCCTTTTTGCTATTGGTTTTATTTATAGATCTTTGGTGTTTATTACAATGTGTTACAATGAAAACGACGTATGCTAGCACATATGTTAACATAAGTTATTTTTAAATGCGAAAATACGAAAGACATAAAAATTCCTGTCCATAAAAAGAGGCCAATTGCAGTAATATTTATGTTTCTATTCACTCATTTGTCCAATTAATATGTTCATATACGTTTTAGTAAGTTGAATTGGAAACCTAGAATTATCATATGGTAAATGCGCTAGTTATTTGTGGCGGAGATTTCAAATCCGCGAGAAATTTGAATCTGAGAATATGCGATAAAGATCCGTTTTCGCAACCTTACGGAAAATGGTCAGAACGTTATGCCCGCTATTATTTGTAGGTTACAGATCATTCTTGAATCATTTTTGAGAATAATAAGAACACAAGCTACTTCAGAGTTAAGTATTTTTGTGGTATCTCACTGATAGTTATTACTTTCCTAGATTTCCGCCGGATAGGAGGTTGAAATAAGAGAATAAAGGACCCTTGACAAAACTGAAAAGGGAGGAGGGAGAGGCAAGGCCCTTATGAAGGAATTTTGCACACATCTGCCTGAAATGGGGATAGAAACCCTGTGTGATAATTGCAATGTCGTAAACTACCATTTACTGAGTGTTTCATTTTAAGCAGTACTGGAGAAATTCTGCTTATTTGCAGGAATGTTCTTGTATATATAAACTGGGCACCTGAATAGCATGATCGGCTTTAGAAAATCTTGAATCAAGCTTGTTACGACATACCTGTAAAATAAAATCAAGCCTTCTACGCATGCCAATACGTTTGAATCAAGCTTGAATAAAGCTTTCTGGTCTCTACAGGTCAAGCTTGTAGCAGGCTTGTATTTACAACCTACAAGCATAATTCTACCCACTTATAAGCTTGCCATTAGCAATTACGTGCCAGTTGTTAGAAACTTGACATGGCAAGCTTGCTCGGTAAGGAAAATTCAAGTCAAATGGTAATCTTGCCGCAAGCTTACGTGCTATTTAAGATGATTCATTGCAGATATGTCACTCAGACTTAATATCCATATAACGATTGCTTTGAAAACCGGTAATATAAACTTAAAATTGGATCTGAGAAATGAGTTAATTACAAATATTACCAGCAGTATTTAAGTTATATTGCTAAATGTCGGGGTAATGTGTAATAAAACGAAGACCTGCAATCGTTGTGAAACCTGTCCTCACTTTTTTATCTTACGGGTATTACTAGAGTTGCCGTCCTCACCTTTTTATCTTACGGGTATTACTAGAGTTGCCATCCTCACCTTTTTATCTTACGGGTATTACTACAGTTGCCGTCCTTACTTTACCCTAAATGTCGTGATAGGTGAACGCTTTTTAACGAGGAATTTAAAGTAGTATGTCAGCGTTAACATAAATGGTTGCCTTGAGCTTTTTCAATAAACAGCAAAGTTTCTGAGGAATCAATACACAATTTATTAATAGAGGATTGGAATGCTGGCACTTTGGCAAACCTCAGTACACTCTAGGCAACAGAGCAGCGTGAAACAGGTGTGAATACAGTACTCAACTACACCACTTTCTAATTTTTTATACTAACGGCCATGCAACTCTTTCTGTTTCAGAATATAGGAAAACACTGTTGTTTGCAAAGTACATATTAAACATGTTTTATTTTAAAACATCAGCTTTCCCTATTCCTTTATAAACTAACACAAATATATGACCTACAAAATCAATTTACTGGATAAAAATATTTAATTTTTATTATTAGTTACTGTTTCGAAGCTGTTTACAATCCGCTGCTCTCTCAATGCTGAAATTGAACATAAATTATTTTTGGCGAATCACGCCCGTCTCAAGCACGTGTTCTAATGCGTGACAATTTAATAATGTATTTTGAAAACTGAAACAAGTGGAAGACAATTTATAACAATCGTTAAAGTAAATGCGATTTTCGTACATACACCGCGGTAACGATATTCTTCTTTATGAGAGAAGTCACGCTGATATAAATTTTTCTGATTTTTCGAAAAACTGTATACATTGCAACAAAATGTTAAACTGCATTTAATTACATTGTAATGGTGTTAATTACAAAAGAAAGGCTTGAAAACAGCTATTTTCTACTACTTGAATGAAACCGTCGAGGTTCTATGGTGAAATAGCTAAATAAATTAAGGAATTTTAAATATTTATTTATTTAGACTTTATTTATACTGGAAAAGTTAAGGCTTCAACAAAATATAACTCAAAACGGCTACAGAAGGGGCATAAGATATTCACAATAAGTGACGAAATAATTTAAGGGATATGTAGAGAAGGCTGTTGACGGACTCGTTCCATTCGTGATCCTTTTGGTACTTTTCCCTAGAAATCGCCAAGATTTCCGTAAACAAAAAGCATCCTAATTATGATCTACAATAAAATAAAAGATAATGCAGGATATATAAAAGAACAACATGCCCGATCCAAATACCAGGAAATGTTTTGAAATAAATGTGAAACTAATATTTACATTATTTTGTTTAGTACACGGACCGAATAAACGAATATAAGTTGAAATAAATGAAAAAAAGTGAAAAACTTTTAAATTATACTCAAACATTAAAAACTCAACGAAAGTGACTTATACATACGTTTGGATTCTAGTGCCAAAATGAATTAATAAATCACTTAAGGTTCACAGCTTTACTACATTGTATGTAAGTTAAGGAAATTACTGTACATCTAGACTGAACGCTGATAAAAAATTTGTACACTCGAGTTTTTCCAAGGGAACCTAAGACAAAGCATTTATTTTAGTATAATTTCCACAGTAATCAAGCAACTATAATTTATATTAATTTAATTTTAATATTAGGTTACCATTCAGCTACTGCCCTTATTCACTACTAGCTGACACGTGCGACTTCGTTTGCATGATTTTTTAATAAAGTTATTATAATAAATCCCACCATAGTTCGATTACTGATTTATTTTTAAAATACTAATATTTCTTCTTTCAGGTTTAAAGGAGTAATTAAATTAGACCCTGCCATCTCTTCACACATATTTTATGTTAGCAAGATATTTAGGTCTTTGAATTGATCTAACCACATTTTTTTATTGGTTTCTCTAGTCACTGAGCTACTGCAGCCCCCTTTTTGAGTACTCTAGCCAATGAGCTACTGCGGCCCTATCATTGGGTTCTCTAGCCCCTGAGCAGCTGCGGCACCACTATTGGGTGATCTAGCCCCTGAATAGCTGCGGCCCCCTTATTGGGTGCTCTAGCTACTGTGGCTCCAATATTGCGTGCTCTAGCCACTGAATAGCTGCGGCCCCACTAATAAATGCTCTAGGAACTGGGTTACTGTAGATCAACTATTGGGTTCTCTAGCCACTCAGTTTCTACGACACCCCTATTTGGGTGCTCTAGCCACTAAGCTACTGCGACACCCTTATTGGGTTCTCTAGACACTTAGCTTCTCCGGCCAGCTTATTGGGTGTTCTAACCACTGAGCTACTACGACCCCAAAATTGCGTGCTCTAGCCCCTGACCAGCTGCGGCCCCACTATTGGGTGCTGTAGCCCCTGACCAGAGGCGGCCCCACTATTGGGTGCTGTAGCCCTTGACCAGAGGCGGCCGCACAATTGGGTGCTGTAGCACTTGACCAGAGGTGGCCCCACTATTGGGTGTTCTAGTCACTGAGCTACTGCGACCCCAATATTGCGTGCTGTAGCCCCTGACCAGATGCGGCCCAGTATTGGGTGCTGTAGCCCCTGACCAGAGGCGGCCCCACAATTGGGTGCTGTAGCACCTGACCAGCTGTGGATCCACAATTGGGTGCTGTAGCCCCTGACCAGCTGCGGCCCCACTATTGGGTGCTGTAGCCCTTGACCAGAGGCGGCCGCACAATTGGGTGCTGTAGCACTTGACCAGAGGCGGCCCCACTATTGGGTGTTCTAGTCACTGAGCTACTGCGACCCCAATATTGCATGCTGTAGCCCCTGACCAGATGCGGCCCAGTATTGGGTGCTGTAGCCCCTGAACAGAGGCGGCCCCACAATTGGGTGATTTAGTCCGTACCAGCTGCGGTCCTCACTATTAGGTGCAGTAGCCCCTGACCAGCTGCGGCCCCACTATTGGGTGCTGTAACCCTTGACCAGAGGCGGCCCCACTATTGGATGCTGTAGCCCTTGACCAGAGGCGGCAACACTATTGGGTGCTCTAGCCCCTGACCAAAGGCGGCTCCACTATTGGGTGCTGTAGCCCTTGACCAGAGGCAGCCCCACTATTGGGTGCTGTAGCCCTTGACCAGAGGCGGCCCCACTATTGGGTGCTGTAGCACTAGACCAGAGGCGGTCCAACTATTTCGTGCTGTAGCCCCTGACCAGACTCGGCCCCACTATTGTGTGCTGTAGCTCTTGACCAGAGGCGGCCCCACAATTGGGTGCTGTAGCCCTTAACAAGAGGCGGCCCCACTATTGTGTTCTGTAGCCCTTGACCAGAGGCGGCCTTACTATTGGGTGCTGTAGCCCTTGACCAGAGGCGGCCCCACTATTGGGTGCTCTAACCCCTGACCATATGCGCCTCCCCTATTGGGTGCTGTAGGACCTGACCAGCTGCGGCTCCATTGTTGGTTGCTGTAGCCCTTGACAAGAGGCGGCCCCACTATTGGGTGCTGTAACACTTGACCAGAGGCGGTCCTACAATTGGGTGGTGAAGCCCCTGACCAGAGACGGCCCCACAATTGGGTGCTGTAACCCTTGACAAGAGACGGCCCCACAATTGGGTGCTATAGCCCCTGACCTGCTTCGGATACACTATTGGGTGCTGTAGCCCCTGACCAGCTGCGGCTTCACTATTGGGTGCTGTAGCACCTGAACAGCTGCAGCCCCACTATTGGGTGCTGTAGCCCTTGACCATAGGCGGCCCCACAATTGGGTGCTGAAGCCCCTGACCAGAGGCGGACCCTCAATTCGGTTCTTTAATCAGTACCAGCTGCGGACATCACTATTGGGTGCTCTAGACACTGGGCTACTATTGCCCCAGAATTAGGTGCATTGTTACCTGACCCGCTGCGGCTCCATTATTGGGTGCTATAGCCCTTGACAAAAAGGCGGTCCCATAATTGGGTGATGTAGGCCTTAACCATAGGCGGCCCCACTATTGGGTGCTCTAGCGCCTGACTAGGGCGGCCCCACTATTGGGTGCTGTAGCCCTTGACCAAGGGCGGCCCCACTATTGTGTGCTGTAGCCCCTGACCAGAGGTGGCACCTCAATTGGGTGCTTTAGTTCGTACCAGCTGCGGTTCTCACTATTGGGTGCTGTAGCCCTTGACCAGAGACGGTCCCACAATTGGGTAGTGTAGCTTCTGTCCAGAGATGGCCCCACAATTGGGTGCTGTAACCCTTGACAAGAGGCGGCCCCACTATTGGGTGCTGTAGCCCTTGACCAGAGGCGGCCCCACTATTTCGTGCTCTAGCCCTTGACCAGAGGCGGCCCGACTACTGGGTGCCAGCCCCTGACCAGAGGCGGCCCCACTATTCGGTGCTCTACACCATGACCAGAGGCGGCCCCACTATTGGGTGCTGTAGCCCTTGACCAGAGGCGGCCCCACTATTGGTTGCTGTAGCCCTTGACCAGAGGCGGCCCCACTATTGGTTGCTGTAGCCCTTGACCAGAGGCGGCAACACTATTGGGTGCTCTAGCCCCTGCCAGTGGCGGCCCCACTATTGGGTGCTGTAGCCCTTGACCAGAGGCGGCCCCACTATTGGGTGTTGTAGCCCTTGACCAGAGGCGGCCCCACTATTCGGTGCTAGCCCCTGACCAGAAACGGCCCCTCTATTGTGTGCTGTAGCACTTGACCAGAGGCGGCCTTACTATTGGGTGCTGTAGCACTTGACCAGAGGCGGCCCCACTATTGGTTGCTCTAGCCCCTGACCAGAGGCGGCTCCCCTATTGGGTGCTGTAGCCCCTGACCAGCTGCGGCTCCATTGTTGGTTTCTGTAGCCCTTGACAAGAGGCGCCCCCACTATTGGGTGCTGTAACCCTTGACCAGAGGCCGTCCTACAATTGGGTGGTGAAGCCCCTGACCAGAGACGGCCCCACAGTTAGGTGCTGTAGCCCTTGACAAGAGACGGCCCCACAATTGGGTGCTATAGCCCATGACCTGCTTCGGATACACTATTGGGTGCTGTAGCCCCTGACCAGCTGCGGCTTCACTATTGGGTGCTGTAGCACCTGAACAGCTGCAGCCCCACTATTGGGTGCTGTAGCACTTGACCATAGGCGGCCCCACAATTGGGTGCTGAAGCCCCTGACCAGAGGCGGCCCCTCAATTGGGTGCTTTAGTCAGCACCAGCTGCGGCCCTCACTATTGGGTGCTTTAGACACTGGGCTACTATGGCCCCGAATTAGGTGCATGTTCCTGACCCGTGCGGCTCCATTATTGGGTGCTGTAGCCCTTGACAAAGAGGCGGCCCACAATTGGGTGATGTAGGCTTTGACCAGAGGCGGCCCCACTATTGGTGCTAGCCCCTGACCAGAGGCGGCCCCACTATTGGGTGCTTTAGTCCGTACAAGCTGCGGTCCTCATTATTGGGTGGTGTAGCCCCTGACCAGAGACGGCTCCACAATTGGGTGCTGTAGCCCCTGACCAGCAGCGGCCCCACTATTGGGTGCTGTAGCCCTTGATCAGAGGCGGCCCCATATTTGGGTGCTGTAGCCCTTTACCAGAGGCGGCCCCACTATTGGGTGCTGCAGCCCTTGGTCCAGAGGCGGCCTCACTATTGGTGCTGTAGCACTTGACCAGAGGCGGTCCCACTATTGGGTGCTGTAGCCCATGACCTGCTTCGGATACACTATTGGGTGCTGTAGCCCCTGACCAGCTGCGGCTTCACTATTGGGTGCTGTAGCACCTGAACAGCAGCAGCCCCACTATTGGGTGCTTAGCACTTGACCATAGGCGGCCCCAAATTGGGTGCTGAAGCCCTGACCAGAGGCGGCCCCTCAATTGGGTGCTTTAGTCCGTACCAGCTGCGGATCTTCACTATTGGGTGCTGTAGCCCCTGACCAGCCTGCGGCCCCACTTGGGTGCTGTAGCCCTTGACCAGAGGCGGCCCCACTATTGGATGCTGTAGCCCTTGACCAGAGGAGGACCCACAATTGGGTGCTGTAGCCCTTTACCAGAGGCGGCCCCACTATTGGGTGCTGCAGCCCTTGTCCAGAGGCGGCCTCACTATTGGGTGCTGTAGCCCTTGACCAGAGGCGGCCCCACTATTTGGTGCTAGCCCCTGACCAGAGGCGGCCCCACTATTGGGTGCTGTAGCACTTGACCAGAGGCGGTCCCACTATTGGGTGCTGTAGCCCCTGACCAGAGACGGCCCCACTATTGGGTGCTGTAGCTCTTGACCTGAGGCGTCCCCACAATTTGGTGCTGTAGCCCTTGACCAGAGGCGACATCACTAATGTGTTCTGTAGCCCTTGACCAGAGGCGGCCCCATTATTGGGCCCTGTAGCCCTTGACTAGAGGCAGCCCCACTGTTGGGTGCTCTAGCCCCTGACCAGAGGTGGCCCCATATTGGGTGCTGTAGCCCCTGACCAGCTGCGGCTCCATTGTTGGTTGCTGTAGCCCTTGACAGAGGAGGCCCCACTATTGGGTGCTGTAACCCTTGACCAGAGGTGGTCCCACAATTGGGTGGTGAAGCCCCTGACCAGAGACGGCCCCACAATTGGGTGCTGTGGCGCTTGATTAGAGGCGGCCCACAATTGGGTGCTATAGCCCCTGACCTGCTTCGGTTACACTATTGGGTGCTGTAGCCCCTGACCAGCTGCGGCTTCACTATTGGGTGCTGTAGCCCCTGACCAGCTGCAGCCCCACTATTGGGTGCTGTAGCCCTTAACCATAGGCGGCCCCACAATTGGGTGCTGTTGCCCCTGACCAAAGGCGGCCCCTCAATTGGGTGCTTTAGTCCGTACCAGCTGCGGCCCTCACTATTGGGTGCTCTAGACGCTGGGCTACTATGGCCCCAGTATTATGTGCATTAGTCCCTGGCCAGCTGCAGCTCGACTATTTTGTGCTGTAGCCCCTGACCAGCTGCGGCCGCACTATTGGGTGCTGTAGCCCTTGACCAGAGGCGGTTCCACAATTGGGTGCTGTAGCCCTTGACCAGAGGCGGCCCCACAATTGGGTGCTATAGCCCCTTACCTGCTCCGGCTCCACTATAGGGTGCCTTAGCCCATGATCAGCTGCAGCTCCACTATTGGGTGCTGTATCCCCTGACCAGCTGCGGCCCCACTATTGGGTGCTGTAGCCCTTGACTAGAGGCGGCCCCACAATTGGGTGCTGTAGCCCCTGACCAGAGGCGGCCCCTCAATTGGGTGCCTTAGTCCTTACCAGCTGCGGTCCTCACTATTGGGTGCTCTAGCCACTGGGCTACTGCGGCGCCCGTATTGGGTGCTTTAGTCCCTGACCAGCTGTGCCTCCATTATTGGGTGCTGTAGCCCTTGACCAGAGGCGGCCCCACAATTGGGTGCTGTAGCCCCTGACCAGACGCGGTCTCTCATTTGGCTGCTTTAGTCCGTACCAGCTGCGGTCCTCACTATTGGGTGCTGTAGCCCCTGACCAGCTGCGGCCCCACTATTGGGTGCTATAGCCCTTGACCAGAGGCGGCCCCACAATTGGGTGCTGTAGGCCCTGACGAGACGCGGCCCCACATTTGGGTGCTTTAGTCCGTACCAGCTCCGGCCCTCACTATTGGGTGCTCTAGCTACTGGGCTACTGCGGCTCCAATATTGGGTGCTTTATTCCCTGACCCTTTGCGGCCCCATTATTGGGTTTCTCTAGTCACTGGATTACTGCTGCCTCTCTATTGGGTTCTTTACCTACTGAGTTTCTGCGGCCCCACTATTGGGTTCTCTACGCACTGAGCTACTGATTCCCTCTTATTAGGTGATCTAGCCCCTAAAAAGCTTCGTCATCATTATTGGGTTCTCTAGCCACTGAGGTACTGCGTTACCAATAATGGGTGCTCTAGCCACTGAGATACTGCGGCCCCCTTATTGGGTGCTGTAGACACTGAGCTACTGGGCCCCCACTATTGGTTGCTCTAGCAACTGATCAGGTGCGGCCCCACTATTGGGTTCTCTAGCCACTGAGCTTCCGCGACACCTTTATTGGGTGCTCTATCCACTGAGCTACTGCGGCCTCCTTATTTGGTGCTCTAGACACTGAACTACTTTGGCTCCACTTAGAATTACTGTGGCCACTATGGCTTTTGGAAGGAAAGGTAGCCCATAGACTAAAAAGAAAGGAGAATTCGCGGAAATTTTTTTAAACAATATTTCTTTTTATGCGGTATTCCTAAAAAAAGTTTAATTCAGTACATATTTACATCCCTGATCATCATTTTTTCCGGAACCGTTTGCGATATCTCGATGAAACTAAGACCAGGTTGGTCCAGGTGTTATTATCTATATACTGGTTAATTTTATGAAAATACGTTAAGTTGTTTTTTGAGTTAAAGCCGTTTGGTCAGACGGACAGACAGACAAGAAAAGAATTTACATAAGAAATGGTTTAGTTATAATTTATACTATATGAAGAAAAAATTAGAAGTCATAAACTCGAAAATTACAGACAGATACGTCTATATTATTTAGTAGTATAGATTTTTGTAAAATATTAATTCCAGTAATTGTTTGATATTGGTAAGTTTTTCTTAGTAACACCTCTCCAGCCCCCTTCTTTTTTTTTCCGAAATCCACGTATACTAATGAATTATTTTTTAAATTCCCTTTATTATTAAAATAGGGTATACTGTTAAATAACTTACTGGAAAACTTCCTAAACACGAACGGAAGTTTTTAACCTATGCACTGTATGGAAATAATACCTCATGCCAGTCTGAAAATATGGGAATGTTTAGCATCGCTACTATACAATGTTGGGAGCTTTCCTATGCATTTGACTCTTTCCTGAGCAACTGTAGGAACGTTACCATGCATGTATTGGGAAATAATTTACCATTCATGCTTTCTCACTGTACGATATAAAATGATATGGTAAATTTACAAATAATTTCTTAGAGTAAAATTGAATTCTCAGAGAGGACTCCTTTGAAACAATGCAGCAAATATTTAAGAGAACTTTAGTGAATACTGTTTAAATTACTGTGTATGTGCGAGTACCTTGAGTAAATAATATTCCATCACGAGGGCCACAGTTTACGCAGCGGTTAGACAGCTCGCCTCCCGCCAAAGACGAACTGGATACGATTCCCGGCGGAGCCAGTGCTGGACTTTGTCATTTGGGAGTCGTACCGGACGATGGCACTGGTTGACGGGTTTCCTCGGTGATCTCCCGTTTTTCTTGCCCTTGAATTCCTGTGTTGCTCCACACTCACATCGCTTCACAATCACCGTCACTCTAAGACTCCAACGTACAGAGCTGGCCAAACCACTCCACTCTGCCACCGGTTGACCGCCGCAAAGTAATTAATATTTCGTGAATAAAATTTTTCTGTTGAAACCACTATTAGAGTTTCTTTACGGGTCAAGCATGCTTTTAATTCATTCCTGTGCTGTGACCGTCGTTTAAGAGCAACGACCACAGGTCACCTAATTTCATTCCCTCGCGACCACTTTTAATATGAATGCGGATCGCAGAAGGGACTTTCAAACTCACGAGTACTCCTCGAAATTCGGGCGGCCCATTCAGCTAGCATTATTTCTTCTCTTCGTCACTCGTTAAAAGTTGCGATAACCACAGCTCCGTGGACACAAAACCACCGCATCGACCACCTGCTGTTCAGCTCCTCGAGCCTCAAGTAGTAAGTCGGAAGGCGGAAGTTTCGTGCAATATTTCCCTCGTCGAGCGGAGTTTTAAGGGGGAGACAATCAGCGTGCACTGGGGCCGGAGTAAGCAGTGCGGTCCGCTCGCTCGCAAAATAACACAGCCAGACGTCGCGTCGCGGAGGAAACTTTGCAGAGTCCGCATTGAAACCAAGCAGCTTTGATTCCAGGAAAGCGAAGCGGTCACAAGAACTTTCTCTTTTTACTTACCCTGGACTACAATAGGAACTTGCGTAGCGGCCAGCACATTCATACAAAACCGAGAAATATTTGGCAAATACGTATTGTATGCATGTATAATACTTATGAAAACCTAGATTGATGAAAAATTATACATGTTCAACGACCTACTTAGATACCGGAATTTACCATAATTATACGAAAATTTAAACAGAAAATGTAGAAGATATTTTTCATTCCTAATCTACTTATATAATACCCTATATTCATCTGGACTTACTAATCATTTAAGCTGATTGCTTCTGTAAAATGTAGGTTACACTTAGAAAACCCATTTTTCGAAGTTTCGTGTTTGGGAACTCGGAGATAACACAAATTGTTAGTCAAAAAGCTAATTTTCTTATCACTTGTTAATTTTATTACTGTGATTTCTTCGTTGATTTTTCGTCACAAAACTAAAAACGAGATATTTTATTTATCAACCTCTATCTGGTCTCATTTCTAAGAAGACTTAGTAATAAAAAATTTGCAATAAAGAATACAACCCGTAATATACCCGTTCTTTTGTACGTACTCATTAAATTGACATATATTTTATGACCCTTTCTTAACCCGGGAGCGGCCCCAGTTGGAATCATATCCGGTTAGCTATGGTGGGAGGCGAGCTGTGTAACCGCACTGTCAGCCGCGACACCTGTTATGGTATGGAATTAACTCAAGGTACTCGTACGTATACAGAAATGTAAACTGTGTTCACTAGATGTCTCTGAAATATTTGCTGCATTATGTCATGGAAGTAATCTGTAATATTTAATTTATTTGAGTAAGAGATTAATTTTTAACAATTTACACAATATCCATTCATTACAATTCGCATCCGCACGTATTCGGTACGTGTATAAGTACTAAATAAAAAAATTGTGTCACATTTATGTTGAAACCTTTTCTGGTATTCTGATCGAGCCTGTAGTACTGCGATGTGTTCCACACTATGTTGATTTTATTATATTGTAGATCAGCATTAGGGTGTTCCATGTTTACTGAAATCTTGCCAAGTCGTACGGAAACATGACAAACGGAATACGAACGGAACCAGTCCGTCAACAGCCCCCTCCACAAGTACTTTCAATAACTTCGCAATTTATTCTGAAAATCTTATCTGCCTTATTTATAACTGTTTTGATTTTTATCTTGTTTTACGCCATTTACCAACAGATTCCTTTATTTACGTAGCCATTTCTCTAGAACATACCATTTTAATGACTGCAACTATGACCAAGAAATGAAATGGTTTTTTATGTTAGTTTGCTAAACCTCATATGCCAATGTAATATTGTTAATTTTTACTATTAGGCTACTTTAAAAACAACCCTCGTTTCAATTCATGACTTATGCACTCCGGTGTGTGCATATTAGTCAGCACAAAAGTAATTGTCCCATCCAGTGTCTGTGACAAATAACAGTGAAAAATATTATCGTGTTTCCTTATTGGTGAGATTTGAAACTAGTTACCTAGAGCTTCCTGGTAGGCTCACTTTGTTTTTTGAATAAACAGTACTGCATGTTCCTAACGTAAAATCGTAATTACAAGTTTGAGGAGAATTCCTAATTCCATAGAAAATCTCTATTTGAGTCGGAGTGTATCCTGTAAAATAAATATTAAAATTTGAGCAACTGCAACAAAGCTTAAAGAAGAATTAGTGTTTTGCATACAAAATTCTTTAAATAGTATTTAAGTATATATTATATTTTGAATACCTACATAAAATTGTTCAAAATGCCCTAAAAGTCGTTACAATGTAACATAAGAGCGTCATCATCAGGAAATCAGAGTTGTGGGTGCATTGCTGTATGCATAGGGATGTTAAAATTAGTGTTAACTTCGTGCCGACCGACGTGTGAGCCACGCTGTCAAATAAGTTTAAAACGTCAAATATAAAGGATAATGAAGAGGAAACAAAGTCGCGAGATATTAGTTTTTGCACTTTTGCTAGTTTCGTTGGCCGACGCGTTTGCCATCCCCCCCCCCCCCCCAAAAAAAAAAATTACTCGAGGTCCGTACACTTCACTCGCTGAATAGTTAAGTATACAGTCGTGGAACAACTCCCGCCCTCCCCGCTCCCCATACCCCCCACACAGGTCAGCCATATTCGATTCCCGGCGGACTCACTCCCAAATTTTCGCATGTGGTAATCGTGCCGGGCGATGCCACTGGTTGGCGAGTTTTCTTAGGGATCTCCCGTTTTCCCCCATTTTTTTTATTCCTGCGCATCTCCACACACACCTTGCTTCACCCACATCGGCTCTCAAGACCTCATCGTCAAAAGCATCCCGAATCTCTCCGCTCCACTCCACTATATACAGCCGCTCGTACTACAAACTGCAGATATACTCTCCAGCAACATGGCAGCACTGGCCAACAACATGTAACGCCACAGGTTGATTAGCGCTCGGTAGCTTATGCGCCACACAGCAACCCGGCCACGTCAACTTCAGAGGAAATGCCACGACATTTCACTTCCATGTACATATTGTGGGTCTTAGTGACGCATATTTTGACTTGGAAATAGAAGAATTCATGGCGGTCGCAAGCAGCCGCACGAAAATTAGGAATTTAGGAAGTTCCATCTTATTTATCAAGAAAAGTGTGTTACCTTCGCGTGTTTATCGAAAATGACGTAATAAGCATGTGAACAATAAGGTAGCACCAAACGCTGCCTTTGTGTAACGCCCTTCAGCGTATGGTTGTCGAGAAAATATGGAACGTTTGATAGGGCACCGTAGATTCCATGCTAGGTATATGAAACCCAGTGACGGGAGGTGTTATTATCAACCCAGTTGTTTAAATATGGCGCAGATATCGACTCACGCTAACACTATTCAGCATTTGTTGTTTAAAGTTTTAAGGACTACGCTCGAGCGTATCTCTAACAACACTACGTTGATTATTTCCTTGTCGTTAAAACCCAAACTCGCACGGATATAGATTCATTGTTTCGCTGGTGTTTAACAGGATGTTACAAAAACACTATAAACCAGCAAAATAAGCCCGCGGTGGTGTAATAGCCAGACTACTCGCTACCCACATACCGCCCGGAGCTGACGCGAAGACCAGGTTATGGAATACCTGGTGGCGAAAGAGTCCTGAAAAGTCGCCATCCTTACATAGACCTAATACTTCCCGTAATGATAATATCAATTCGCGAAAGAATTTTCATTTCTTACCAACACAGTCACTTTAATGATTGGAATATACGCCTCAATCATTATTATTATTATTATTATTATTATTTAGTGTTGAGTAGTATCCTTTTAATTTACGATTAAAGACAAATTTATTTCTAATTATTTTCAATTAAAAAAGTGTTTTCATTTTTGACATTTCTAGAATTTTATCAAATGAAACCCCCAACAGTTCTTTATGCAACATTCATTACATTATAGTTACTATAATACCCTTATCAACATACAGCGAAAAGCTTTTAATTTACAAAGTAACTTACGAACACTTGTACAGACATTTTATAGTTTTTATGTCAATGTAAATTCATTGCGGCGCAAGACAGAATGCAATTTCATACATTACAGAGAAAAAGTAACAAAATAATATAGATTTATTTGAATAATGTGTGCTACGAAAAAAAAATTACTTGCATAAATCCGAAATAGTTTTAATGAATACGCGTGCAATGCCTACGTAAACCACTGTACATACTTTCGCAATCATTCATTCACGTACGTAGTGTAGTAGCTCTAGTTCCTGTTCTGAAGATGTTTCCTTCCAGCCATAGGATTCTCCATACAAACATACCATCGAATTGTCAATGGCCTATTCCACTCGATAGTCTTCCTACCAATGGCCAGTCTCTATATCTCTCGCATGCGAACAGTATCTTTGCCATTCTTCTACAGTAATTGAGAAAATGACTTCCCTCGTGACTTCCATTAATTTTGTGAAAGACAAAACAGTAATGTTTCTTTCCCAGATTAATCTCTTTGCTCTAGACTAAACCAGTTTAATAAGATTTAAATCGCAAATTTACGGAGGTAGTCTAAAAGTAGGTCAATGCGAAATATTTATTCAAGCATTCTGTTCTGTATATTGAAATCATTTAGCTCTGATCTTCGCATATCCTGAGAAAATGGAACACTTTTACTTGTGAACCAATGTGTCATTTTCTTTTTCACTTCATACTTGGAGGGTGGCATAGTTTCTTGAACTGAATAATAAGGTTCACTATTTACAAGAAGTAATATGCTAGCTTTGACGATAACTGATTAAGCATAGTTACACGTTTCAAAGTTGATATAATTCATCTGCTCTTGATAATCTGTTGTAGCTTTGCCTGCAGGGAAAATTAAAAAGTCATTTTCGAATAAACTATTTTCAGAGCTTAACTGAACAATTTTCACACGGTTTGAACAACTATTAAATTTTAATACAACGCGTCCATCACTTTTCTAATATTTATAGATATGATATTGTTACCAACCCATATCTCATCAATGTAAATTATTCTGTATATTAAACTGTTCTGTAATGAACAATTGATTTTAAATATTTATGTAATCATGTCTGTCCACTAGTATTTTTCATAGTTGTTTTCGCATCTCAAAACCTATCTGTTAAGAGCCGCCCAAATCTCTTCACTCATTTACTTGATAATTTTTACACATATATTTTTATTTAAAATCTACTTCCTTTCGTACCTCCCTCAAAATAATGAACAATTTTCTCCCCTCCCTCCCCAAACACTCCACCTCAAACAAATTCAATTTTCCCTCTCTTTCTTTTTCTCGTAAAGCGATAATAAGTTTAGGGATGCTAAGTTGTTTAACAGTTGTTTATCTTGCCAGTATGAATCTGTGGAAGGAAAGGCATCTTTGCATTCACTGTGCCACCACAAATAGGCAGATAAAAGAATTTCTGACTTCCGTTCTCTATGCGAGCTACAATGCATATTTATTTCGTCTGGACGTTTTCAGCATGTGTTCCTGGCGTCGATAGTGAACTGTTACCAACTTCGCCACCTTCTTTGCACATTCTGGTAACACTCCTGAGAAAATTCCAAATGTAATCTGAAACACGTCAACTAGGTTGAGACACTAACTATTTTAACTGTCCATCAGTTTATTCGTCACATTTGTATATCACACATACAATGACTTGCCTTGCTGCAGTAATTATAGTTTTCCTTCTTCGTTGAGTGTGCTATTATTTACTGTACAGACACGTGACCAAATTCAACCCGTATTTAACTGGCTGTAACCTGTTGCTTTTGTGATGGCTAATAGCGTAGGTACACCATTAAGGCCCTTACACAATTTGCTTTCTGACATGCTGTTTCTTATGGAGCTTGACACAGTATAACTGACAAAGGAAAAGTAAAGCACTCTTGCCTTTATGATTTTGAAAAGTTGAAACTTAAAGTCAAAGTTAAGCAGCCATTTTACCGAGAATCTAACAGAGGTTATGTGGAAAGTGCGTTATTTTATTGTAGGGTGATTTTAATCTCGGTATATTAAACACAACTCGTCTTAAATTAAATAAATGGCGAACAAATATAACGTGAAGAGGAAATATATGAATTGACATATTTGAATAAAGTAAACAAATGAGTTTTTTTGTTTGAAATAAACTATTAATGTAAATTTTAAGCCTTTTTTTATAAAGGCACGCAAAATGCATTCCTGGATAATATATTTATTTACATAACAAGATACGCATTTTTACGAAGCTCGCAAAACCGATGTTCAATTGTCTGAACTCTGACTTTACAATAGTGTATTGCGTATTGCTGGTTTCGTCTGAGGAAAGGAAAAGTAGAGTCATATGCTAAAGTTTTCTATTGTGTAAGAATCTTTACTCGGAAAGCACTTGTTAAAGATAGGGGAGGTTGTTCTGCTCTACCCACCACACCTCCCCACCACCTTGCCTCTCCTGAGCTCCCTACTAATTGTTAAATCGGGCTCGATTTCCAGCGGTGTCGCTCCTGCACTTTCGCATGTGGGAATTGTCCCAGACCATGCCGCTAGTCGGCGGGCTTTGCCGAGTATCTCTCATTTCCCCCGCCTTTGCATTCCGGCGCTGCTCCATACACACCTCGTTCTAGCCTTATCGGCTCTCACGACCTCGCTGTTACGAGCCGCCCAAGTCTCTTTCCACCAGCAACCATACTTTTCCTGCATACAAATCGAATGTTTTAATCACACAGAATGGTACGATTGCTTGAATATAATTCAATTCAATAAAATAAATTAGATAAGGGCGAAATACTGTAAATAGTGCACCGTATTGGCTCATGACGAGCCAATAATGATCACTGTACAGTACAGTATGCTTGTCTGGTATCATGTACACCAGTGGTACGGTGGTGGGTGGGAACATAGAGACCAACAGAACCAGCATTCCTGCAGTAGTATATATTGGTGAATAACTTCTAGCCTGTCTACATTGCCAGCAAATGTGTGCAGAGCTCAAAATGTTAATTAGATAAGGGCGAAATACTGTAAATAGTGCACCGTATTGGTTCATGACGAGCCAATAATGATCACTGTACAGTACAGTATGCTTGTCTGGTATAACGTACACCAGTGGTACGGTGGTGGGTGGGAACATAGAGACCAACAGAACCAGCGTTCCTGCAGTATTATATATTGGTGAATAACTTCTAGCCTGTCTACATTGCCAGCAAATTTGTGCAGAGCTCAAAGTGTTAATCTCACGTTGTTTGCCACATTTTACAAAAAAAAAAAAACATTTAATTCCTAGTTTTCAAGGACGTGCTTCTCCCTTAATAGTCATGTTAGTTCATAGGTCCTGTTATTTTTTCGACACAATTTTCTATAGAATCATTTTCCAAAGCGTGTACCTGTAGTTGGAGATGATCTTGTCTATTCAAAACAAGAACGAAATGTGATTTCTTCTCGTGTGAGGGTATGAGAAAACGTACAGTGAAACACACCGGAACACAAAACACTCACCTTGTTGGCGAGCTCTACAAGGGAATGCATAGACTTGTGGGTACAGAGAGCTATACGCTGTTCGCGGTAAGATGAGCACTTTTGAAAGCACTGTTTACGACCTACTTGCATGCACGTTGTGTATTATTCCATCTTACGTAAAATTAACATTGCCACGGGTCTCATCACTTTATTCATACTTCGGTCATGTAAAACTCTTGAATTACTAGGAGTGTGAATATTTTACAAATCTGCAATTTTTTATACTTTGATGCGTTAAAAAAAAACAGAAAGCGAAAGAAACAATTCAAGTTATCACAAATGGTTACCTAACACTATTTGTTCGATGTTAAGATTTTGGAATTATTTTCCATTCCATCGTTACCAACTTTGCTAGGCGAATGTCATTCGGTGCGACCGTTAAAGTAAAGTAGTGACTTTCTTCTAAGGTTAATTTCAAAAGTGTTCAGTTTATTGTGAACAGTCTTTACTCAGGTGCGACACGGCGATTGAGTGCGCTGGATGAGAGTCAACTCAAACGCTGACTTGGTTGAGTTTTGCTGTAGTGCTGGCATGATGTGCAGCTTGCTCCGCCATATTGTTTGCTTCGACTAGTGTCCTACAAATTCGTCTCTAGGCGCTGATTGTCTCGATGACCAAGCCCCAGAGACTGGACATTTTCACTAATCCATTTTAGGACAAGCTAGACTTCAAACGCTTGTTTATTTATATTGTATTTGCAACTAGATGACCAGTGAACTGTTAAGCCAATAACAGGTGTGCAGAGAAACAAGCACCGAATCCTGTGCCACCAGGTATGAGTAAATCTGGCTACATTTTGAGGCAACAGCCATCGAACAGAAAGCTGAGGAAAGAAACTACTAAGTACAGTGGAGTTTAGTGAACAGGTCGTTTAAATCTCGAAATTCTGTGTCTAGCCATGCCACTTTCGGAGTGCGGTACACGCACAGCGGATGAAAGATTTTGGCGGTTCTTAACATTGAAGTCTTGGGAGTCGATGGTGGTGAAGTGAGTATAAGTGGTGAAGAAAAGGGTGGGAGAGACATCCGAGATTAATCGCAAATCAGCAAATTCGCGTGTGGGCCTCGTCTGGAACGAGGCCCACACGCAGAAATCTGGGAGCGACCCCGCGGGAATCGAACCCGATTCGCCTAGGTAGGAAGCAAGTAGTCTGACCACTACACCACCGAGGACACTGACACGCACCGTAGTTTCGCTGTTGTAGTCGGGCATTCTGCGGCGTGGGTGGAAAGGTATTTTTAGGTACAAGCGGACGTTCGATAAATTTTTCCGCAGCGGCCCTCTCGCGGCATCCGCATCACGACGAGTGGAAACACGGCGGAATGGAATAAGCCGCATGATGGCGGGAAATAAAGCTACCCCCTTCCCCGCATTCTTCCAAAACTCCAGTCAATCCCAGTTCCCCTTCCTTCCGCCCCTCCGACCAACGAATGTACACGGCCCGTAAATAAGCATTACCAACTTTCGATCGCCATGGGTCCAGGGACGCGGCCCGCTCGGTCCATTAAACTGGCCTGGCCGTTCGTCATCGCATCGCCAGCGCTCCGAGCGGCGGTCGGAGGCACCGGCTGCGCTCGCCTGCGCCACATTTCAATCTGCAGTGTACTCGCTGGCAGGAACACAGTTACACTCTAAACTTAAATCAGTGAGAATTGAGCCAAATCAATGCAAACAGTGAGAATTGAGCAACTGATAATCAGTGCCAGATAACTAATTAATATAGTAGTAACATTTTTCTGATCTATTTGTGATTTCCCATTGATTGTCAAGAACGTCACTGCTATAAACCACGTGTTCCCAGGTAATTTTCTTGATTCAACCCGGTCTCCATTAGCTTATCAACTGACATTCAGTGAACTTTTTTTCACTGATTGATAAACACTGATTTGGATTGAATATCTACCGCGACAGGCCCAAACCTTAAGGGGTCCGCCTATCTGGCACTTTAACTGCGTGGCAAAGCAGTGGCCGTCACCTGGGGATATAGCAATAACCGAATTTTCACACATTTTGCCGAATATTTCATGTAATCAAAGTTTTAAGTGTGAGTGTTATTGACTCAAAATGTATACTATTTTCCTTTTACAACGCAATATTACTTGGTTATGGCTCAGTTTTATTGCTGGAGGTAATTATTAGCAGATTTTTAGTCTTGCAACAACTGATCAGTCTCTCGATTGGATTTATTACCACATATATTATGTATGATCTTTTCTTTTCCAGCTGATATAGCCAATGTTTCCATTTTATTTCCTCTGAGGAGATATCTAAGTTTGAAGACGTTTGTATAGCACGCAATATCGTTGCTTAATCTCGTCTTAGTGTGCTAGTGCCGTCTACATTTGCATGTTGCTTGCCAATAAGCCAATAAAGTCCAGTGATCCTGAAATCAAGATGTGACATATTACACTCAGCAGTTAAGAAAAAAAAAGTAAGAATATATACAACAACGTCATTATGAAATGTCACACTTTTTTTCGTTTTTTAGTATTCTTGGTAGTATATGCGGTATGGACATTCGGTTGCAAGAGGGCATAGGGCAGTAGCTCGGTGGCACGGCCGCACTCTTGGATTCCGGACTTCCCGCTGTGATTCTGGTCACGCAACCACCATCTTGGATTCTGCCATGTTGGTAGCCAGTAAAACGAAATATTTGTAGCCAGTACGTCGCCATATTGGACAAGCAATTTGAATAATCAGTCTGTAATTATTTCATTCTCTATCACTGTGTCTTATTTTTTCATGCTCTGTCATTCCATTTTGCCTTTCTTGCATACCGGTTTTTTACTCCGAGTGCACCCATTCTTTCCTTTCTCTCATTCCATCTGTTTCTTCTCTTCCTTTGTTCCTCTATTTCTCTCTTCTTTTCTATCTTTATTTCCTTACTCTCCTTTCCTTCTCCTTATTTTTCTTTCTCTCTTCCTTTCTTTCTTTCCTTTCTCTCTCTTTTTGTCTCTCTTCCGCTCTTGTTTATCACATTCGTTTGTTCTTTCTCACTCACATTCGTTTGACCGACATGTTTGTTTACATCTGCTGGTGCTGGAGGACGCCACCTTGGCTTTTCCAATTGTCATTTGTTTGCGACCACCATCTTTGTGTTGGAGATTGTTACTAGGGGCGCTTGTGTCGCTCTCATTCGATCCCCATATTTACTTACATCGGCTGCTGCTAGGATAGCTGGTGGAACTCTCATTCCACTGCCATATTTGTACTGCTGCTAGGATCACTGGTGTCGCTCAACTGATTACTCACTTTGTTCGACTGCGATGTTGGTTCAGCAGTTGGCCGCTAGGGGCATTGCTTTTTTTTTTTTTTTAACTCAAAATACCATCTGGAAGAGTGCGGGATCGAACGGCCGAGTCTTGAGTCGCCAGACTGATGCCTTAGACCACTCGGCTATCGTGAGATGCCCAGGGACAGGTGTTTAAAGACTGTTCGCCATAAAGTGAGCGCTTTTGAAATCAACCTTAGAAAAATGTCACTGCCCCTACCTGCATATGTTTTAACAGGCGCCCTGAGTGAAATGCGCCCAGTAAAGTTGGTAACGATGTATGGGTAGTAGTTCCTTATCTTAGCGTCGAATAAAAAGTGCTAGGCAACCATTTCTGTAAATGTAAATGATTTCTTTCGCTTTCTGTGTTCTTTAATGCACGGAAGTGTAAAAATGAGTTTTATTAAGTATTCACTTTCTTAATAATTTCACAGTTTCACTTCATCGACGCATGAATAAAGTGATGAAACCCATGGCAATGTTAATCTTACATAAGGCGGAATAATACACAACGTTCATAACAGTATATTTTAAGCAGGGCTTTCAAAAGTGCTAACTTTATCGTGAACATCCTATATTATATATATATAGATTGTGTGCATGAGGATGAATAAATATATTTTTGTGGTTATTTTTTATTATATATTTATATTGTACTATTTAAATATTTATTAATTTTTAAATTTTAAATTTTTTACATTTCAGATTTAACTTATATAATTATTAAGTATTTTATAACGTATAGTACGTTTTTTGCTATCACAGGCTTAAGTATATTATTTACATGTAGGGACTTTTTTACTCTCACTGAACTTAGAAAGAAATATTATAACACCTATGTTGAATGTGGAATATTTCCTACCCCTATGTAATTTAATTCTATGACTTTTAATTATTTTCCCCACACACCATACCTTAACCTAACTTCACTTTACCTAATATAACTTATCAATCATGTAGGACTTTAAATATCTTTCGCCTCGTATAAGACCCTGAATATTTTTTTTTTTTTCATTTAGTAACAGATTTCTCATCTTTACTCGACATCCACTTTACTAAACCTAACTACCACACTAGTAATCGCTAAACGAAGAAAGATCAGAATTTTTTTTTTATTTGAAAAATATTAAGTAAACTTTTCCTTTTTTAAAAGTATTATGAAATTATACACCTTATAAATAAAATACATTTTTCTTAATACATTTTACAGCACATATAAAATATACATAATCAGCAAAAAAATTCAATCCTTTTTATTAACCTTCTTCAAGTCGGACGATTCATGTCTACTCGAAGGCAGCAGATTAATGATCCAAGGTCGAGGCACACGATTTGCGCAGCAGCTGTGTGATCCTCCACGCACGTGTCTAGTTAGGTTCTTACATGTCGGTGCTGGTCGTTGTAAAGTTTCGCCAGCTTGCGCAGCGAAGGACGGCCACTCTCGCACAGCACATCGATGATTTCAACTTAGTTATTTGCACAATTCGCTAAACCATTTCTTCTGCCCAGGCCTCGCCACGTAAGCCAGTCCTTGCGAATAATTCACCAGCAAGTCGTTTCCCAACTAATGGTAAGGAATCTTGCCTTCGTCCCACTCCAGTCCGTGGTGGTACTTGGTCAGTCAGTCGTTCGTCTTCTTACTTTTCCATGAATTAAAAGGGGGGGGGGGTGGAAGGAGCGCATGCGCGTTTTGCCATCGTTATCGTAGGACACTGCGTTCTCCTTGAGCACGTAGCCACTCTGGCTCTGGAAGACTTACAGACTACCATACATCATGCTGCTGTCTATGCTCGAAATCGACTTACCGGTTCTATAATGTGAGCTGTTATATTTATGTATTCTCAGCTGTGCTCATGACAGTATTTGGACGGTTATGTATCGGCAATCGTATGCATTCTCTAAAAAAATGACAATATTCTTCAATATATGCATCTCAATACATGGTCATTTTTTTTATAGTTTATATACTTTTAATAATTTTCCTATTCACACTCTTGTTGTCCTTATTGCGAAAATATCATTGCATTTATTACACCGGCACACTGTGCAGCGTGGGTTATGCAGGTAACTACACTTTTGAAGGCATGCACCGATGTCACAAGAGACCTGCTTTCTGTAAACCTGGTACCGAGTTATTAATGAGAAATGCACTTTGCCATTACAGGTCTTTGCATGTACAAAAAATGGTCGCTACGGCTCATCTGATTACCGCACCTGTCACCCAAATAAGACATGCAACATGGATTTTTGCCACAATTAGAGTGTTCATGTCACCGTACATTATGGATGAAAGCAAATATCTTATTACAAATGTGACACTGATAACGACGTACGGGTTGAGGCAAGGACTCGGATGGACCTGTTGTAGATATAGGTGCTGGAGCTAAAGAAGTGGGTAATGCCGACAATGGTGATCTAGGTACCTCAGACGAAAAGTTTGATTGCTCCATTAAAGATTTCGTAGACGTAACAGCTGAATAATATGTTGGTACTGTTGCATCTGTAGATGTCCGTGCTGTACTGGTGGATGTAATTGCTGTAAGTGATGTAGGTGTCGCAGCTGAAGAAATCGATGGCACCTTATCAATCTGAAATGACAGCACTACACTGGTGGAAGTAGATGCTTGTAGTGATATAGGTGTCAAAGATGAAGAAGACGATGGCGAAAAACCATTGGTGGGCAATATACACTCCACTTTAAACTAACTAGCCATGGATTACCTGATGTAGAAGCTAACCGAGATCATGTATCTTTCATGGCAGACATTGTCACATTAAGACTTTAAGCTAACCTCATACTCTGTATAATAATATATGCGTAAGCAAGCCCTATGATGTAATATTAACTATGAACTAATCGTATTACACCATTAATACATTGTTCGGACACTGGTAAGCCAATCACCGAGTTTCCACATGACTGCAGCTGGCCAATAGCATGCAGGCACTGAGACATCACACACATGCAGGGCACCTAACCTTGTAAAAGTTTAAAACAATGGCAGGATAAGTATTAGCAGATCTGCACCTGCACAGTGTCTGGTAACTCGAGTTAACTAAAGAGAATGAGTCAGCAGGCTTCACGAGCAAGTACACGCCCGCAACAGAATTGAACATTGGGTCATCATGAATGAAGATGGGTATTTCAGCTTGGTTCCAGTACCATGCTGCTTTATTACCTGCCCAGTGAACCACCTTCGGCCAGACTCGAAGCTACCATGCACTACCAGTGAGCCGATAATTCGTGCAAATGAAGAATGCGTACGTCAATTTTAGCCAAATCGTGTATCAACTCAGCAGAGCAGACAAATGCAAGATAACTTGGTGGTCCTACCATTGCAATGGAGAATGTCACTACCATTTGGAACCATGGCAGAACAACTTGGGCGACTATGTGCATCCCACTAACCTGTGATGTATACACTCCATTCGTACTCTGTTTATAGGTATTCATCCAGTCTTTGGCCAACAATCAGCCATGTTTGATCCAGAAACATATAGTATGGACTCTATCAGCAGTTATGCTCGTAGTGATTCCTCCACCACCAACACCATTACAAAATCAGCACCACAATCAGCATCACAATCAGCACTGCAATAAATATCAGCACTGCGATAATCTTCCCTAATCCCAATTAGCACCACAATCAACACCAAAATTAGTACCACAATTGCAATCAGCACCAAAATCCATGATTGTGACGTTTGGTTCTAGTTATACATATTAATAAAACTATTCATCAACTGTCTCCATAATTTGTACATTTCAATAGAATTAATGTTTTTGTATGCAATCAAATATTTATGCATTTTTATACTCAAATAATTTAATAAATATTCTTTATGCAGATCTGACAGTTAATAGCGTAGTGCTCACAGAATGACTTTAAAGTTGTGAGGGATAAAATTATACGACCCACAAAAAAATAAAGAATAAACTATTACTTTAAAAATTAATAATTTGGTCATTATATTTGAGAGGAAAGCAGTTAGTCACATCATCCTAGGTAGTCTCTTTCGTTAAGTTCTCTAACAATCGAAATACTTCTTTCATTTTCGAGTAATTCCGGCCTCTTTGCTTAGCGATCAAAATACTGAGTCTGTATACAAGTTCATTCGGGTCTTCGGGAAATACATAACCAGTTCTCTCAGCACCTTCCGCCTTCTTCATGTCGCTTGTTACCGCAAACGAACGAGCGTTCTTGACGCCTTCTGCCTTCCTTACATCATTTGTCGAAGGAAACTCATTGGAGTGGTGTGTCGGTGAATTGAGAGAATCATTATCGTCTTCATAGTCATTATCTTCAAAGCTGTCTTTATGGTCGTCTTCAATTCCTGTTTCATTCTCAATAACAAGTTTCTTTTATTTGTAGGAGAGGTATGTTCATTAATATTTAGAGCCGACGACTATTTATTTTGATGTTCGTCAACTTCATGTGCACGTCTTGCTAGAGTACATTCCACATATACTGACTCTACAAAAGCTTGTAGGTTTCTCATCCCGTATTTAGCATTAATTGCTTCAAAATAATCGTCTATCGAATCGGTACCTGTCAATGTAGCAAGAGGTATTGGCAACATTACTTGCTGGCTCCCAATAGACGAATCCTTGCAGATCTTGGTATGTTCTTTCAATGTATCGCCTCGCACATTCTTCATGGGACCAATGTCATATTGCTTCAACACATGAAAAGGACTCTTCGTACAGGTTGTTCTCTCATGCCGACGAGGATTTTGACCGAAGATGAAAACTCTGTTCCAGAATCAGCATTGATGACGATCAGGGAGAGATAACGCAGGTCGCAGCTTCGTATTAGTTAAGATCAAAGGCAGGCCTACGTAGTCGCAAATCATTTTTACTGTATGAAGAGAGAATGCTTAAAAATCAAGTTCACATCATGTTATCAGAATGATAACAGTATTTTTATTTTATTTAAATGCAGTTCTGTATGTATTTTCTCCCATCACTCAGAAAAAAAACGCCATCCGATATTTTCTAAGACAAAGAGAAAGTTAATAATGTTTTAATAGCTTCAAGCTTCGAACTCGGGTCCTTACACCATACCTAACATTTACAGCTTGCTTAAAAAATTGTACGAGTTGCTTATAAATACTAAATAGTGCACGAAATGCGCTAAAATGCTTAGAAAAACTCCCACTATTATTAACATTACAAACGTTGTATTTCATCCCTATTCCAGGATTACTGATTTCGCCTTCATTATATGTTCCTATAATATTCACCGAACACTAGGAAAAATTACCACATTTCTTTTTAGTCCCACAGAAAATTAATATATCTATGGTTTCGAGAGAATCTACGCCGCACCGAAATTATAGATACTGCTTATATATGTATGTATGTATGTATGTATATATATATATATATATATATATATATATATATATATATATATATATATATATATATATATACACATATATATTAGGAGCATATAAAGAGACAAAATCACATACAAATCTCTAACCTGCAAACAGTGTTTTTAAATATTGCTACGCCCTTATCCCCAAGGACGTGGCAAGGTGAACAAAATCAAAAAGTCCGCAGATAAAACACCCCCAAAAGGAGCAGGAACCCCCTTTGAAGCAGCAAAATATTTGAAACCTTAATTCAGAAGTGTACTAAAAAACAATGTGGACTTTACACAAGTAAGAATTCGTGAGTAGTTTCAAGAGTATTTATTAAGAATTCCTTTCTTTCTCATATTTTCTTTCATGATTTGTTTGCACTACCAACAAGTGGGGAGGATTCACTTAAAACATCAATATATCTTCGTATCAAAGAACGATTATTAAAAAACACACAAAAGAATTATTTTTTAAAAATACAAGTGTGAATATTTTTCAAGAAAATTCTAATTTACATTAAATTTTTACTTTGACCAAAAGTATATTTATATAAGGGCCAATAAGCCTCCACGATGATACATAGGAGAAAGTTAGAGTAACACATTGAAAGCAACCCGCACAAAAAGCGATTCTCCATGTCTACAACAGTGCGCAATGCACTTGACATATGTATTTCAGTTACATTTTAGTTTATATCACTGAATAAGAATAAAGTTCTGTAAAAAGTAAAAGGCGAAAAGCTAACACTTTACTCTTATTATCAAAATATTACTTTCTCTGGCAACATGATCAGAGAATACATAGAAAATATATATACTTATAGGCCGAATAATACTCGATAATGGCCAAAATTAAGAGTATAGTATAATTTTTGATTCAAAATGAACAACAATATTAATTACTGGCTTTACTGAGATTCAAACAACAGGTTGCATAATCATAAACCAACGAACAAACTATTTTGGTTTTGTTTTACCTTGATATTTCCATGTTATTTCAAATATCTTAACCTTTTTTTAAAGAAAAATCTTGGCTTAACCAACTCTCAAACGAGGCCAACAACACGATGTCTCCTGATTATTTAGTTTGTTCGAATCAATTCCAGCAAGAAAACAACCATGTCGTTAAAATTTTATGGCTGGATAAAACTTAAGCTGTCATGTAAAGACTCTGGGAAAACACAATACTTTCATTAAAAAAGGCACTTTACTTGAAAATATTCCAAGTTTGACTTAGGTGATCTGAAGTATTCTCAAATTTCATTTATTAAAACTTTTCTTGCCAACATCGGGCCGTCCTCCTAACTCAGGACACCAAATGTGCGTGATTTATTTCTTTCCATAAGGGCAAAGCTGAGATTTTTACTATTATTACATTACTTAACTGGCTGGGAAATATTTTGGGGTTGTGACAATCTGACCCCGATCCAGAGATCGCAACCACCTTTCATACAAAACACAAACAAATTCCCCTAGGAGGGATGCACAATACCACTAGCCAATAGGAAGTTAGATGGCTTTTTAAGGAAATGTCTGTTGAAGGTAAGCATTGCCCCGGGTGAATTTATTGATGTCCAATCATTTGGTTTAAAGCCGAAATATGTCCATGCATTATATGCACAAGTGATCACACTTCACAATTCTCCCGATATTCAAGCAGATTGCAGGATGTGATGTCATGAGTGCGCGAAAACTAGGTGGCCCACCTACTGGCTAGTGGGTGGCTGACGACACAGTCATAGTTCCTCGAAGTGTCGTTGTCACGAGCTCAGGAGCACCTAGCAGAGTCGCGCTCGCCAGACATGCTGGTGGCCTGCTAGTGCAATGTTGATATTCAGAACTGCTGCTGAATGTCCACCCAGGTAACAGTGCAATCGAATGCAGCAACCCACCGTGCACCATAATCAGGTACAAACAGCAGGTATGTGGTAGAGACTACATCTTCCATACAGTTTTTTGGCGCAGGTAAAGTACAATTTTCTCGTAAAGGTAATCAGTAATATTTCTCAAGCAACTCCGTGCTCAAAAGACATAATCCTTTGTGTTGAGGCATCATGCAGTCCACCCCCACCCCCTTGCCAAAGAAAGTGCGTGATGATGTTCTAGTCCAGGATCTCAGTCGAGGGGGCCCTCCTCAACCAAGATCCAGAAATGGAGAGTCTTCATCCATTTTGTCTCCGCATCATCTCCAAGATCAGGAACGTTCCGGAGCAAAACAGATAAACTTGCAGAAGCAACAATCGAGGAAAACTATTCAGGATAAAAATCCAGCCTCTTCCTCAGTGAGGCAATAATATAAAATGATCACCGCTGTACCAGTTATCCCTACTCTAAAATCTTTGGCTGAGAATATTTCAAATTAATACTTGTCACTACTACATATTGAATTTATTTACTTGGCAAAGTGCATACAAGAAACCAGAGATAACTAATATCAACAACCTAATCCCATGCTCAAAGGTATATGGTTTAAAAACATCTTAGAATCAAAATTAAAATGGATAGCACTTGATTAAAATGGATATGAACACCTTAAAATCTACACGGAGATTTAAAACACGAGATGAAATGGGCATGAGAAAAATGGCCGAATTACCTCTGCCCTAAAGGGAGACACCCAAACATGTGTGACTAAAAATAAAAACATTACATATACACTGGAAAATGATGAAGATGCCAACAATTTCACAAATTGAACGATTTTAACCTGATCTTTTTTACCAAAAGCCAAAATAATTCACATAAGTAGATTAAACCCCCACATAAATTCCTATTACTGCGACTTCCCTAACTTTAGTTGAGTTACATGAGCCATGTTACACACTCCCGAGCAGCCTTCAAATTCCAGAAGAACTGACACTGAAGTCATGATCGCTTTATGCGATAAGGACCAAAAATCTTCGGTGCCAACATAGCACTGAAGCCTTCTTACTCAAAAAATATTATTTCAAAACCACTCTGTCTCCAACTTTGAATGACACAGAGCCACTAGAATTCACATTTCGAAAGGCCTATTTGGAATGGTACATCTTCAAATTCAAATTGGCTTCTCTCCAGATCTCCTATCGATCTTTATATCTAAAAGAATCCAAACAGAAGTCATGAAGCCCCCATGTATTTATCAAGGGGTGAAACAGGCTTCGCCAAAAAATATTTCAGATGGAACCTTTTTCGTGGCACCACTCACCATTTTGTAAAAAGTCAGAGCTAGTTGATACACTATTACTTCCTACTCCTTATGGGCTCCAGAAAGAAACGTCCTGTTATAGACTCATTTAAGAAAAAGACTGGAAGGATGAGGGATGGGAAATATTACATAGTACAATAAAGAAAGAAGACTAATTAAATTATGGTTCGGGCAGGGCCATTTACTATAACATTAACTGACCTTCACAAACAGACAAGAATAATATGATATCTGCCCAAGAGGAGAGAAGGGATAAGGTAATAAGGCTAAGTTAATGAGAAGGAAGAAGATACATGGTTAAGGGACACACCAGGTCTCACACCCGGACAAGCTGCTGCCACCTCCGCCTGACCCTGATGCCGTGTAGTCTGCCCTCGAGTCACCGACTGTATCTTCCCTGGCCCTCGCATCTCCATTCCTACTTCTCACCCCACCATGTGTGTTTGTTGACATAACGGTTTCTGATTGGTCCCCCCATGCTCTGTGGGTGGAGTCTTGTCGATGGGATGTTATGCATACCGGTGAAACTACTGACTTGGCTGGACCCATGTTTTGTGTTATCTCCGGTGCATTTCATTAACTGTTTACAAGTTGCACTTTTGGTCGAGTGTTTAGCTTCTACGTTTCCTAAACAAACTTTGTCCTTGTTACTATTGCTTCACTTAGTTGAAAACTTGTGAAACAGTGGCACAGCAGGGATTTCATAACATCTCCTGCAGAGCCAAGAGAAAAGGTGTCCTCACCTGTAGAGGGATGCAGAAGAAAAATACTGACAGCAGAGAAAATGGAGAAAATCACTGGGTGAGAAAGAGAGAAGAAATGAAGCAGAAACTGAGATTGTAGAGGAAGAGCAGAAGCGTAAAGAAGAGTGGGTCCACACTTTCAAATGTGAGACGGGTGTCTCAATTTTCTACTAAATTTGCCCCCCCCCACCACTAAATTCGCATACCGGTTTGACCAAGAAAACCTGCATAATGACCGCAATAAGATTTGCTGTTTGTGAGCTTTAAAACACGTGTGTGAGAAATTTTGTTTTGTATAACATTAAGCTACGAACACTTTTACCTGAAGTTATAATACAACTAACCAATCTTCAATATCCATCGCTGACTCTGTGTAGAAACGTTGCTTATTGACTGGAGAAAAATAAACCATAATGGCTAGCACAGATAAAACACGTCATTCTTGTATCATAGACTTCCCGACTCTGAAAACGAGAACTTTAATGTTTCGCACAGGTGTTGCCGTGTGGCGCTGCCATCAGTAACGATAGTTGGCAAACACAGAGCATGCGACACGTGACGCCATTTCTGCCATATGACAGTTGTGTTCCAAAAATGTAAACCTGGTGGAACCTTCCACAGTCCCTGATTAGACAAGCATTTTGCCGTACCCCGATAGGGGTTATTGTAAGGCTTCTTTGTATAAATAGTCCAGAGACGGCATCAGCAGACCAGACATGGACAGCATGGGGTCACCGACTAGTAGCTAAGTATTTGAACAAGTTAATGTTGTAATTAAATAGAGTCATGGCCTATCCGGTCTTAAATAATACTTGATGTCATAATTGTAGGTGCCTTAAATTATGGTGCAGTTCAGTCAAATTTATGCATTGCACACAAATTGGCATTTTTCTTAAATTTGTAGTTTATTTTGTATTTACTGAAAATAATTTGAGAAAAGGTTTTACCCGAGTTGTTTTAGAATGGGTCTGTTTTTGACCTTTTATGGTTCATTTGTGTCCATTATTGACTTTATGCTAATATGATGTCAAGCTATTTAGATGAAAATGATCTTTTAATGTCTTCTATCTATATGCCAGTTAATTTTGTCTAAGTTTCATTGTATATGGGTTGGGCGACGTATTCAAAAATTTAAAGGTTTCCTTATGTACTGGCATGCATATAGATATATTTTATATTAGTAACTTCAAAAAGAGTCTATGACAACATTTGATGATATTAAAATTTGCCATGTGTCATGTGCATTTAAACTGAAGTTATTACTCTTTTTTGTCCATGTGGGACACATTAAAAAATAATCAAATTAATTTAAAGTTGTGGACATGCGCTGGCGCACCACAAACTAAATTTGTGACTTCAGAAACTGTAAAAAATGTCAATGTTAAAGTTTGATGGCATTAAAATCAGCCACGTGTCGTGTGCATTTATATTGGAAGTTATGATTCTCACTTTTGTCCATGTGAGACACCTTGAAAATCTAATTAAATTAAATTAAAGTTGTACACAGGCACTGGGACACCAAAAATTGAATTTGTGACTCCAGTAACTGTAAAAATAGTCAGTGTTAAAGCGCGATGGTAAAAATTTAGCCACGTATCGTGGTGCATCTATATTGGAAGTTGTGGTAGCAATATAAGAAATTGTAGTACAAAAATATTATGCATGTTGTTAGTTTTTGTATGATGTAAATGTGAACAATAAATTGCCACATATTTCAGAATAAGTAAAAAATTTTAATCATCCAAATCCAGTGTTCTTATTTTTGGTAATTGTAGATTGTTTTGGACAAAATTGTAGATTTACACTCCTTTGAAGTTTGAATAGAGAAAGGTTTCAAAATAAATAGTGGTTCTTGCTTGAATTTTGGGCAATGTTATGCCCTTTTGCCATGTCTTTGGGATAAGGGCGTCCCAAAGTTTCCCTGCGCACTCTTCTCCTTCGGAGCAGTGTTGCATTTTTGTTCCTGAGCATATAACTTGGTTTTATAAGGTTCGGAGACAAGATAGTTGGTTTCAGTGGCTGTGGAGATTTTTTTGTTTAGTTTTCTTGTTGGTACTAATCATTACCATTTCTAAGAGGCTGGATCCAGCAATTGAGTAAACCATTTCTCCCACAAATGCCTCGTGAGGCTGGAGAGGAGGTTGCTGAAGGCGACGGCATTGATGATATCAGAAAAAATTCACGCGCACTCGTGATACATGAGGAGCCAGGGGCTAGCGTCGCGGGAAGTGGCACATGTGAGCTCCATCCGCTTGTAAAATCTTTGAGGCATTTACTTTCAGAACTCTCAGCTCGTATTCCACAATTAGTAACTACTAATTTAGCCTCTGTTGTTTAATTATTTGTTGCTTTAAATTATATCTTGGTTCTGAATTTTTGCCCGAGGGAAGTGTTATATGCCGATGTCACATTTAGGGTACCTGAGGTATTACAGCATACCTTTCATAAGACTACTGAGGAAAATTGGCAATCCACACAGTTAACGAAGGGTTTTTATAAACAAGTGGCTAGTGAGTTGGCAGTTGCAAATCTCAGACTCAAAATATTATAAAATAAACAATCTCCTTATCAGACCATGCAGGAGTTTGTATAACCAATGGTAGGATTAGTGGGTGTATTGGGGTATCCTTGTTCTGAGGATTATTTTACCCGGATTATGTTTCACAATTTTCTTCCGAAGGTTTAGTTGTTTTTTCGCTTTTGCCAGCAATCTAACATCTATGCCAGAGCTATTGTCACTAGCACTTGATGTTTACTCTAAGAGATTGTTCCTTATAACATACCGGGCATGAATCAAAGACTGCAAGAAAGGAAGTAGAAAAGGTAGGAACATCTATAATGTGCATAATTCGCAATAACAATAACTATTATGCAAAAGACTTTTACCACAAAAAGTCGGTGTTTTCAGTGATCCCCAACCGATGATCGGAATAAGATAAGTTTTAGAACTTGTTCCTTGTATTAATAAAGAGGAAATATGAGGGAAAATGCAGGTAGAAGGAACATATTATTTCCTTCGAACGATCCGTTCCAAGGAAATAATATGTTTATTTTGTAAACAAAAGGGGCATATAAAGGCAAAATGTCCCTTGAAGGAAAAAACTATTGGAGATAATTCTGTGAATAGTTTAGAGTATGAGAGGAGATATGGATGGTTGTACATACCAGTGATCATTGCTGACCAGGTTGTAGTAGCTGCACTTCTGGACTTCGGTGCCTTGTGCTCATTAATTAGTCATGACTTTTGTAATTTCTTGTTGAAAAATTTACCTAAAGGGCTTATAAAAGTGCAGAACAGTGTAGAAGTGGGGTTTTCTCTAGCTAATGGGGGCGTCATTAATTCCCATGGTCTTACTCTTTTCAAAATTAAGGGTGACAACATTCCGTGGAAATTTCAGTTTCGAATTTTACCAGGGTTGTCATGATTTATTGCGTGGAGTGAATTTCCTGGAAAAAAAACACAAGCCAGCACCAATGTAGCAAAGAGAGAGTTGCTTTTTGCATTTTGTCCCACCCAGCCAGTTAGTATTTCTTCTAAGCATTTTTATTTTCATTTACAGACAGTACAATCTAAAGATAAGGAACAGGAAGAACAGTTGATAGCTTTGCAAAGAGAATTTTCAGATGTAGTAACTTTTAAACTAGGGCATTACAGATAGCATCCCGTCGTTCTAAAATTAAAAGATCAGGAACTTGCATCATCAGTGCCGTACCGAGTTGCTCCTTCAAAGCTGAAGGTTTTTCGAGAAATGGTTGAAAAGTTACAGCAGGAAGATATTGTGGAACTTTCTGATAGCAATTATTCGAGTCCTGCTTTCCTCGTTCCTAAAAAGGAACCAATAAAATATCAAGTAATCTGTGATTACAGAAAGGTGAACCATAAGAACTATGTTGACCAATAACCCTTACCAACCATTGAGTCAGTATATCAGCATGTGGGAAAGACACTGTATTTTTCGGTCTTTGATTTAAATTCAGCTTTCTTTCAGTGTGACCTGCACCCTGAGTCCCATAGTGTTTTGGCTTTTGCTACACCGTGGGGGCAGTTACTATGAAAAAGGCTTCCCATGGATGTAAATTTTGTACTGCAGGCTATGTCTCGAGTTATTTTCCAGGTCCTGGGGAAACACCGATATAAGTTCCTGTTCACCTACATCGATGATGTATGCGTATACAGTGAGACTTTGAGTGAATATGTGCAAAATCTGAGACTCTTCTTAATTGCTTTGCGTGAATCAGTCCTTACAGTAAACCCAGATAAATATACATGGGCCAAAACCTGCATTCGGTACCTGGGTTTTGTAATATCAAATTGTCAACTTTTGATGGACCCAGAAAAGATAAGGCAGTTAGTGAACTTTCCGGTGCCAAAGAACTTGCACGGTGTAAGGGTTTTTTTTTTTTTTTTGGTATGGTGGGGTTTTACTCCAAATTCATCCCACAGTTCGAAAACATTGCCGAGTCTTTAAACGCCTTAAAACATAAGGGCGTAGAGTTATTTTGGGGTGAAGACGAAAAATATTCCTTTTACATGCTCAAAGAAAAATTAGCCACCCCTCCGATTTTACAACTGCCTCTTTTCGATAAACATTTTGTGATGCAGGTGGATGGCAGCTCAAAAGCACTTGGTGCTGTTTTGTGTTAGAGAAATGGTGATTATCTGTTGCCTGTTGCATATGCCAGCAGACTCCTGACACCACCTGAGCAAAGATTTTCGGCATATGAAAAAGAAGTAGTGGCCACTCTATTTGGGATGGGAAGTTTAGCGATTACATTAAGAGTGCAGAATTCTAACTGTTCCCAGATAACCAGGCACTGAGTTGTTTTTAAAAACAAACATACCAGTTGGGAGGTTAGCGAGGTGTTTGGTTCGCCTCGCACATTTTCGGTTCACTGTCCAGCATGTAAATGTTCAGATAATGGAGGGGCTAATGCCCTCTCTCGCATGTTTGATGCGGAGGAGTGTTATGTGGATACCCCTAATTTGGTAGCAGAGGACAGGCTAGAGGTCTTTCATTAAGAGATAGTCAAACTAATCTTGTAAAATCTGAAGAAGTCATTGTTCTTACAGAAAATAAAACTAGTAATGTTTTGGTACAAACTAAAGAATAAATAGGTGTTCTAAGTAGTAATACTAGTGATATTTCTGTAGAAAACTGTAATTTGGAATCCATATAGGATAAAACAAATGCATTCTCAGTGAAAGAAGTTGGTCAGCAAACTCAGGTACTCCAACAATTTCCACTGGCATTTTTTAAACTCCAGTTTTATCAGAAAATAGACCCTGAGAGTATCAGCATTACGATTGATATTGATGAAGGGAAAGGAGGACACTATGAAATTTGTAAAGGTCTCATAGGGTTTGTGGATCCTAAATATCTAAAATTTAGTTTCTTTGTAACCAAGGCTTTGCGTGGGTCCATTTTTCAGTATTTTCATAACTCCTATTTCGATGGACATTTGGGACCAGATATAACCATTTCGCACATTAGGGAGATGTTCTTTTGGCCGGGCCTTATTAAGGAAGTCGAACGTCTAGTTAAAGTATGTAAGGATTGTCAAATGGCCAAACCTCGTAATGAAAAAATAGTAAGTCCTTACAGTGCTACTATAGCCAAGTTTCCTTGGGAAAGGTTGTATTTAGATGTATTTGGTCTATTGCCCCGCATGAAGTCCGGTTTTTCTTCAACCTTAGTGGCCGTGGATAGTTTCAGCAAATTTGTTTTCATTCTCCCCCTCTCCGTTCAATGAGATTTGCCGAAATTTGCAAGATACTCAGTCAAAGATTTTTTCCTATCTTTGGGTCCCCGGATCATATAGTAACCGTAAATGCCACCTATTTTGTTTCGGTGGAAATGAAGAATTTAGCATTTTCGTGGGGGATAAAAATTATTCAGACTACTCCTTACTTAAGTAGTAAGGATTAGTATGAATCATGTTGTAGAGTGCTACAATCGAAATCTAAAATCGGCATTAAGAGCTTTTGAAGTAGGCTCCTATAAGGAGTGGGACATTGTTCGTTACTAACTTTCTCTGGCATTTAATAATGTAGTAAATAGTGCCACCAAAAAGGTGCCTGCAGAAAATGTCTTTGGCAGGAGTCTGTTTCATCCCTTGATCAATGCTTGGGGATTAAATGAGTTTTGCTGGGAGGTTGCTGATAAAAAGAATTTGGAGGAGGTTTGGGATGAGGCAACTCAAAAGGTATCATAGTAAACTTGCATCTAGGATCACGTATAATACTGGGTCTATTCAGTTGCGAGCTGGGAATAAGGTATTTTTTGATACGCATTACATCAGTAATATGGCTGCACAGTTCAGTTCTAAATTTGCCCCTAAATTTTCTGGTCCATTTGTAATAAAATGGTTTTTCTCCGAGTTACAGTATTAATTAAGGATGTGAATCATCCTGGTATTTATAATAAGGCTCATATGAGCCAGTTGAAGCTGAGTAAGAATCAATAAAAGTTCGTCTGCACTTGTCACTGAAACAAATAGTCTTTTTGATGAGGTTTAGGGTTAAGACGATTTATTTGTGTAGTGTCATGATATCATTCATTTTTTCCTCTTGTGATTTTTTAGTAATTTGGTAATTTTGTGTTATTTTGGATGGATTGGTCTTCATGTTGAATATCCAGGTTGTCCATCATCTCATTTCATGCTCATCTTTATAAGGACACTCGCCTCCATTTAGATTTAAGATGTATTCATGATCACAATCATCCCAGTGCGGCTCAGGGCCCATATAGTTGATAAGATGTATTTAAAAAATGTATTTCTAGATCTGGATTTAAATACTTGGGTGTTTGTGTAATATTGGTATTTGGATGTAATAGGGAATGCCTACATTTCCATTTTTTTAACACTTTATAGGGAACTCCTAGGCTTGCCTTGGAAATATATATTTCAAATCCCTAAAAAATGATGAGTGAGATAGGGATAATATTTCTGTATACTGGCATTGTTTTCTTTTGTTTGTCCATGTGGAGCTGGTAATCTTGACTGCAAGTACCCAACTGTGGATGTCTTCCTGGAGAAGATCTGGGCTTCCACCAAGCCTGGCAAATTTGGTGAAGCTTCGGACCTCTCTTCTGGCTGACTCTCTGGACTCTTCTTCTTTGGTGGGGGAGGATTGAGACGGGTGTCTCTTTTTCTTATAAATTCGCCCCCTCCCCCCTCACAGCATGTACCTGTTTGACCAAGAAAACCTGCATAATGAGCGCAATAAGATTTGCAATTTGTGAACTTTAAAACACGTGTGTGAGAAAACATTTATATATAATATTAAGCTATAAACACTTTCAATTGAAGTTATAATAAACCTAACCTATATTTCAATGTCCATCGCTGACTCTGTGTAGAAACGTTGTTTGTTGACTGGAGAAAAAATTAAAACACATCAGGAAACACATAAAATACATCCTTCTTGCATCACAGACTTCTCGACTCTGAAAACGAGAACTCTTATGTTTCGCACAGGTGTCGCCACTTGGCGCTGTCATCACTAACAATAGTTGGCAAGCACAGAGAATGCGACACGTGACGCCATTTCCGTAATGCGACAGTTGTGTTTCAAAAATTACAACCTGGTGGAACCTTCCATATACGCTGATTGGACAAGCATTTTGCCGTACCCCGATAGGGGTTATTGTAAGGCTTCTTTGTATAAATAGTCCAGAGACAGCCTCGGCAGACCAGACATTAACAGCCTGGGGTCTCCGACTAGGAGTTAAGTATTTGAACAAGTCAATGTTGTAATTAAATAGAGTTATGGCCCATCCAGCCTGAAGTAATACTTGATGTCATAGTTGTAGGCGCCTTAGATCATGGTGCTGTTCAGTCAAATTTATAGATTGCCTACAAATAAGCATTAAAAAAATATGTGATTTTTTTTTTTTGTATTTACCGAAAATAATTTGAGAAAAGAAATAATGCAAAGGAGAAAAGGTTCTACCCAAGTTGTTTTAGAATGGGTCTATGTTTGACCTTTTTATGGTTCATTTGTGTCCATTATGGACTTTATGCTAATATAATGTCAAACTATTTAGGTAAAAAATATCTTTTAATGTTTTCTATCTATACGCCCGTTGATTTTGTCAAAGTTTCATTGTATATGGGATGGGCGGCGTAATTAAAATTTTGATGGTTGCTATATGCTCTGGCATGCATATTTCATATTAGTAGCTGTAGAAATTTTCAAAGTTAAAGTTTTTTTGGTATTAAAATCAGCCACGTGTCATGTGCATCTATATTGAAAGTTACGATTCTCACTTTTGTCCATGCGAGACACCTTAAAAAAAGAAAATTGAATTTGTGACTCCAGTAACTGTAAAAATAGTCAATGTTAAAACTTGATGGTATAAAATTTAGCCACGTGTTATGGTGCATCTATATTGGAAGTTGTGGTAGTAATACAAGAAGTTGTAGTAAAAACTATTATGCATGTTGTTAGTTTTTGTATGATGGAAATATGAACAATATTTGCATCGCATTTTGGAATAAGTGAAAATAGTTATCTAAGTCCAGTGTCCTTGTTTTTAGTAACTGTACATTGTTTTGGACAAAATTGCAGGTTTATACTCCTTTGAAGTTTAAATAGAGTTAAGTTTGAAAATACATAGTTTTTTTGCTTGAATTTTGGGCAGTGTTATGCCCTTTTGCCGCGTCCTTGGGATAAGGGCGTCCCAAAGGTCAATGACTGTAGTAGGAGAAATGTGCGTCACAGCCGTGACATTAGTGTGTTGGCCATACTGTTACTGAAGTGTAGGTCGCTGAACTGAACACGGGGGTTGGCTGGGAAATGTGTTGACCACAGGCGGCGAGATACTCTCTCCTCGGAGTCGGAGGGAGGCTTTGGTGAGCATGGAGCTGGTAGGTGGATAGGTGATATTGGCTGCGTCTAACAATTACAGAATTATTTTAATGTGTAACGTCCCTTTAGGGTGAAGCAAGGCTAAAAGATGGCAAGGAGAAGGACGGACACCATTACAAAAAAATCAAGAAAGCATGGACACAAAAATTCCTAAATCAATACAAATATATTGAAGCCCATCTATACATAACCACCAAGGACAATAACTTCGCAACTTGATTTGAAAAAATATTAATTGCATCGGTCAATTTCTGTTGCTTGCTACCAATTGGTGAACAAGGGGAAGGAGAGAAAACAAACACATGCACCAGAAAAAACAGAAAAACCACCATATTTGAGAAATCCCATAAAAAAAAAATTAAATTGACTCCCTGAGTTAAGCAAACACCACAACAACTTTAAAATTAAAAGTACGTCTGATGATTCACTAAAAAGTACAACATGGAATATGAATTTCAAGAATACCATTGGGAAGGAGCAAAAACCCTCATTTCACTTAACCATGAGCATAAAAGCACGCCATAAAATATCCACTAAACTCTTCGGCATTAAAATTGTTTTGGCAAATCGTAGTCCACGATACCATTCCTACAACACGCAAAAAAAAAGAAGGAAGAGTCCACCTCTTACAAGCATTCCCATAAAATACCATATTGAAAATTCACACAAGGAAAACAGTAAAGAAACCCTTCTATACAAAATCCACATACACAAAAATCGCTCAAAAACACTACTAATATGGTAATCTACCCCCATTATAACAACAACTACGTTCATTCCAATACTTAACTTGAGTAGTACTCATATTACGCGAAAAAGTGTCCAGCATGGTGAAGCCCCGAAGTACGAAGTGGTGTAGATATGATCTATCGTTGGCCAGCCCCGCGCAACTCGAAGATGAACACTGCACAATTGCTCGGGCTGTGGACGAAAATTTATACTTGAAAAGGTGGCTCGGGAATGTTAAGGAGGCGGCTATATAAGCGGAGAGGCGTATGGAAAGTGCCAGAGTCTACAAAGCTGAACTCGTTTCCAGTAAAGCCACCAGACAGTGCTCGACCACGCCAGGAGCGCCGTGCGCCTCTCTTCAGTATAGCTCAGCGCTTGAAAGCGTTCAGACTTGCGGCCACCCTCTGTAAGGGGTGAGTCTTACCATGCTGGGTGGGGGGGAGGGGGTGGCGTAGTAAAACAAAGTACTTTTTTCTGCAGCAAAAATATCGCCTCTTAAAATAGTAACCTCTCTTCAAACAAAATAACAGTTTATTAATCTGGGCTACCAAATACAAATTTGGAAAATAACTAAGCAGACTTGCTAACCAAGTTCATTAACGTCATGTAGTTCTATAAACACACCAGCCCCATAATAGCAGCATTTAATCGTACTCCAGAAAATTGTAGGTATCACACAATTCACCAGCTGACAGGACGAAAAATAAATGGTTCAGGCAGGACAGTCTTTGGCAGGACAGGAGTACTCAGGCAAAATTGCTTGAGTTAGCAGATTGACACGCATGTAAGACTTTAAGCAGGGCTTCAATCCTCCCACACACTGGAAAAGAGCTGCAGGGGTCTCTTCTCCAAACCCGGAGAAGCTGATGAATGAGGCCCACAGTAGAAAACAGCAGATGACGAAGGAGTGGCCAGGTTCTCCCCCGTAACTTCTGCTCTTGAACTCCAGTTGCTCTGGCAGTGTGGAAAGGAATATGGAAAACAGGAAAAGGACTAAGGAGGAGATGTCCGCCTAAATTAACCTACCGAAACTAATAATAACGCCCCCTTGTGTTTCTTCACCATTAAAAAAATATATGAGGTGGATATCCTTTGTCTACTAATCCATAAAAACAGCTATTGCTTGTAGCTTTACTCCTTTTGGTGCTAATTAAAAATAATACATATATTTAGCGAACATCTTACAAAAATGAAAATAACAATATTTGCAGTACCTTACTTCCAGAATACATGAAAATTCTTAATATGAGACATGGCTTTTTAAAAACTTGTTTGTTGCTGGCTCCTGCAACAACACTGACATTGGGGTAAGAAAACCAACAATGCAATATGGGCCATCGTAATTAAGGCCTAATTTTTCTGAGAAAAATCGACCTTTCTTGTTAAATGATGAGTCTTTAGAAGTACTAAATCACCAACCATGTAAGAAATAGGATCATATTGCTCGTCCTGCACCCTATGCATATGGCGATAGTATTCCTGGAGATGCTTGGTAGCAGCCTCCCAGAATGCATTTCGTTCCCCTACATCTAGATCAAAATGTAAGCCCCAGGCATTAAGAAGAGAATGCAATAATCTCCGACCAAATAACACGTTTTGCGGCGTCAACCCTGAAGCAGCATTGAGACAAGAATTCAAAGTCAACATTATGACATGGATCTCTTCATCCCAATCTGTGTGAACATCATGATGAACGGTAACAAGTGCAGCCTTAATGATACAATTATACCGTTCGGCCATATTATATTCAGGGTGATAAGGGGTAGTATGGATCAAACAAACTCTCCAAGAAAAACTCAGATTTGATAACTTGGTAGCAGTTAAGTTTCTCGCATTATCAGTAACTACTTGGGCAGGTGAACCAAAATTTCAAAACACTTGTTCCTGCAAGATCTTGCAAACGGTATAGATTTTATGGTATCTCATGGGGAATAACAAAACAAACTTTAAAAACCCATCAACCAGAACCAATAAATAATTAAAACCCTTCTTAGATCTAAGTAGAGGGTCAAACACATCCATGTAGACTCTTTCCAAGACAAAACTAGGTGGTGACCTACTAAACTGTCTTTGGGCTCTACTATTAGGGTCTACTATTCCCTGCTGGCACAAAGCACAATTTTTCACCCAATCTCTAATTTCTGATTGCGTTTCTGGCCAAAAAAAATTTATTCAATACACTGCCTTGGGTACATAGGTCTTGAAAACGCCCTTACACGAAGTTTTTCCAATAATCTCCCTCTTCACAATAAAATCGGCAAAGTTCACATAGATGGATTTTATGCCACAATTCCGCACATTCATCATCATTTTGCTGCCAAACATTAATATTCAAATAAACTGCCGAACTTGCTTCAGAACATTTAACTGCTCCTGAATTACTCCATCACACACAAACTCATAAGTGTCAAACATTCAAGACAAACTGTCCGCTACACAATTGTCTTTTCCTTTTATATGAACCATATCAAATGAAAAATTACTAAGGAGTTCGATCCAACTGCCTAATTTACCCAAAGGTTTCTTGGGATTCGAAAGCCACGTTAAGGCTTAGTTGTCTGTACACAGCTTAAAACGATAATCGCAAAATTTCTCAACCCCAATTACACAAGAAAGAGCTTCCTTTTCATAGGTCGAGTACTTTATTTCGGCGGAGGTTAATTGCCGACTAGCATAAGCAATGGGGAAAACACCATCCTCATATTCTTGTGACAAACAGTGCCTAATGCCAGAGAGCTTGAATCTACACGCATTACAAACTTACGGTCAAAATCACCCAATCTTAACACTTGTGGAGAGGTCAAACAAGCTTTTATTTTCACAAGAAGTCGCCTCTTGCTCGTCTCCCCAAAAACGCCTGGTCGTTATGTGTTAAAATAAAAAGGGGTTCGGCCAATTCGGCAAGAGATGGAATAAATCTGGCATAGTAACCTATCATGCCCAAAAAACACCTTACACCACGTAAGTTCTTCGGACGGGGAAAGGAAAGCACATAGCTAATACGATCAGAGTCTAACAGCAATTGTCCTTCACTCAGAATAAATCCTAACAGCATCACATGCCGGCTACACCAGCTGTTTTTCTCTGGAATCACTGTCGACCCCGCTTCCAAAAGCTTCTGTAGGACTAACGTGACATGTTCCCGGTGAAACTCCTTAGTCTCACTGTAGATTACAATATCATCCAGATAGTTGAAAACAAATTGAGCTTTATATAGTAAAAATATAATCTCTAAAGCACGAGAAAGTGCCTGGGCCCCAAACGAAACACCAAAATGGACTCTGGTCCATTCAAAAACTCCCCAAAGAGTAACAAATACAAGAAATTTTCGTGCATCTTGGTGCAAAAAGATTTCGTGAAAGGCCTGATTCAGATCTAACACTGTAAAGTACCTAGCTTTCAATAATAACTGAAAAACATGGTCTACTTTAGGTAAAGAGCAAGGATCTAGTTCAATTTTTTTATTGATACATCTGTAGTCTATCACTAATAAAAATTTTCCAGACTCTTTTTTGCTTACTAAAAATGCTGGGCTCTCATAACTGCTAGTAGAGCGCCTAATAACATCCTCATCAAGCAAGTGGTCTAGCATTTTTTTGAAATCTTGTCTCTTAGCTCGACTTACGCTATAGGGATGGCACCTAACCAGGGTGTTGTCGATCAGTAACAGATCATGCACATTTTGATTACATACTCCCAGTTTGTCTGTTATTACAGATGGGAACTTCTCTCGAATTTCTTGCGCAAAATTATTATCAATCTCATTTGCCTGCTTACATTCCTCCTGCCTCATCAACTTTACCCCTTATTTACAAAAAGGAAAACTCAGTGTCCCTTCATGCAAATTTAAATAGGCACGAGTGCTGTGGAGGAAAACTAGCCCAAAATTATATAGCGGCTTATGCGTGGTAAAACAAAGTGTTCCCTCTTCCATGGTAAATGACCTAGTGCATACTTATGGTCAAAAGAGCACATTATTGCATTAAACCTCCATTTGATAGACTTAAAACAGTTTTCTCAGTGTGTTCAAAAGTCATAACGCCTATTGGGTGTTCCCTAAACAATTTATTACAAAAGGACTGATTTATCAAGATCACTGAACAACCACTATCGATCAGGGCGGGTTTTTCAACTGAACCTAACTTCACTAGGACAAATGGTAAGTTAATCTTTCCTTGGTTATGAATTTTCTTAATTTTCTTCGTTTGCTTAGGACAGCTACTTCCTTTTGTACTCGCATTCTAATGGAAGTTATTTCCTACCCTAGTCACTTTTTTACCACTCGCAGTTTTGACATGTGAAATCTTAGGTTGATCTTCATTAGGACATTGAACTTTTAAATTGCCTGGCTTACTGCAGAAAAAACATGCCACAGGACTTAGTCTGAGTATTAACTGCTGGGATCATACACACTTTACATTGGTATGTTTTGTGATTAAGTTTCCCACATTTAAAACAAACAAAATTTTTTGTGGACTTGGGTGACTTATCCTGAATGTTAGCCCTAATAACCGCACCTCCTTCAAAATCCTTCACCTGCATGCACACGCCTAAACGGTGGAACAATTGTCTCAGCGAGCTTATGGTTTTCGGACTATCAGCTGATAAGACATAAGGCAGATACTGCGGCAGTACATGACCGATAAAGCTCTCTACAAACTCAGATTCCCTATATGGCGAACCTAAGATATCTACCAGATATTCTATTTTGCCTAAATATGTCAACAAAGTATCTCCTGGCAAATGATTTTGTTGGAGAAACAAGCGCTGAAAATGGTCATTAATTCGCTCACTATAAAAAAAAATAGTGCCCCAAGGTGAGCCCACTTCTCTAGCTCTAATGATAATAGGCTGTAGCTCACTAGGAACATGCACCACTAACACGCCCAAAATATTTTGCAAAGAAAAGGCCTGCGATTTTACTTTTAAAATAACTTGTTGTAGAAACCTTACCACTTCGACCACAGCACAACTACTAAGAGGACGAATATCACACAAAAGTTTCGTACATGTTTGCTGGCTACCGAGGAAAGTATACCAACGCTGGGAAAGAAAGTGCAGAGTACTCACCACTAACTTATTTCTCACAAGTAGGATCCCGTGCCAAATCACGAACTAAAGTCCTCAACTCGTCCAAAGTCGCTTCCTGCGGCAAGTCTGTAACATGAAGGGTTTGTAGCAGCTCTGTTAGAGTCTCTTTTGACAGGTGCTACAACCGGGTGGTACCTTTAAACATTCTCAAATCAACAGTTAATTTATACTAAATAACAAACAAAGCAAACAAAGGCCAACGGAATGTGTTCAACTCTGCCTTCAGCAGAGTGGCGAAGTATTTTGTTACGCCCCTTTAGGGCATAGCAGGGCTAAAGGATAGCTATGAGAAGGATGCACACCATTAAAAGAAAATGAAGAAAGCATGGACCCAAAAGTTCCAAAATCAATACAAAAATATTGAATCCCATCTATACGTTATCACTAACAATAACAACTTTGCAACTTGATTTGAAAAATATGAATTGCATCTATAAACTTCCGTTACTTGCTACCAATCAGTGAACTAGGGTAAGGGAAAAACAAAAATGCACTGGAACAAACAGAAAAACAACAAAATTATGTATCCTGAGAAATTACCCAACCTGAATAAACATTAGTGAAATCCCATTAAAAAAGGTCAAATTACTCCCTGAGTAAAGCAATCACCATTACAACTTTAAAAGTAAAAGTACGCCTGATGATTCACTAAAAAGTTCAACATGGAGCACTAATTTCAAGAATACCATTGGGAAGGAGCAAAAACACTCATTACACTTAACCATGAGCATAAAGTCACGCCATAAAATATCTACTAAACTCCTCAGCATTAAAATTGTTTGGCAAATCGTAATCCAGGATACCATTCCTACAGTATGCCAAAAAAAGGAAGAATCCACCTCTTACAAACATTCCCATAAAAAAACATATTGAAAATTCACGCAAGCAAAACAGTGAAAAAACCCTTCCCTACAAAAATCCATATACACAAAAATCGCTTTAAAAAATACTACTAAAAGGGATAATCTACCCCCAGCAGAACAACAACTACATTCATTGCAATAATTAACTTGAGTAGTTCTCATATTAAGCGAAAACGCATCTAGCATGTTGAAGCCCCGAAGTACGAAGTGGTGTAGACATTATCTATCGTTGGCCAGTCCGCGCAACTCGCGAAGAGGAACACTGCTCACTTTCCCGGGCTGTGCACGAACATTGATACGTGAAAATGCGGCTCGGAAGTTTGAGGAGGTGGCGGGAATAGCGGAGAGGCGTATGGAACGTGCCTGAGTGTGTGAGGCTGAACTCGTTCCCAGCAGTAGCCACAAGACAGCGCTCGGCCTCGCCAGGAGGGCCGCATGCCTCTCTTCAGTATAACTCAACGCTTGGAAGGGTTCAGACGTGCACTACCACGAGGTGGAAGAAAGGGGGAGGGGGAAAGAATAACAAAGTACCTTTTTCTACAGCATAAATATTGCCTCTTCAATAGTAACCCTCTTCGAACAAAATAACAGTTTATTAATCTGGGCTACCAAATACAGATGTGGAAAATAACCAAGCAGACTTGCTAACCAAGTTCATTAACGTCATGTAGTTCTGTAAACACACCAATCCCATAATAGCAGCATTTAATCATACTCCAGAAATTTTTAGGCATCACACATTTCACCAGCTGGAAGGACGAAAAATACACCGTTCAGTTAGGACAATCTTTGGCAGGACAGGAGTACTCACATAAAATTGCTTGAGTTAGCAGATTGACATGCATGTAAGACTTGAAGCAGGGCTTCAAATGAAATTACAATTTGTTAACTTACATAGTGAGCTGTTCGATATTCAATTGCCCTAACTGTAAAGAAATGTAACCTTTATCCACACAGCACAGATTATGCCAGGGATATACTATTTATATTCCTAATGTCTTCTGGATATTCTTGGAAACTCAGGGGTTTTCGCGAATATTATAAATATTCCTATTGTATTCCTGGGATATTTGGAAGTAAACAGGAATCTTCCCATTTTCCTCTTTGATTTTCTGGGATATTTGAGTGTAAAAGGGAATATCCCCAGTTTCATCTTTGTATTCCTGGAATATTTATGAGTTGATGGAAATATTATATTTTTCCTCTTGGTAGTCTTGGGATATTTTGGAGTAATCAGGATTATAATTTTTCTCTAAGTATTCCTGATATATTTAGGTGTAATCAGGAATGTTCTCATTTTCCTCTTAATATTCCTGGGGTATTGTGGAGTAAATGGGAATATTATAATTTTTCTCTTTGTGTTCCTGAGATATTAGAGAGTTGATGGGAATATTCTCATTTTCTTCTTTGTATTCATGGTACATTTTGTAATCAAAAGGAATATTCTCATTTTCCTATTTGTATTCTTGGAATATATATGGGAGCAAATATGACTATTCTCATTTAACTCTTTGTATTCCTGAGATATTTAAGAGTAAATAAAAATATTCCCATTTACCTTTTTGTATCCTAAGGATATTTGGGAGTAAACAGGTGTATTCTCATTTTACTCTCTGTGTCCCAAAGATATTTGAGAGTAAACAGGATTATTCTCATTTTACTCTTTGTATACCTGGGATATGTAGGAGTAAATAAGAATATTCTTATTTTATTCTTTGCATTCCTAGGATATTTCGGATAAAATAGGAATATGCGCATCTTGCTACTAGAATGCCTGGAATGTTTGGGAGTAAATAGGAATATTCTCATTTTACTCCTAAAACTCCTGTAATATTTGGGAGTAAACAGGAATATTCTCATTTTCCTCTTTGTATTCTTGGAATATTTGGAAGTAAACATGAATATTCTCATTTTATTGTCTGTATACCTGGGGTATTTAGGAGTTTAAAAAAAGTCCCCCTTTTCCTTTTAGTATCCTAAGGATATTTGGAAGTATATAGGAATATTCACATGTTCCACTTTATTATACGTAAATAATAATCGAATAAAAGTGAATAATCCACGTTCATAATATAAAACACTTGGTATATACTTACTAAAACAGTATATATATATATATATATATATATATATATATATATATATATATATATATATATATATATATATATATATATGATTGTAAAAATCTAATACGACGCTTCTCATAGTGACGTAATCATATATTCTGACGACAGATTCTTATCTGCGTAACAAATACGAATCTGTAGACTTGTCTCTCGATACACTTTAAGGTTTAATAAAGAATACTTAAAATGAAAATAAAATACTTAAAAATTAGATAAGAAATAAAAATTTCATGTCTATAATGAGAGGCAAGATGATATTAATTCTTCTTCAAGCTATATAATACTTATAAACTTTTGTCCCAGCACATATCGTGGTAGCCGAGTGGTCTAAGACGTAAGTATGACGATCCAAGGTCCAACAGTTCGATTCCGCACTAGCCCATATGGTATTTCAAGTTCTAAAAAAAGCAGCCCCCCCTAGTGGTCAGTTCTAGAACAAATATGGTGGCAGGCCGCATTCGAGATCGAACGAGAGCGACACCAGCGCGTCCATGGCAGCAATTTCCTCTGAAAATGTAGGAATTTCCTAGAGATATTCTCATGCGCTTTAAAGAATATCCATGCCATATTTCGAGAGTGTAAACAGAACATTTATAGCATATTCCGAGATATCCCTGGGAATTAATAGAGGTATGAGGAATATATTCTAAGGGTTTACTAATATTCCTTGGAGAATATACCTGGAATATCTTGGGGGAGGGATAAGGTCGGACGTAACATATCCCTGGAACATTCCAGTAATATGCTTAGAATATCTGTGAATTTCAAATTGATATTCCAATATTCCTGTCAGAATATGTTTGGCATATTCTCAGGGTACTGTGGGGTTAGTGTCGAGAATCATAATTTGTATTTAAGCACTGAATCATATAAGCAAGAAATGCTGTAATATAAAGTACACAATGTCATGTAAACCTTCTGTTGGATATTTTATCTAACAGTTGTTAAACTTATGCAGTATATTGGAATACGAGTAGCTCGTGTGTATGTTGATAGTACCTAGAGTCCTATGGAAACGATAGTGTGTTGTTGGAAACATTATACACTTGTGTACAGGATTGTATTACATGTACATAAATCGCTCTTTATATACACATTTCTCATAACACTACTATAATCTGTGAGGCGAACATCCTTTGTAGGAGTGTTCTTTTGGGCATTGCCGGAAGTAACTAAGTGGTAGCATATAGTTGAAACAATTAACCAAATATCCACATAATTATAATACTATCTGGCACTACTGTACCATATGTGGAGTTGATTTGGTAATGGTAGTTGTTTGAAGTTTAAATTAAATATCATTAAAGGCTAAGAAATGTATTGAAAGTCACATATGTGAGATTAACACTTGAAAAGAATTTACAAATATATATAATGATTTTAACCCAACACCATATTTAAAAGTCCATAAATCCTAGTACACTGTTAAGGCCATTACTACGATGGCAGAATTGGATGATACAATTATTCAAATAAGTATTCAATCGAGAGACTAAAATATCTACATTTGTAAATGAAATATTTACCTATTTAGTAGTTCATTTCCAACTATTCCCAACGTAGTGTTGGGTATATTTTTATGATATATTTCCTAATTTAGTGAAAACACCATTTTGGTGTGTATCTATATTGGTCTGATGTAAATGTGAGTAATAAAGTACTGTTCAAAGAAACCGACAATGGAAATATTTTACAACATACAAGTTATAATTTTTAAATTCCACTCATAACGTACTGTTCTTTCACATTATTTGACGTGTGTAACTAAACATCTATTAAACATATTGTGAGCAGATCATAAGAAAGGTTATTCTTTCATTGGTTATGGAAGGCTATCGTTCCATTAATGACTGTAATTTCGAGCGATGCCTTCATTATATAATATATGTCTCGTTGGCTGTATAGAATTTGTAGCTGTCCTTCAGCGCACTTAGTGTCCACACTCAGATGAATTTGTATCCCGTTAGGTTACATGACCTTTTATGTGATCACTGTCTCATAATACGAAATTCTTTAAGTTGAATAGTTAAGGTCCTTATGATGCAGTATTTAAAATGAAATTTACCCGAATATGTGCTGATGTAATCAGGCAACGATCATTATATATATATATATATATGTATTTTCTAAACTAGGCACTTTTAACAAAATCTTCCCTTATTTCCACATATATGGTGCAACAAGGTATATATATATATATATATATATATATATATATATATATATATATATATATATGAAAAAGAACATTATCTATATACACATTAAAAATGGGCGGTCTACATAATGCACTTATATATATATATATATATATATATATATATATATATATATATATATATATATATATATATAAGTGCATTATGTAGACCGCCCATTTTTAATGTGTATATAGATAATGTTCTTTTTCATATATATATATATATATATATATATATATATATATATATATATATATACCTTGTTGCACCATATATGTGGAAATAAGGGAAGATTTTGTTAAAAGTGCCTAGTTTAGAAAATACAAATTATTTTGAAATTAAAATTATCATTAAATGTTACTATATCCTGCTGGTAGTTCTTAGGCCATTTTAATGTATGGAAGTGGGTATTAGGATATTGGTCAAGGGAAGTGCACGAAATTTAGTGTGTACTGAATTGTTTACCAAGTGAGTATTCTGATTAGAAATTTTCCCTTTATTACCATTCTGACTGGAGTCAAGATATAAAGTAAGGCATCTGAAATGCAAACTATACGTCCGTTCCATGCATCCCGCGGCAGCGAGAAGTGTTATTATGCAGATGGTAGCCCTGGGCTTTAATACTGCGCACGCGTCTTTGCTAGTGTTGAGTGTGAATCTTCCGGTGCCATTTGCAAGTGCGGGGCAGAAACGAGGGTTCTTGATAACTTGAGTGCCCACCGTGTCCTGGCTTGGACGTGCAACCTCGTTCTTACGGCGCGTCGCGGAACGGGCTGCTATTTCGACGCACGGGTTCGATGCTCGCCGGTATGACTATAGAAGGCGCTCGTCGTAGACTGCTGTGCATTGCGTTGCCAAGAGTATAGGACAATAGGCTTATAAGAGTGGTTGGTTGGTGGAGCGTATTTTATGCTTGTGCTGATTAGCGGAGAATGTGAGCCATCTGGCAAATACAGACATACAAAAATTTGCATACCCCAGTTAAGAGTGCTATGACTGATGTAATGAAGTATGAATAATCAGGTAGTGATATCATTGGCGTGAAGACGTAATTCACATCGTGTGGTTATTGGGTGAAATTATCGGTGATTTGCGTATGTATGTATGTGAAAATTAACCGGAATGTGTGTGCCAGTTTGTGTGGAGTAGTTCGGTGTTATTGGAGACATTTAAACCTGTATTTATTTTAAGTTGTACCGGCTGAAAGTACATGTTTCGTACACATTGAAATGGAATACTGATATTTACTTGTGAGGTGTTTGGTGTGCGGCCATCACAAAGAATTCTACACCGTATAAGGATCATGTTCTGTGTGCGGAATTCGCAGTGAGAGGGTAGATTTAATTCAATTGTCCCGATGGGTTCGTGTCGAATTTTCTGACTGCTCCCATTTTTACAATCTATAATACGCTGGTGACTGGAAATTTTACATCAAAAATCTTTGTGGCAGTATTTTTATTATTTTTACATGCGTGTCATTTTGGCATTGAAAATTACATACAGTAAGATTGAGTTGCCTGTGCTGGGTAAATAATATTTCTTGCATACAACGTAAGAAAGTGGTTAATGATTTCGCTTGCGGGATGTGATAAAGATTCTCCACGTGTTCTGTGATTGACTTAAGCTCTACTATTAGTTGTGTCAGAAAATCTAATGCTATTTCCTTCTTGTCCAAATGTAAGTAGCCCGACCTGTTACATGACTGAAAAGGTGTAGCAATGAAATTATATATTTTCCAGTCCGAATTTTTATACACAAGTGGTATCTGTATTTTTAAAGTGAATCTGGACGGACTGATGGTGCATTCTGTAAGTGGAAGTTGGTAATAAGTGGAATGCTGTTTCGGTGCGATGGGGAATTTCAATGTTGTATTATACAAATTATTATTCATCTCATTTATGTCCTTAATCAATGTGGCATCAGGGATGTGTTTTAGTGAAAAATGATTTGTTCTGCATTGGGTGAGGTGGGTTAAAATTTTTCGTTCTTGCATAAGTATGTTGAAAATGTGAAGTATGATGGAAAACATTAATTGTTGGGTAATTGCCAATAATACTATGTGTACGGATGGTCCTTGTTAGTGTAGTGACATGGTGATATTGTTAATAGTGGCCGATATCAGGTTTAATCTATTTTCAAACTCCGACGTTGTGTTCTGAATATTGTTAATGATACCTTTAACAGCCTCATTTTTGGTGTGGACTGAATTGCGTAGGGTGTTTAGGTTGATAATTAGAATTTCTTCATTAGCGACAAATTTTTCAAAGTGGCGGTTTGACAATTTCTTACAGCACCACATGAAAATGTCACCTACCAGTTGCATCCCTTTCTTATACAGTGCTTTTTGGTCTGTATCTGCTTCATATTCGGAGTTGAGGTGTTTGTGTAACTCGTCAATATTGTGAGATATGACCTTGGTGTTGTTGCATATTGACGTTATGTTCAGTTTACACATGTTTTCTACCCATGTGCATGTGAGGAAGATGGGTTCTGGCATCTGCAGCGGTACATTTAAATGAGTGGAGGCGATTCATCATAAACAATGGCTTTCGTGTTCTTGGTCCAATACAGCCCACCATGTATACGAAACCAGGGAGTTGAATGGGGTTTTTGGTATAGATATGGCAGATAATAACTAACAGAAGTACGAATTGCAATGATGGGATTCGCATGGTGGCTTCTGGAAACTACATTAGAAGTGGCTATAGTATTGCTTTGGTAGTTTTAATTTAATTAGTTGGTGTGTGAATGGGTTGTTTAGTAGGAGTATGTGTTGGATAGTTGTCTTTTTGTGTCGGGCAGGTGGCGGTGGCATAAGTGACAATGTGTGTATTCACATGCGTGTGTGCATTCGATTTATTAATATGAGCATTTATAGGCGTTGGTTTGGGTTTTTTTTTAAATATATATATTGTAGACTTGGATACTGTTGGTATATCTTATAGGTTGCTTTCTTTAACATGTAGGTTTTAAGGGGCGGCTACTAACTATATCTGTGGCCGTCGAGTTGTTTTTGCATAACTGTAATGTGACAGTATTAGGAGATACTAATTTTGAGTATATGGTAGGGCCCTGCAAATTTAAATTGTAACCCTTTTTTCCAGTTTCTGTTTCGTAGCCAGATATATTGCCCTTCCTTGTAAGTTGTGAACTGGTATTTTCTGTTAAAATATTTCTGTTGTGTCCCTTAACTTTTTTAAGACATTTAATTTTTTTTTTCCTAGCACTCACTAGTGTATGTTGCCAGTCTGGGGTTCGTTTTGGCAGTTTGGATAATACAATGTGAGAGGGTTGCATAGTGTTTACTCAATGTACCAAGAAAAATGGAGTGAAGCATGTGGATGTTTTAATACTTGTGTTGTAATTAAATGTTATATGAAGTATGAATCTATTCCAAATTCGTGGGTCAGAATTAGCATACTTGGTTAAGTGTTCCACAATATTCTTGTTCACAGCTTTGGTTAAACCATTCGTTTGTGGACTATATGTGGTAGTATGTAGTTTTTGTATTTTTAGTTCAGCAAGTAACTTAGTTATTAATTCATTTTTGAAGGAAAATCCCCTATCAGAAAAGAGGTATTGGGTCCAGCCAAAACAGAGTATCATGATTTTAAAAAATAGTGTGTAGACTTCCGCATCTATTGTTGCTACTGGTTGCGCCATAACATATCTAGTTGCATGTTCTATTAGTACCAAGACGTATTTGTTTCCTGACTCAATGACACGTAGTGGCCCTTTCGCATCAATAGACCCCATACTAAAAATTGGTGGTGGGTAGATTGATTTCAATTGTCCTTGGGGGGGGGGGGTGATGTGATCATTTGGCCTGTGGGCATATATCACAAGATTTTACGTATGGTTCGACGTATTTGTGTAATTTAGGCCATATGAATGCTTCTTTAATTATTTCAATGGTTTTGAGAACGCCGAAATGTCGGCCCACTAACAGTGCAATGTGGTGAGTCATTATTATTTCTTTTATGTAAAGTTATGGGACGACTGTTATGTGGCGTTCCCTCGAAGGCGTGTGAATCTTGTAATAAATTTCACCATTAGTTGTCATGCCGTATCTGTGTGCTAGGCGGCGTGTTGATGCCGAAGCGTTGTCAGGGTCTGTAAGGGCCTATTTAGTTTTTGATATAAAGGAATCATTAGCATAATTACCTTGAAAAGGTGATGTATCTGATGGCAGATGTTGTAAGTGGAAGATAAATAACTCTTGCTTTGGGTCGATGCTATGCTGCTCTTTTAAATGATTAATGACGAGGAAGAAGATATTGGAACTATGTTTCGTGCATGAAACTAGTGTGAATGAGGCAACTGGGTCTTCTACTGTAAATGTCTGTCCCTGTGTTCGTGTGTGTGAGACTATCTCTATATTTATTTGTTAATGCTCTGATACGGCATGTAATATAACATGATATGGTAAGTTATCAGTTTTCAGGGGGTGTTTGGTTGTTCTTTTTGTTTCGTTTGTGGGTTCGTCAGGGTAGCATAATTTTTATATTCGCTCCAATTGTTTGTGGCACACACAGATTCACAGATTCGATTTCTTCACTTTTGTGCATATTATAGAAAATTAAAATTGATAATGCTAAATATAAGTTGTCTGGAGTATCTTTAAATTTATATAAGTTAGAATTTTTATTACATATAACCTTTGCTAATATGTTTTCTGCATCCCCATTTGGCAAGCAAGATAGACAGTCCGCAGTAAGATAATATTATCCTTTTATCATTTTTGTTTCAAAATTAAAATCTGTCAAGGTGGTTGCAAATTTTTGAATTCGCATGGTATGTTCTGCCATAGACCGTAAGTATATAAGGGTGGCGTGATAAGTTTCAATCGTGAAGTGCCTGCCATATAAACATTGCGGTAAATTGGTTGCAAAATATTTTATTGAACATAGTTCTCATTCTGTCATTGGCCAAATTCTTTGATTTTGTGCAAGGAATTTTGAGCCCTATGCTATAACATATCTGTTTCCACATTCATCCTCTTGTAATACTGCACCCCCTATCGCAACTTTAGAAGCATCACAGACTAGGATGGTCTTCCTATCGTCTTTAAATGGAGCTTAAATCGGGGCAGAGGTAATGGCTTTTTTAAGTTGTAAAAATGTGGGTTGTTGGGGGATTCCCCAGTAAAATTTCGCATTTTTCTTTGTGAGTTCCATAAAGGTTTGAACTATTTGTCAATTTTTTTTTTTAATTTCCTTAAATATGACGTAATGCCAAGGAACGAGTGTAGCTGATTTAAATATATTGGTGGAACCATGTTCACTATAGTTTGGTTTTTTTTTTCGGAGTCTGGATTTAAACCATGTGGGATGAGTATTTGCCCTAATATAGTGAGTTCCTGAAATGCAAAGTGGCATTTCTTGGGATTTAATTTTATCTGAAATTCCTGCATTCTTTGTAACAATTTTTGAAGGTTTCAAATATTGCTTTCAAGATCATTACCCAGTACGAAAATGTCATATGCATAGCAAATTACAGATTCCCAACGAAAATCACCTAGTAATGTGTCAAGAAACACTTGGAAAAATTTTGGCCTGCTTTTAAGGCCCATTGGCCAACAGCAATATTCGAATTGACCTAATTGGTCAATTGTAAAAGCTAACCTATGCCTATCTTCTCTCATAATTGGTATTGCGTAAAACCCAGAAAACATATCAAGAGTCATTACAAATTTGGTGTTTTGCAATATTTGCAAAGTGTCGTTAGTGTGCTGTAATGGGTAATTTTGATCTTCTATAAATTTATTAAGTCGTCGAAAATCTGAAATAAAATGCATACAACCATCCTTTTTTGGTATTACTAAGCATGGCGCAGTGTAAGGGCAAGTGGATTTTTCAATCATTTTTATCCAAAGTCCTACATGATGGATCAGTTATGTCAGATTAAAATATGTTAGGTTAAGGGATGTTGTGTGGGAACAAAATCACAAGTCCTAGTATTACATTGCGTAGGAGTAGGAAATATTCCACATTCAACATAAGGGGTTTAAAGTTTTTTTCTTAGTACAGTGTCAGTATCATAGTCCCTACATGTAAATAAAATACTTATGTCTGAGATGGGAAAAAAATATTATATGTAAATAAAATACTTAAAAATTGCATAAGTAAAAAAACTGAATTATAGAAATATACTAAAAAATACTTATAAACTATAGCTAGTTTAATTGTAAATAAAAATATATATACCGAAATAAAAATATATAACTAAATTAAGGTTAAAATTAAATAATAAAAATATATTTAAAATGTAAAACTTCAAAATATACTTAAATATCTAACATGTAAGCTAAATCTTAATAATAACAATAACACATAAAAGGGAAAGAAATATTCGTAGCTTACATAAGCCTGGGATAGTAAAAATATGACTAATTATAAATAAAATACTTAAAATTGTGTAAGTTAAATCTGAGCAACAAAAATACATAAAATGAAACACTTAAAATATATAATTAACTAATAAAATTTAAAAATATAATAAAAAATAACCACAAGATATTTTATTATTCTATATACACACAATATATATAATTCTTATAAGCCCTTGTCCCAGGGCATGGTATGATAGCCGATATGTTTATGCGTCAGGGATACACATGTTTAGGCAGTTCAATATTGCACTCTTCGAGATGGTAATTTGAGATCTTAAAAAAGCAACGCCTCTAGCACCCAACTCCAGAACCAACATGAAGGTGAGTAATCAGTCGATTGACACCAGTACTCCTAGAAGCAGCCAATGAAAACCAATATGGCGGTCAAATGAGAGCGACACCAGAACTTCTAGCAGCAGCCGATATAAGAAAATATGGCGGTCGAATAAGAGCGACTCCAGCAATATAACAGCAATATCCAGAACCAAGATGGCATCCTCCAGCAACAGCTGATGTTAACAAATATGGCGGTCGATAGAAGTTGAAACCAAAATAGCAAATAAATGTGAGAAACAAGTGACAAAGAGAGAAAAAGAGAAAAAGAAAGAGGACGAGAGAAACAGAAAGAAAGGAAGAGAAAGAAAGAGAGGAAGGAAGAGAGACAGACAAAGAGATATATAAGTAAGATAAAGATTGAGATTGTTCGAGAGAGGAAAAAAAATTCGACCACTCTAAGAAAACCCTCAGAAGGTAAGAGAAGCAACATGGAATGATAGGGCATAACAAACAAGAGAAAATGATACAGCATGACATATTGGCTACCAAAATGGCGGGTCAAAGATGGCGATGTACTGACTACAAACATGGCTACAAACATACAGGCTACAAACATGGCGGAATCCAAGTTGCCACTCATGTGACTGGAATGACATAGCGGAAGGTCTGGAATCCAAGATGACGACAGAGCTCAGCGAGCCACTGCCCTATGCCCTATGCAACCGAATGCCAATAACCCTACTACTCTTTGTCTTAATTGTATTTTTTTTCGTTGGAGGATTTTCCGTCATCGATCAGGAAATTTCGATATCGTCCATAAACACTTAAACATTAGGAGGTGTGATTAATAATTCTTATATATGATAGCTTACCTCGTCAAGAAAATTTTATTCAGACTACTGGCAAATTAGGTCCAGTAGATCTGAAGCCACCAGAAACACCTTGTCCATGAACAACAAGTCGGCTATTTCGGAAAATTCCCATGTTGGACTTAGGTAAGGAAAAATTAGCAATTTTTCTACTCGATCACCATGACACACGATCTGCAGGCGACCAGAATCGTTTATTAGACAAACAAATATTTATCCATCGTAGTCTGAGCCTATAACAGTAGTCCAGAGGTCTAAAACTTGTTTAAATCCAACAGATGATCGAGGTTGAATTAGTCCAAAATATCAGGGCGGAAAATTTATCCGTAGTCCAACTGAAATATTTACTCATTCTTCAGGATATACAGCTTGCTTCTATACTGCTGATAAATCGTTGTCTACATGATCTGTAGTATCACATATTGGCTGACGATTTTCTATATGGTTTAAAGTGTAATATACCACTGTTGTAGCCATGCTGCGAAAATGCGAGGAATATGTACTGTATTTAAAGGACGACAAATGTGTGAATTTATACCGAAATGTTAAGAGTCAAGGAATAAGATTTGCACAGCAGCAGTTTTACAAAACGCAGTCAGCCACCACTAGACACTCACACTCCCTTACCCGCGGTACACCCGAAGGCTAATATGTGCTCATTGTCGCTAGGCGTCTTGAGTTGGAGTGTTTAGTGGCGAATATGGGGTAAAGTATCGCGAGAAATACAAACAGATGATCCATTGTTTATGGTATTCATAGAGATCATATTTGGTTTACAATGATTAATATACATAATCATACTGCTGATAAAAGTGTTGACTATTTTGTTACTCGTGACGCCGTGGCCTCCGTCACGGATATTTGAGTGTAAATTTCTTGTTAAGAGATGGTGTGTTTTCAGCCTTCCGCGTCTTGTGAAGTCTAAGCCCTTGTATTTCGTCTGCCAGCTGTACGGAGGTGTTCTACGGGTGGTAGCAAGGACGTACAAGGGGCTCAGAACATCACCTCTTTTGCTATTGGCCGATTGCTTTGTGAATTTAATATGTTTGCTGGTATAGAGAGCGGAGGTATCACAAAGAGTGTTCTGCCTATGGTCTCAGGAGTGTGAGCGTGGCTAAAAAAGGGTTATTGGCGTGTATAAATTCGTGTGCAGCCACGGGTTCCAGGGAGGACGTCGCCGGCTGAGGGCCAATTTCGGAAGGGATGTTGTTTTGCTTAGAGCGAGGGAAGTCGCCGGGCCACGAGGCTGCTTATACGTCTACGAGATTAAGAGAAGATATGTATATATATCAGTGAACTTAGCCAACTTTATGCAAGCGTTGGGATGTAGTCGTTTGCGAGCGAATGCTTGAAATTAGTTTTTTTTTTTTTTTCGCATGTCGCGAAACATAGAGTATTTCTGTTGAGGCAATAAGAGAAATAAGAAAATTTCTCTGAAGGTGCTCGCAAGACGTTTAAATAATTCTGCTAATAAAGGAACATAAAATAATTTTGTAACTGTTGCATGAAAGACTTGGCTGAAAATTCCGTGATGATGGGACTTTGAATTTATCTGGGTGAAAATAGATTTTAAGTAGTTGGCACCTGATAGTGGACGTAGTTAATATTACCTACAGGAATACAGCGGAGTGCAAGTTTTGCGGAACATTGTCCGAACAGTAATTACGAGTTTTGGATTTGACATCAATGACTGAGTAGGAACCGCGGGTTTATCCATGTTCAAAATGGGGTTGTGGATTTTCAGATTAGTAGTATGGAACTTTCAAGATCTCGAGAAGGGGATGGCCAGTCATACTTCTTCTTTAAGTGGTTTTATGAGGAATTCGCCGACTATTAGTGATTGGGGCGTGTTTTTACCATCAAAGAAAAGAAGAAGTGTATGTGGCAATATCGAGAGAACGACTGGGGACTGATGTGTTGGGGTTTACAAGATGAGTACACATGCATAATTGGAAAAGGAAAAGACTGTGTGGCATAGTATGTGTGTTTGCATGTGTGCAAGATCGTTTTCAATGGATGATAGACGAGAGCAATACCGACACTTCAGGTGTTATGGTGGGGATAGTGTCCCGGGGAAGTAGTACGGGTGGGCGGGTCCTAGATCAAAGGGGATAACGCCTTTTTTGAATAACCTAATTAATTAGATATCAAATTGATATCAAACGGTTAGTTAATTTTTTTTGAAAGGGTTAATGAAAACGGGCTTACCAAATTGAAAGGGTTAAATTTGAGGAAAGGGTTAAATTTATTGAAAGGGTTAAATGCATTGAAATGGTTAATTTTTTATATTAATTTTTTTGATTTTGTTGTGTATACTTCCTTCTTTCATTCCTTTTGTGGAAAGCTCTGGTATATCTTCACCCTTGGAGCTCTTGCACTCGACTGAGGTATGGCGTGTTGGGGACGAGGTATTTATGTGTAGAGTTTAGTGCAAGGGTGATCTAAGTGTACATTTGGTGTCTCTTAGATAGTGTTGGTACATAGGCGACTTTGCATGTTACTATAATTCCAATTGCAACAAAATGTTAGGGACAATCTGAGAGTTCTACAAATAAATAAATTACATGCACCGAATTGCTAATTTCAAGTGACTATGAGAATAACATCTACTGTCGACATATGTTGAACAAGTGTAAATATGTGAGTGTTCAGTATGAAATTATTACGTAATGAAAATCAATTAAACATAAAGACATGAATTAGTCTATCTCGAGCTGTATGCTAGCATTACAATTTACACGAAAGAGAATAATAACGAACGAACACAATTACATGAATATGTCAATAATGTGAGTATGGAATTAACGATCTACAATAAACTGTCCCTATAAATTAAATGAACACAATAACAAGATATATGTAACACAATTTGACGCCTCTCGCACATTCCTTACCCGTCTGTCTGGCTGTGAGACTGGTCAGGAGGACCTTTAGAAATATAATCCAGACAAAAAAGAGATTAATTGAGTAACATGTGTACTAAATTTGCACCTCTCCCAAAACATGTCTGTCTGACTGCGAGCTCAGTGATGCACTGTGTCGATCTTACACCATGAGCCTAGCAATATATACGTGGAACATGTTCAGAGTCTTACAAATGACTAAGGTTATAGCTACTCGGAAATATACATGAATACGATTTACATGACAAATGGATAAAATTATGTTTATGATGCAAATGATAATACATAAATTAGACTAGTTGGATTTTAAACAGACACAATAGGAAAACAGGTAATGAAATGGCACCAGGATTTCCCTGGAAACAAATCCAACCACCACAGAGGTCAGTCGATGAATGAGTGCATCGTATGATGTGCGCCTGCTTATATACGTGTAGCACAGTCAGCATCTTAACGGCATTAGATTTTTAACTTAGTAGTGAAATAACCTATTGCCCTACCAAGCTACTTTTAAAAACTCGATTCGTCCTACAAGTACGTGAATGTATAAAACTCAATTACTGAAAAATAGTGGATGTACTACAAATTTCTGTCAAGTCTGTGAAATTCACTGTATTTGGTAATAAAAACACGATTTGAAAATATTACGAACTATTTGCGACTGAACTCAGAAACGGGTTTTACATAATAAATGCACTACACACAAAAATGTATATAGGTCCGTGACACTTACCCTGGTGTGGATCCAAAACTGCACGAACCTGTTTAGAGGCAAACAATCTCTCCGCCCACACCGCCTACGAACAGTCCCTTCCAATGCGGTGCTTCGCAAAACCTGCCCTCAAGGTCTGAAAGGTTTTTTTCGGTTAACTGCACCTGTTCAAGGAGGGTCCTATCGATTCAAGGCCACGAACAACCCTCTCCCCTTCCAGCACTCAAATGATGCGTTTTCTGGATATCTCAGAAACTGGCATATCCCCTGCCCTTCACCACCAGAGTGCTGCCTCGGCTATGAAGGGAGGCTCGCTTCAAGGTCAAAGTGGCAGTTTCTTTAGGGAGGTAGCAGCAGATTTTAAACTGACTGGGACTATTACCCATCTTCGCTACAAACTGTTACTTTGACTTGGATACTGAAGCTTCCTCCTATTTTCCGATGCTCAAGAAGTTAGCATATTCCCAGCTAAAAAATTCTGCAACCAAACTCCGGCCGATATAATTTTATTTTCCTCATCACTAAGAAATATGTCCCAAATGTCTTCAACATGTAAGAAATTCAATTAAAAAATATAAACAGCCTTCCACCAAAATTTTTTCCCATATCCAGCAAACTTTATCCCGCGTTCCTGCACACTTTACTCCCATTTCCAGAAAACATTATTCCCGTTTCAACAACTTTCAACTAATAAATGATTAATTTTCATACCAACGAAGCTGTAAGACATATTTTTTGTAAGTAGTGACAAACACGCATTTTTAGTCAATTTTTAACTATTACGATGTACGCAAATTCTCAAGTTCAAATATTTTTTTTAAACTATAAAAAATGTACATTAAACAAACTTGTTCGAAATGTTTTTAAATATTGTGTGTATTTAATGTATAGTATTTCCATCCCAGAATTTAGACTCTACTATCGTATAAGATAATATTATATAATTTAATTTAATTATAATATTCTTTGTTAAGTAATAATTAGTTCCAAATTTATTATATACAAATAATATATGTGTTTAAAAAGCCACACGATCGTGTATTTTTCAACAGCGCGACATGTTTTTACAAAATATATGGGGGACGAGGATTTCTAAAGCCTTGTGAACAAACCCAGGTAGCAAATGGTCGAGAATTGAGTGTGTTGGGAGCGAGCGAAACTTAGGTCTCAAGAGTATATGATGGTGACCCGCGTGTGGAGTTGGAGCATAATAGGCTGCGAACGAAAAGTTAGAACATGCGGACTGGGAGTTTGGCTTGCGAGTGGGTAGGATATGTGCATGGGACAGAGCAGATGATGGAATGAGAGAATGTCTAAGAAAAGTGCTGCTAGTGCGCCACTATGGAAACCTGCTCCCCTTCCCTGTTCTGCCCGACAACCACCCCTTCACGTGCAGAGTATCGTGATCGCCTCCATGAATGCGCAACAGTGGGAGAACTTCTTTTGTCCCTCTGCCCCCCCGGCCATAGAAAAGTTCACTCAGCAACATGGGTTCCTCCCCTGCAGCTCGCCTCCACTATATACAACAATTTTCCTTGACCTGGCTTGCCTAGTCTATCTTTCCCAGGTACATGTTTCGAGCAACCGGACTGCATTTACAATATTGCATTGAGTTTTAAGCCCAGTTTTGTAAACCATTTAATTATTAGAAAAAATTTTACATCTTAAATGCGCTTTTAAAAATGTTTTGAATGTTACAATGTTAAAGTAGTGTACACCATAAAAATCGATTACACAGTCAAAAGCAATTATGAATATTACACCATAAAATATTTATGAATATTGCACAGTCAAAAATGCTTTTCTACATGACACCATGATAATAATTTTATAATACTGTAAATTAAAATATTTAATAACGATTTTCATATAAAACATTTTTAGTATGAGGAATACTATTTTATTCTCTTTAAACAAACCAATTTCCAAGAAATCTATCTTTATAAGCAAAGAAATATAACCTAACACAAACAATTTATGAAACCCAGAAATGTATTCAAATAAACTAGTCATCACTCGAACATAAATGAATTCAAAATGATAAACTACACCACAATTAAAGAAAAAGCACAAAATACCATATAAATCTACCCCAATCAACAAATTTTGAGAAACATTATTCAAATAACAAGAAATATAATATATCACATCACAAATACATTCTTAATAACATTAAAATGGAAATGTATCCCAAATGCCTTTAAGTTAAAAAAATCCAGCGAAAAAATTGTTCAATTCCAGGAAATTACAACAACAAATTAAATAAATTACGTCCTAAATGTCTTTAAGCTGTAAAATTACACGAGATTTTATCCCATTTCCCAGAAATGTAACATTAAAAGCAATTAAGAATATCAGATACAAATTTCAAATGAATAACAAACCAAACACAACTATTTAACACCAAAACATGATGAATGACACTACATACCAAACACAACAAACTAACACCTAAATGCGAATTTCCAATAAAACGATACTATCACAGCAACCAATGGATTTACATATCAAATGTAATGGATTATCGCCTAAATGTGAATGATGTCACAATTAAAATATTTAATCACACTGAATTGTAGCATAAATGCTAATCCAATAAAACGATAAACTGATCAAAAGGGGGACTGATTACACAATAAATTGTACATCCAATCCCCATCCAGAGGTTTATTAAATAAAATAACACAAAAAATATAATAAAAAATATTTTATTTAGTATCAGAAATTTTTTACAACCAGAGTATTACAATCTTTCAAGATCTTGATTCTTAACCCAGGAGTCTTGTCCATGTGAAAATCCTCCCCATCAAACCCAGAACATATATTTCTTCCTTTTAATGATTCTACCAACCAAATATTCATTTGGAAAACTGACTTTTTGCAGTTTATGCTCATAAAATCCGCCTTATATTGGTTCTCTGTCATAGGTTTCTAGGTAATACACTCTGGGATGTGTTTGTTTAATTGAAATAATTTGAAATATTTCGAAAAACCAATTCACTGTAAATTTTTCTCAAAGATTCCTTTCTGCTTCGAGATATGTATAAATTCGCCAATTTTAACTTTTGTTTTCTTTAGTCGATTACTTAAACGTTAATGTAAATAGCTTTCATTAAACTATTATCCATAAATTCTTTGGGAGCCATCTTGATAGTTCTATGATATCTAGAATTATAAAATTTAATTTTTTCAGGCAAAATGTTAATCCATTTGTAAGTCCTCCTCGATGTGAAGTGTTTATATATTAATTGCTTAACCGATTTGTTGTACCATTCCACATCACTGGCTTTAAGCTCCGAATATGTTGCGTATTGATTAATACCATACTCAATCACTAGTTTCCAGAATGGCTAAGAAAAATATTCGGTACCTCTGTCGGTTTGGAGCAAATTTGGCTTGCTCTATTTAAAAACCATCTTCATTTCATCGGCAACCTGTTTCCCAGTTTTGTTCTTCAAAGGTATACACCAATCATATTTCGAATAAACGTCTATTACGGTTAAAATATACTGGTATCTCTTATTTTATTTTGAAAGAAATGTCATTTCACACAAATCTGCTTGAAAAAGATCATTCAAACCATGAGCTACAACTATTCTTCTAGGATATCTTATCCTTGCAGGGACGCGAAGCTCTCGAGGAATATTACTAAACTTCATTAGTAATATAACTGTCTTCTTTCAACTGTTCAATAATAGAAAAAATTTCGTTTGTATGTGAATTATTCCCAGACTCTCTCAAAGCGATGAGAAGTTTTAATCTATCCCCAATTCATTAGGATTGTTCCAATATACAGTAGGAAAACGATCACCAACTTCATCTTTATATATTCCACTTCCTACAATATCGGTTATTAAATGTATTTTCGGGTGGTTTTCATCTCTTGAACAAATGTTATAATTCGTTCGACGAATAAGTTCTTTATATTTCTGCAAATCAGTATAGGGATATCCATTTGGAAAGTTTTTAAGCCACAATTCAAACAATCCTTGACTCACATCAGTAATGTAATCACCAATTTTAATTTTACTGTCCGACTTAAATTTAATTGCCGATTCTCCCAGGAACCAGATGTTGTTACGGCAATAAACACCAAATGTCGAATTGTGCAGAGGTGAAGAATGTTGTAAAGATAAATAACATCGTGTTAAATGAGAAAGAGTTTTCTTTTTCTTTGTTAAAGGTTCTTCTTCCGATTTAATTTCCGAAAGTGTTTCATTGAGTTTATTCAACACACAATGCAATTTATTCATTCTACTCGAAACAGGTTTAAATATTTTTTCGTTTAAAACATCCTGTTCCATATGGGCTTTTTCACTCTTATATACTTTACTTAAAACAGCATTTAATTTTGTTATAGTTTTAGCTTTCAAATCAGTAATAAAATAATTAGTTGGCATTGCCAAATCATTATTTTGTTTTACCAAATATACTTGCGTAACTAAGCCAAATTTTTTATTAATGAATTCATATCTTATATGTTGCATTATTTGTTCCATTCGTGTTTCATGTTGTTTTGTAAAATTGTCGTTTACCACTTCATTAATTACAACTCTTAAATTGTCTTGCATTTATGTAAGTTGTGTTTCAAAAACTACATTTGTCATATCATTTAATTCCTTACTAAATCCATTTAAACATTATTCTATTCTAAATTCATAACTTTACAAATCATTGCTAACATTGCTTAAAATTTTTGCAATTACACTTGTGTTTTTTATAAACATTATCATTCAAATCAACTAACTTTTTTAATTTCTCTTAAATATTGTTTAATTGTGATTTAAATACGTTTAGCATAATAGTGTTCAAGTCTTCCACATATGGTTTATTTACCGCATCGATATCTTAAACAACCATACCCATATTACGATTTTTATTTAAATAGCTATTATAATGATTGCATTTTATGCTGCCAAGCCCAAATTTTGAAATGCTCATTGTTCTTCGCATGGAAGTAAAAATCTGTCAAAACCATACCTATATCTACCTTAATACAGGAGAATTGTTGGTATAATCAGCAAAAAAAAAAATTTTACTTTCAAACAGTAAATACACATATATCTTTAAACGTTGTAAATGTCATATTGTCTAAAACATGATAATTATAAATATTTTGGCAATTCATATTGGGCATTTTAAACATAATAAACATTTTTGGATTATCATGCAAATTATGTTTCGGTATACGTGCGTAACTTTGCGATAGATAAAAACAATCAACATTTGAATGCCGACCAAAACTGAAATATTGCTGTATTTCACCCTGCCGTTCTCACCAAATATCGTCGGAAATAAATACGGAATTGGGCAATGCTTTATTTGGATGCACTATATGTTCTTTATTTGTAAAAGGGAAATATTGCATTCATTCAATTAAAGACAAAATGGTCGCTAATCTTTGATATTCCTCTTGTTGTATTGTTATAGAAAACACATATGTTTTCAAATTTAAGTCCATTCGGATGTTCCAAAAGCGACATAATAACACAAGTTTTTCCACATCAAGAAGGACTGCTTATTATACAACATATATTTGATGTTAAAAGAATACCATGTTTCTGTTCAATTATGTTTTCTTTCGTATTCACAATTACCATCACATGTACATTTTGTTTTATAACCTTCATTTCTACACAAATAGACAGTGTAACATATTACATTGAATTGTAATGTACTAACATAACATATTGTAGAGTTATAATGTAACATATCATAACATATTGTAATGTTCTTTTGTAACATATTGCAACACATTGTAATCTACTAATGTAGCAAAACATTTTAATGTAACATATCCTAACATACTAATGTAATGTATCATAATGTATTGTAACATAATAACATAATTTATCATAATATAATATAATATATCTTAACATACTGATGTAATGTAGTAATTTAAAGCTAATGTAACATACTAACATAAAACTATAAATCTAAGTCTATATATAAGTTCGCATTCAGTTAAAGCAATGACTTGAACTAAACATATAAAAAAAGAATGCCGTGAATTGAATACATTGATTAATAAATTACCATTTGAATTGCATTTACTGAATAAAATTATTGTGGACAAAGGTACAAAACTTGCCAAACGTTTTGCACGGAATGATCAAGGAATGAACTCTTTGTATAACATGTGTAAAGAACACAATATAGTTTATGACTGAACAAACTATTTGAAAGAAAGACATATAGTGGATACAATTCTAACCAGTGAAGCAGTAAATATAAGGAAGAATCCATGTACCTCTACAGGTTGAAAGCTAGGTGCATGGGTTGTTGATAAAGTTATGCATGCGAAGGTGAAGAGAAGCACGAGCCTATAACGTAAAAACAAAACGAAATATAAAGAAAGGATGTATCATTCCATTGCCATTTCCAGCATTAACAGATCTTGGATCAATCCTAGCAGGGATGTCGGAAATTAGTAGGGTAGTGAAATCAAAAGGTAAATGAATATATTTGAAATGCTATACAGTTGGGCAAGCATGAAAAAACTCTAAATGTGGGAAAAAGTGCAGAGAGTGTTTAATAGTCTTCCAAAACATGCACTAACAAACAAAAATATTAATGTATTTGTGAAGAAACTGGATATGCCCTATTTCTGAGGTGTGTATATGAGAGACAATTTACCAAAGAAAGAAAATCTAAGTGAATGTATGATTGTTAATTTAGATTATAAGCAAAATAAAGTAACTCATTGAGTTGGTTTATTATAAACATAAATCAATCATTATATTGCGATAGTTTCGGTGATTTACATCCTCCAATTGAAATATGCAATTATTAAAAAAACACACAATTAAGGTATAGTTACAAAACCAAGCAATTAACAAATACAATCAAATCCAGACATTTATTTTATGTTTTTTTTTGCAATAAATAGGTTATATAAGTAATCATAATAGTAAAAAAATATTAGTAATATGTCAATTGCATTGATATTAAGTAGAAATTCGTCGCAATTGTGTGCAGTATATTAGCCTGCATTGGAGTGAGATGGAGATTGGCAAATAAGTCTAATTGAATTCATAACTTAGTACAGCATACCAAACATCGATATGCATAACCAAACATTTACGGCTTATATTGGTGAAAAAACCTACAAGGTTGCGATACTGGTAGGATCTTATGAGTTGGAAGACCTTGAAACATTCATTAAAGCAGCATTAACTGAAGATGTACATTTCCAATTACGTGGAAATCATAATACGTTTACTAGTGCAATGTATAGTAACATCTATATCGAGTTCTTGGAAGACAATTCAATTGAAAATATGTCAGGTTACAAACAGAGAGTATATCCAGCTTATCAATTACACAAACCATCAAAGTCGGTAAATGTATGTTGTATAAATATTATCCAGTAACAGTAAATTGTGTTGATGAAATATTTGTTACAACTGTCAATCAAAATGGTAAATTTATTTAGTTTAGAAACAAGGAAATTACCATTCATTTACATTTAAAAAAGTTATATAAATGGTTGCATTTTGTTGCGCATTACAATCATAATGGGTATTGTGTACAGTATTAAATTTGGACATAAATTAGGCAGATCTTTTAAGAAATATGTCACTAAGGAACATATTTCGAAGAAAGGCAGTATAAAGAGACACGAACGTTAACATAAAATACTCACTTCAAAGAAGTTAACCGTAAAGTTAACACAAGGCAACAAATTTTATTTAAAAGAATTAGGATATACTGTTAATAGAAATGGAAGACATGCATAATGTTGAAGAACTAATCACTTACGAAAATGCAATCACCAATACTGAATTACATGTGTATGAACCATTCCAAGCAGATTTGTACACATTTCCTTTGGAAACAATGATATAAATTCAAAATTATGATATTTACTTGTTACTGTCGAAATCAAGTTTAAGGTTTACAGAAATAATTAAAAAGACAGCAGATGCAAGTAATGCAATACATACAAAATAGTAAGAAATGGAATACGTAATTTAATCGGCAAAATTGCATATCTGCTAAATTGAGTGTAAGTCGATCAAACACAAGATGTTGTAATTTCTTCCACAATAAAGAACTATCTCTCAGGAACTGTATACGATCTTTACACAGGATGTTTGATGCTGGGTGGAACAATGCTAGTGATTACTCACTACAAATTATCCCAGGTGGAAAATACAAAGTTGTTATACTGTTAAGTATGATTTTGGGCTTTGCTGAAGACAACAAACATGTCATATTAAAAGCTGAATGAGAATTAGTTATTCTATTTGGCAAAATTCATTTGAATTCCATATATGATACTGCTAATAACGAGGAAGGTGTAACATTTGAATGAGGAAATGTGGAATGGTTGATGCACCATATTGAAATTAACATTTTTGAACATGTGACGTTTATAAAATGTATCGAAAAAGGGAAGAATTTAGATATTGCATTCAGATCGTGGGGTTTAGATGTTTTTCCAAATCTACCATTAGCTCAAAAAATTGTGTGGAGTGTGAAATTAAGTTTTTTCGTCGGAAAAACCGAGATATGTTGTCATTTGTTTCCAAATAAATCGACAAAACAATTTAAAAGCTGGTAGATCAGTATTTGATAATTGCGATATGAAAAATATTAAACTGTATCTATACAGTCAAGCTGACACCTATGTGTATTTAAATATTAACTTTGCCAATGGGGAATTCCTTATTTCATATGATATGTATACAACATTTCAGGAAATGTATTATAAAAGAAACAGTTCACTGATCCTAGAACCCAAAACATTTAAAAGTAGAAGTGCATTATTTGTGTTTGATGTAAGCAAACAGGATGAAGTACCAATGATGTAATTGGTTTGCAAATTGAAATTATTGCAAATACACCAATTCCAGCAATTACACATGCTTATGCTTTTATAATTCATGATGTATTGGCGAGTTACAATGTAAGAGATAAGCTGGTGAAAAAAATGAATTGAGTCAGTAGACGACAAACCACGGCTACGATATGGTTTGTAATGTGCAGGGAATTCAATCTGCAGAAAATAATATCATGAGATATAAGCTATTACTATTATGGAAGAACACTGTTTGTTTGGAAATATCTAACTCTCCAATACAAGAAAACAAACAGATGGGTTATTAACTATCACCAGGGTTCAAAAGGGTAGAGTGGGTGTATGGAGTATGAGAACATTGAAAATATTTGCAAACATTGCCTAAATAATTGTGAAATGTAAATAGGTGGAGTTGAACAAAAACAGATTTTTGAAAGTGTGTATAAATGGTAAGTAGTAGATATTCAAAACGAATACAATTCCCCCTTGTTCAAATAATTGTGTAAAACACATGAATCTAATTTGACATTCGTCTCTGTAGAGGAAAACTAAAAATTAATTTTAATTTCGGGAATGATTCTGACAGGGGTGAAACAGACTATGTTATTTCTCCTCCCGAATTACTTGTGGTTATTATTCGAGTCATATAACATTATTTATGATGAGTGAAATTTAATATAAAAAGTAATTGCTTGTATGATATACACTAGTTTGTAAAGATGGATCAAGAGAACAAAATCACAAGCTCGTGCATACAGAAATCTAAATGTAAAGTGAATATCAGCAAGTTATTAGCACGTGGGAGCAAACCATTTCTACTTTTTCTCAGGAAAAAAAATTGTTTTAGTATCTTTGTGATGTTCCTACTGTAAACATGTATTTCTTCCAACCAACTGGTATTTACATTTGTCACCCCTGAAAACTCAAGTATTAATTGCTCTTGTTGGTCTAACGGAATAATATGTATTCTTGGAGAGATATGCGATGGGTTGTTTCATTTTAAGAAATGCAATATCCCTTAGAGGATTTAAAATGTAATGATTTGATATCTGGTCCATACCTGGAAAAAATGTCCTGTATATCATATGTGTCTGAATACAACTCTACCAGCAAGCATCGAAGAAGTGTATTCACACTTTTATGAAACTTTTCTTGATTTACTAGAATGTTTAATAATGCTTTTCCCAAATACACAAAAAATTATGTCAATCAAAGAGATGAAAATACTAAAAATATTGCCACAGAGAGAAAGGAAAAGATATTCTGTAAAAATGTTTTATAAACACCCAGTGAAGAGAAAATGCATTCTGTAAGCAAAATGTAAGAAAAATGTAACAGAATAGATGACTTAAAACTATTTTTCTGTTTTACTGATATTACGAATGCATGAATTGAAATATTCCCATATTCTGACAATAAAATGTTATGTAAACTTAGTTTGCATGCATTTAACAATCAGATCTGAATATGTTTGCACTTAAAGGTTTGTGTGCAGGATAATGATTAAATAAACTTTAGTAATTTTGATAGTGATTTAATACATTAAACTCTATAAATGTTATATAATTCAGACGTATTGTGTTTAAAATGAACAATCTGATTGAATTGCTTTAGAGAGTAGCCTATAACTACATATAAAATGTGTACACCTTGCAGTTTCATTATTGTCTTGGACTATACAGAAGCAATATATCTTTGTTGCATTGTTTCTGCAGTAAATAATTTATAGTTCTATGGAACTTACAGCAACAAGAAATCAGTTTCAGTGTGTTTTCTGCCAGAGACAGTTTTCTCAGTGCGATATTTCGAAGAGACATGGTAGAAGATGTACCACTGATTCTATGCAAACAGCAGCTTATCCTAAGACAGCTCCTCAGTTAGCTCTGCACTTGGCTCCACAGAGATTTCCGCAGACAGTTCCACACTTAGCTTTGCAGTTGAAATTTCCAGCTCCACCCACTGAATTACCTCCAAATGTTCTGTATGTTAATTCAAGAATAAAAAGTACTTCGATTTCCACTTAATTGAAAAGTTCATCAGCCGATCTCAGATATGAGATACTGACTACGGTATTCGCAGGAAGACTAACTGATGCCCAGGTAATTAACAATAGGCTTAACAATGATGTAGACTTTTCTTGTTTTATCCAGAGGTGCAGAGTTCCTTTGATAGATTTAACTAAAACATCATCCCGGCCAATTTGAATTAGTATAACAGTAATGTGTAAGTACTTGAAATCCCTCACGGTGGAGAAAGATGTTACCCAAACCTTCTAATTTCAAAGTAATTCCCTCCCTGTCATACACTCATCCGATGTTGGTGAACATTATGACAATAACATAGTACATTACTTAATAACAAGACTTAAAGAATTTAGTGCTTGTGGATGCAGGTGTACTATGCAACTAATATCATAACAATGGATGTGCATATCTCCCAAATTGGCCGTTCATCACTGGTGGTAAATTATCCAAGTTTATATATACATATATATTTTGAAATTGGTATTTAAACATTCAAAACAAAACTTACATGGTTAATTGATATGTTTTAAGTGAGCATAAATATTTGTATGAGAGCTGAATATGTACTTTTTCCTTCAGTCAGTTTAATGAGTGTGTGTGTTTATTTGCAACAATTGAAGAATAACTTGGTCTGAGCCCTTTCCATAACAGCAAACAATACTGCCTTGCTGTAAAATCAGCTTTTCTGAATATCACCTGAAAATAGAGAAATTGTAAATATTTACCACACTAAAGACTATGGAGATTCTCAATGAGTTTACGATTTTGCACCTAAACAGAAAACAAGATGGAACAAATAATTTACTTATAGTAAATGAGTTTTAAAGACAATTGTAAAATGCAGTTAATGGGTATAACAAACACTGACGATTTTCACAAGATATTTAAAACACATAAAAATATAAATTGCTCAACATCTGCTTTTATTTTGCGAATCAGTTAATTTTGTGTATGCCACTTTGCACAAAGCTTGCAGGATTCCTACAGCTGACACGTGTTCAGGACATGTATAAAACTAAAGCATTTCTAGTAGTCCTTGTCCTGAGCGAGACAGGCTGGTTGCTTGAAGATAGTCTGGCAGGGCGCTCACTCACCTGTAGGAGAAGGCAGTCTGGAATTCGCTTGGGAATTCGGTCGGCTTCATGTCTTTTGGAGCAAATACCTACGACTTTCACCTGTCTGGACAAGGTAGTGCTCATACAGCTTGACCTTGAGTTCAGGTTTCATTCGAAGCCTACCAGCTTCGCTACCAGTCTTCATAGCAGTATGTATCAAAATATTTCTGTTTTTCACATCTTTAACCTTCGCGACATAAAATACGATGAGTCAGAACATTTTTACGCGTGTTGATAAATTTATTTATCAACATGATTAAAAATATTAATTCTTTTACATAATCCATACCTAGTTTGGCTATGATTCGTTAATATGGATTTCCAAAATTACTCTATGTGTGTTTGGAATGGTTTTTTTTTTTTAAATTCTCTCTTTGATACGTTTTCGATGAAGTTTTTTGTTAAAATTATTTCGGATCGATAATCAGTTTTTGTGTTAATTAACTTAGTATTAATATCATCATTATTCTTCCACAAAGTTGCAGGGACTAAAATCTTTCTTAGATTTATTCAGTTTGTGACAAATTTATATGCAATAATTAAATAGTGAGTGTTTCTAAAATCTATTCGTTTGCAGAAAAAGTTCTAACACTGGAGAGTGTAAATGGAAGAATATTCAAATAGTCCCTGACACAATTGTTTGAAGGCTGTTGACTAGCTCTAGGTATGGCGAGTTAGAGAAAAAAAGGGGGGGAATAACTATATCTCTCACAGAACCGGACAGGGCAGATATTCTGGATAGTCGACAATAAAAGTTTTGAAAAAGTCCAACTTATTGTCTTGAGGGGTGTCTGGCAGGTGGAGAGTCCCTGAAGTAGTTGTTGGACAAAATACATGTTCTTGGGCGGTGTGGGTGGAGGGGGTGTTTGAAATAAACAGGTTCTTGCAGTGTTGGATCGATACCAGGGTGTGTGTCCTAGAGCTTTGGAAACGAACTCTGCATTGGAGGGGTAGGGAGGGATGGTCTGGGTTCTTGACTTCAGGGCACATTGCCCTCGCGATAAGGGGGTGGTGGGGTGCAGGGTGGTCGGAAGTGATGTGAGGGTTGGGGGAGGTTAGGAGCCATCTGCACCCCTATATCCAGTCGCCACCATATTTTGTTTCTCATAGAAGTTTGGACTAGATGGATGTATACCTCAATAGCGCCTTTATATACACCGGGCTTTGGAGTGTGATAGCTGCGATTCTCGTTAAGCAATATTATATGCTCCAGAGTTCAGAGCTCGTTCACAGTCTTTGTAAACTATAGTGCAAAATATTTTTTAATTTATCGGGAATAAAATATACATTTTTGTGAGATGGTGCATTTTTCGTGTATATCCCATTTCTGAGTTCAGTCGCCAAAAGTTCATAGTATTTTCAAATTGTGTTTTTTTTTAATTACCAAATACAGTGAATTCTATAGACTTGATGAAAATTTGTAGTATGTCCATTATTTTTAAATAATTCACTTTTATACATTCACTACTTGTAGAACAAATCAAGTCCATAATAGTAGCTTGGTGGGGAAATAGGTTCTGTCAGTTGTAAATTTAAACTCTGTTGCCTTTAAGATGCCGGCCTTGCTACACATATATAAGCAGGTGCGCATCATACAATTCACTCATTCATCGACTGACCTCCAAGATGGACGGATGTGTTTTCGGGGAGCCCCTGGTGCTATTTTATTACAATTTTTCTATTATGTTTGTTCAAAATTCAACTAGTGTAAGTTATGTATTAGTATGTGCATCGTAAACATAATTTTTACAATTTGTCAATTAAACCGTATTCACATCTATTTCTGAGTAGTTACAACCTTGGTCGTCTGTCAGACTCTGAACGTGCTCCATGTATATACTGTTAGGATCTCGATGTAAGATTGACTCAGTGCTTCACTGAGCTCACAGCCAGACAGACATGTTTTGGGAGAGGAGCAATTTTATTACATGTGTTAGTAAATTAAATTAAATGTGTGGATTGCATTTCTAAAGTTCCTTCTCACCAGTCTCACATCCAGACAAATGTGTAAGGTATGTACAAGAGGCATCTAGTTGTGTTACATACATCTGGTTATGGCATTTGTGTAATTTTTAGCGACATTTTGTTGTAGATTGTTAATTCCATACTCACGTAAATGTCATATTCATGTAGTTGTGTTCGTTCATTACACTTCTCTCTCATGTAAACTATATTGCTAGCATACTTTTCGGGGTAGACTAAGTCATCTCTTTACGTATAATTGGTTTTCATAATGTAATATTTTTATACTGGACACTCATATATTTGCACTTGTTTAACATATGTCGAAACCAGATGTTATTCAAGTAGCTATTGAAATTAGCGATTCGATGCATGTAATTTATTCATAAGTAGAACACTCTGAATTGCTGTAATTTCACACTACATTTGGCTTAATACCAACATTCAAAGTCGCCTATCTATCAACACCATCGAAGAGACAACAAATTTACACTTAGACCACTCTTGCACAAAACTCTACATATATATATATATACCTCGTCCCCAACATGTCGCACTTCAGTCTAGTACAAGAGCTCCAAGGGTGAGTATGTACCAGAGTTCCGCAAAAAAGGAAATAAGATGAAGTATACACCGCAACAAAATATAGAAAATAAAAATAAATAAATAAATAAAATAATAAAAATATTTAAATTTTCCCTTATAATACATTTACCCCTTTCAATAAATTTTGCACTTTTATTACGTTTAACCGTTTAATTTGATTAAACTTTTTAAATTAACATTTTAAATCAATTTAATTAACCTTCTTTTATAAATTTCATATCAAATTAATTATGGCAATCAAAAAGGGTGATATTCCCTTTGACCTAGGACCCGTCCACCTCTATTACTCTGGGTCAAATCTATACATAAATTGAAAGAATTGGCTACTTCTGACTGAAATTCCCAGAGCATTGCCAGAACTTTCTAGTTTTAAAGTGGGGACAAAATCCTTGGGTACTGTTCAATTGAATGAACTGTGTCCACTCGGTCCAGAGTACTACTGGCACCCTTGAGTGGTATGGTGTGGAGAGTATCGTTGCACTCAGAATCTGAATAGGTGTTAAGTTGTGGAAATTGATGGATGGGTGATGCACTGTGTTTTTCTTGGTGGTAGAGAGAGTTGGGCATTACTTTGTGAATAATACTGGGTGTGCTCCTAAGAATTTTTGTAGGTCCGACTTCCTTGATAAATTAATATCTTTGGGATTTTTTATTATAAATGAAAGAGTTTTATAAATCTTTTGCGGTAAAATTATATTGTGGATATCTATAAGAAGGCAGAGAAGCAAGAGTGAAATATTGTAAATGATTTTGAATTTATGTATTTTATGTGTGTCCTAAGGGATTTTATGAAACTTTTAATGAGAGTATGAACTTTTATATGAAATTGTTTCATTGACGTTTTGAAATTGTATTTATTATATTGAGTATCCTCCACTTTTAATCATACAGTAAGAAATTTTGAACCTGTCTTTTTGGAGAATAATTAAATTCATATGGACTGCTGTTAGTAAAAGTTTTCATGACTATTTCTGATTGTAATTGATTATTACAGGCAATTAATTTTATAAATAAGTATTAATGTGTACTTTTGTAAAGTGAACTACTGGATTTGGAGTATTTTTAGAGTTTTGAGAAAATTTTGACCTCATGAAACAAAGGAAAGGATCGTGAAAATGATGGCATGTGTAATGTGTAGTTTTGGTGATACCTTCATCAATATGGACAGAGAGTTAGCCAAGAAATTAACATTCCTTACTCTGCTACTTATATTGTTGTTTTCAGAATTTAAAATTTGTTTTCCGTTCCTTACTTTTCCTGAGCACGATAGGTTTAGGCGGAGGGTTGAGAAAGAGGCTGTGTCCGGTGTTGACACACCAGTCACAACTTTCTGCGCACCCTGCTTGTGTTGAAACTAGATGTTTCCTTTTTGTCCAGATTGGGAGAGTGTGTTCATATGAGAATATTGCTGTGTACTGTGTTGCTTATACTTATTAATATGTTAATATGGGCAAGAAATTTATTGGCGCATGAGATCTGTAAGGAGAGTCTGCAGGGTGTACTGAAAGGTGCAGAGATTGCATTCGGAGATTACAATTCCACTGATGAGTCGAGGAAGCTTGTCAGAAATGTGGCGCAGGCTGGAGACGAAGCTGAGAACTCGGGAGTATTTTCGTCAGAGGTGATGGGGAGCCTGCGCCTTTGTTTAACCTATTGTGCAATTTTGCAACTGATTTGCATCATGGACTGCGCTATTCAAAGACCTTTAATTCGTACGCAGTACTTAATTTTTTGATTGAAGTAGGTAAGATAGAAGTGTTAAATGTTTGTTTTAGACGAATTGTTTATACTGCATTTTTATTTAGAGTGCCTGAGTCTCTGCAGGACATTTGGAGTAGGGCAGTTGAGTAAAACTGGGAACGTTCCACTCTAACTAATGTATTGTTGTTCCGAGTAGGATCCAAAGCAGCCATCGCTCAAAGGCTGTTTCACATACTTGATCATGAACAGTAAAGCGGATAATCAATTAGAGATTTCATATTGGAAACCACAAGGTTAGTGGACATTTTGGGCAGCTCATGTGACGAGAGTAATCTTGCTCAAGTAATTTTTAACAATTAGGGCTCCTCAGTAAAGCAGGTACTGTGTTTTGTTGTAAAAAGTCTTATTCTCTTAAGGACTTGTTAGAGATGTTAACCCAAGTTGAAGTTACTTTGGGGGATGTCAAGTAAGTAAAAGTAGTTTGTGAAATCTGTGGTGAAGGAAACCATAAAACTGAGCAGTGTTTTAAAGGGAAGAATGTTAGTGAAGTACTATCAGTACTGGAAAGGAAAGAACAGGAATTGAATATGATAGGGCAGTAGAAACCAGACTTGGAGAAATTAAATGTAGATTGTAGGAAAATTGGCAGAATATGGAACTGTGTGGTATGCTTTAATTATAAGCAAGAAGGGCATATGAAGTGGTCATGCCATAAAATGCAGAAGGTATTGTGTTGTAACTGCCAGCCAAAAGGGCTTGTTAAATGGGCTTGTTCCAAAATAAACAGGTTATTTGGTTTAATTGTAAAAAGGAAGGTCATGTCTGGGTGGATTGTCCTGATCGAGGATATACTGGAGAGAGAGAGTGAACATAAAGATGTGTTTTGTGTAAAGAAGAAGGTAATGTCCAGAGTTGTTGCACTTCGCTGTGAAAACCATCGGGATATATTGTTTGGACAATGTTCTGCGCAGAAAGAATGAAGGATTATTGTTTGTATCCATGGTGGTAGGGAAAACCATTTTTAGAGCATTTTTATGTTCCCGAGCATACACTTCTATCTTTACTTCTGAGTGTTATGTCAGTTTGATGAAAGAGAATTAGTTAGGGTTTTTTTTAACAACTACTCTGTAGCTGTTGGTGGGACAATCATTTCAAAATGAGAGGTAACAATGAAAATTAAAATGGAAAATTATCTTGGAAAATAGCATTACCTGAAATTTCCCATGATATGATGTTGAGGTTATACTTCTTAAGGAAAACTCAAGCTTCAGTTGATTTTTCCAAGATATGTTTGAGATTAGCTTTTTGCTCTTGAGGAAAATGTTAATTTTAAAGGGAAATCTGTGTTTACATGAAAGACTTTGGTGCAGAGTTTGGATGAAATGAAGAAATGTTTAATTTTAAATAATAAATAATGAGTTTAGTTATGTTATTATGCATAAATGTATAAAGTAAAAAGTAAATGAATTCCGAGCCTATTACATCACGCCCTTTTCAAATTTCCCCTCCCAAAGTAAGGATATTAAAGAATCGTCATAATGATTTAAACATGAAGGGGTTATTGAGGACATAAATATAATGTATTCTATTCCTGTGTTTTGCTTCCAAAAAAACAGTGTGACATATTATATGTGCCATTATTACAAGGTATATAAAAATATTTATTTATATCCCTGTCCATTCCCCAAATAGATACTGTGTTCCAACATGTGGGCCAGACTTGCTATTTGAATATTTTATTTTGGAATTCTGCCTTCCTACAATGTGAGTTAGTTGTTGATTCTTGTATACCCCTAGCTTTTGTGACACCTTGGGTTATGTAACGGTGGACCTGTCTGCCTATGGAGGCAAATTGTGGGCTTCAGGCCATGTCCAGAATATTGTTTGATGTGTTAGGACAATATTTGTATGATTTTCTTTTTTGTACATAGATGATGTGTCTCAAATGAAGCAAGTTTTGGAAGCATTGTATAAAGCACGCTTGAGTGTAAATCCTGAGGATATTTCATTGGCTGAAAAGCATGTTCAATATTTGGGTTTTGTCTTTTCAGAGGGAACATTAATGACAGATCCTGAAAAATTAAGGTCATTGTTTTTTTCTTGTTCCCAAGAATTTGAAGTGAGTGAGAAGTGTTTTGGGAATTGTAGGGTTTCACCAAAATTATATTCCTGTTTTTGCTAGTATTGCTGAACCATTAAGTTAGTTTAAAAGAAAACATGTGGTATTTGTTTGGGATGAAACCAACACAAGGCATTTTGTATTTAAAAGGAAAAATTATCTTTTCCTCCTGTTCTCATATTGTCAAACTTCTCTGAGAAGATTGTGTTTTATGTAGACGCCTTTTCTATGACTGTTGGGGATGTACTTAGTCAAAAGGAGAAATGAAGACTAGCTCCTGTGGCTTTTGCCAGCGGTGCCATATTATAGTATTCAGCATATGAAAAAGAGTTTTTAGCATGCTTGTTTGGCATAGAGAAATTCGCTGAGCATATCTAAACCTCCACATTTGACCTGTACAAATACAATTCAACTTTAAGTTGGCTTTGGAAATCTAATAAACACGTGGGACATTTGGCTAGATGGTTGGTAAGAATAACAAGGTTAAAATTTAATGTTCAGCACATAAATTGCATGGAGAACATTGCATCTAATTTTTTGTATATAATGTTCTGTACTGTTGAGTTGGAACAAAATGAAGGTAAAGAAGATATTTCTGTGGAGGCATACTGAGTGAAAGGTAAGTATATCGGGAGGTAGATGATAGTATTGGGGATAGTGAAAGTGAAGATATGGTAGAAGCGAGGGTAGAGGAAAAGAGGGAGATACACTTCATCAATGTGTTACAGCTATTCCCCCAGCTTTTCAAAGATTTAACTGAGTAACAACATGAAGATTCAGATTGTCAGAACATCATGAACGAAATAGCTTTGGGAAATAGTGAATATGGTATCTTCCAGGATTTGATAGGACAAATAACTAAAAAGAGAAATTTCGTAGTGGTTTTTTTTTTGTTGATTTAAGAAAGATATTGTTTGCATACTATCATGAATGTTCGATAGGGGTCAAGTAGGTAGCTATGAAACTTTAGCCCATATCTGGGAACAGTTTATATGGCCGGGAATGGCGAAATTGAGGAATGGGTTAGGATTTGTAACGACTGCCAACAGGGAAAAACCTAGGAATACCAAAGAGGTGGCCAAATCTGCAGCGACTGTTGCGAGTTTTCCGTGGTTGATTTAGTAGGATGTTTATATAGGAGTGTGTCCAGGTTTATCTATATTTGGGTTGGTGGGGATAATTTCACCAAATCTGTATATTTTTCCTCATGAGGTTCACTAAATCAGTAAATATACTTAATATTCTTATTTTGAGGTTGTTTGCTGTATTTGGGTCACCGGCTTATATCGTATGTGATAATGCCGCATATTTTGTTTTTACTGATATGAAAGTGTTAATGTTTTGTTCGGGTGTCAAGTTGGTCCTCATTGCCCTATATCGTTTTGAGGCAAACAAACACTGTAGAAATATATAATCGGAATTTAAAGGTAGCAATACAAGTGTTTCAGAGAGGTACCCATAGAAAATAGGATGAGGTTATGTGCCATATTGGTTTGTGTTTCAACAGTGTTTCAAATGGTGCACAAAATACACACTTGCAGAATTTCTCTTTGATAGGAAGCTTCTGTACCTCCATTCAATACATGGTCTTTAAATGAGCCAGAGTGGGAGTCTGTGAATCCTAAAAATGTGGAAATGTTATGGGAGGAAGTTACTCAGAACTTGAGATAATATCCTGAAACCCTAGAACGGGTACAATGTATCTAAGGGAGTGGTATTGTTGAAAGTGGGAGATCTTATGTTATTTGAGTCTCACGTTATGTCGTCAAAAATCGACTACTTCATTTCTAAGTGTTCTACAAAGTGGCTGGACCATTCAGAATATATTCATTTTTAGCACCAGTAACTTTGTATTTAGAGGGTCCACAGAATTCTCACAAATGGCAAAAAGTACATGTGAACATTGTTAAGCAGTATTTTGAGTAATGTGATTAATTGTTCTTATTTTTTGTTAAGTATGGTTTAAGGGGGGAGGCTCCGAGGTTGTGGCGTCTCTCACTGATATTTGAGTGAAAATTTCTTGTTAGGAGATGATGTATCATTAGTCTTTCACACCTTCTATTGCCTGTACACTTGAGTTTGGTCTACATGCTGTGCGGATATGTACTTTGGGGTGTAGCAAAGAGGTACAAAGGGCTCGGAATATCGTCTATTTTGCTACTGGCCGACTGTTTTGTGAATGTAATATGTTTTCTAGTATAAGGAGCGATAGTGTTGTAAAGGGAGTTCCTCCTATTGTCTCAGAAGTGGTGGCATGGCTTAGAGGGGATATTGGTACGTATAAATGCGGGTACAAACAGACGTTACAGAGAGGATTTCGCTGGCTGAAGGCCGGGTTCGTAAGTGAGGTGGTTATGCTGAGAGCAAGGGAGGACGTAGCTAACTGAGGGCCAGGCTCGAAAGCGAGGTGGTTCTGCTTAGAGCAAGGATGGTTGCCGGACCATTAGATTGCTAACACTTATACGAGATAAAGAGAAGGTAAATATATATCAGCAAACTTAGCCAAGTTTATGGAAGTGCTGGAACTTAATCATTTGCGAGTAACTGATCGGACTTAGTATTATTTTACAGTTCGTCAAACATAGAGTATTTCTGTGGAGGCAGTAAGGGAACATATAAATTTTCTCTGAAGGTATTCGCAATACTCTTAAATAATTCTGCGAAGAAAATAACATAGAATAATTTTATAACTGTTGCATGAAGTACTTAGCCGATAATTCCATGACGATGTGACTTAGAGTTTATATGGGTGAAAACAGACTTTGAGTGGTTGGTACCTGATTGTGGACTTAGTTTAATTTCCCCGCAGGAATACAGTGGAGTGCAAATTTTTTGGAACATTGCCCGGATAGTTATTATGAGTTTTGGATTTGATATCATTAACTGAGGTGGAACTATGCCTTTTATCCATGTTAATCATTGGATTGAGAAGTTGTAGATTGGTAGTTTGAAACTTTCTGAATATCGAGGAGGGGATGGCCAGTCATTATTTTACTTTGAGCGGTTTTGAGAAGGAATTCGCTGATGTTCAGTGATCGGAATGGGTTTTTCCCGTAAAGAAAGAAAGAAATGGATGTGGCCGATATTGAGAGAAGGATTGGGGACTGATGTGTTGTTGGGAGTTGCCGGATAAGTGCACACATAGAATTGGGAAAGGAACAGACGGAGTGGTATAATATGTGTTGATATGTGTGCAAGGATATTTTTAACGGATAATAGACGAGGGCAATACCAATACTTATAGTGTTATGGTGGGGAGAGTATCTCTAGGCTCAAGTCTATTGGTGAATTGCATGAATTGACAGTTTCTGACTGAAATTACCAGTGCACTACCTGCACTTTCGAGTGCTAAAGTGGGGACAATATCCCTGGGCACTGTGTGGTTGAATGAACCGTGTTCACTCGGTTCTGAGCACTACATACAATTTTGAGTTTTATGGTGGGGACAATATCCTTGTTCTCAGAACCTCTGTGGGTGTTGTGTTATGGAAATTGCTGAATGCATGGGCGATGGACTGTGTTTTGCTTGGAGGTGGAGAGAGTTGGGGAATCATTTTGTGAATAATACCGGGTGCGGCCCTAAAACCGTTTTTGGGTTCGAGGTATTTGATAAATTAATAATGTCAGGATATTCTACTGCTATTGAGAGAGTTTTATAAATACTTTTGTGGTAAAAATACATCGCGAATATCTATAAGAAGGTATATGAGCAAGAGTGAAATGTTGTAAGGTATTTTCAAGTAATGTATATTATGACTACCGTAAGGGATTTTATGAAACTTTTAATGGGAGTGTGAACTTTTATATGACTTTGTTTAACTGAGGTGTTGAAATTGTATTTATTATTTTGAATACCCTATGTACTTTTAATGTTGCAAGAAAGAATTTTGTATTTCCCTTTTTGGAGAATAATTAAATTCAGTTAGGGTGGTGTTAGTAAGAGTTTTTATCAGTATTACCTATTGTAATTGATTATAAGAGCTAATAAATTTTATGAGAAATATTAATGTGTGCTTTTGTAAAATGAAATACTGGAATTACAGTGTTTTAGAATGTTTGGGAAATTTGTACTTGATGAATCAAAGTAAAGAGTTGTGAAAAGGATGGCGTGTTTTATGGTGTGGTGCTGGTGAAACCTTCCTAATTCTGGACAGAGACAGAGTGCCAAGAAATTAACATACTCTACTCTGCTGCTTATATTGCTGTTTTTCAGATTTGAAAATTTGTTTTCTCTTCCTTCATTTTCTTGAGCATTAGAGGGTTATGCGGAAGCTAACAATAGTACTTTTCAATATACCCATACACCCTCCAATATATCATAATATCAAATGAAACAAATTCATTACTTGCTACAAATAATAAATATTATGCAAGTCATATGCCTATTGCTCCATCAATTTAAGTAAATGTAAGTTCAAATAGATCTGTTGTACAATATAATTATGATAGACAATATAGTCCTTTACCACAATTACGTAGTTATTATCAAATTATTGGAAATTCATCAACTTTATTTTTTCAACCAGGTGGTACAAACAATTCAGCCTAGTTTACATTTTGGTATCTATCCTGTTAAAAGCAATGAATCATCTAGTCTAAATTATTTTGTTAATTGTTGTGTATTTACACATGTTATGACTGAAATTGTTATTTATCATACACCAGATCGTGTGTGTATATATAGTAGAAAAACTATGTAAGGACATATATCAAATCAAATGAATAGAGAACCAAATGTTCTAGATACTATTGATGCTGCAGAAGTAACTAATTATTCTGGTAGATATCATCATGTTGAAGGTGGAACAGTATTTGCCATTTGGGAACCATTACCTGAACCAAACTCCATAGTGTAAAGATTATCCTACAGATATTATTAATTATAATACAAGATAGTTTAGAAAGAAATTAAATACTGTTGAACAGCAAATTCCTAGAATGTGTGGTTTTTTTATTTATTTAACCAAATTATGATATATTATATAAATAACTTGTTGAAGGAAGGAGAAAACAACGAGAATTACATTAATGTATTTATTTGTAATTTTTGGATGCACAAGTGGTAAATTAATGTTTTATTTGTATTATAATTAAAATATATTTAACATTTTGTATACATACAAGATATATATACACACAAAACTTGCAAATCGATGATACTTTCAAACCGTGATTGAATCATAATATTTTCTTCACTGAAAATATTTGCAGTGTAAAAATGGTATAACAATTGTCTGTTGCTTATTTTTCTGGACGTACACAGGAAAGAAATTAGCACGCAAGAAACGTTTTTGGTTTTAACAAAGAAATAGGTGAGATACGTATTAAATGAAAAAAGCACCAAAGTTTATTTACATCCACCTCTTAAAAAACCATTATATTATATGATTTCTTTGTAAAGGTGTGTAGAACTTCGACAATATTTCAACTGGATACGCGAGTGACAGCTACAAACTTTATAGTTTTTACTATCGTCGCTAAAATTCTGTAAACATGTATCTGCATGTAGTTAAAATAATATTCCCAATTATTAGTTAACACATATTAACTCTGTAGCATAATTTTATTATTATTAAACAGAATAATCACAATGAAGACATATTATGTACATTTCGCACAGGAAATATATTTACTCTGGCACTCTGCACTGCAACAAATCTAGGTTATAACGGTTCTTATTGATATGGCGTAACCGGACACTTTTCATTGCTCGGGACGTTGAAACAACTGTCGTGTAGACTACAGCTATCATATATTTAGTCTACTTTACGAAGGAAAGAAAGGCTTATGAAATCACTTTCCTCTCTGTGTGTCTGTTAGGTGTGTGCATATGTGTGTAGATGTGCGGATATGTGTGTGCGTGTATCCCCCCCCCCAAAAGCTCTTTTTTTTTTTTTTTTTTAAAGCCTGAACCAAATATCACCAATCTCAGAACACATATAGTACTAATTAATGACGCACCTAACTTTTATAGTTTTCGATCACGCCAGGCTGGCACTTTAAAATTTTTTGTGAAATGCCATATCTCGGAAACCATTCGACCGATTTTAACCTAATTTCGTATGGTGACAGCGCAAGTAGTAAGTATTAAATTCAGACGTGAATACTGTTGTTGGTTTGCTATTTTGGATGATGGCGCCACATGAAGGAATAAAGCTTTTAATTTACCTATATCTAAAAATGCTCAACCTATTTTCGTCAAATTTAGTACTTAAGTAATACTATAATTGGGCAGATAACTGTCAGTAATTGAACTTTTTAAAATGGTGGCCATACAAATACTATAGGATTAATTTTTATTACTACCATAACGTTTGACCAATTTCAACCAAATTGTGTACGTTGACAGTATCTACTACAAGCGACTTATAAGCCAAATACATATTTGTCCTCCATTTTTGAAGATAGCGCTACATGAAAAAAATGTATATTTCTTTGTATTATATCGAAAAGTACTCAATTAGTTTCTTCAACTTTGGCAAGTAAGTAATAACATGATAGCCACTTATTTTAAAAATAGTGGTCATACAAATATTTTAAGTTGTTTGGTATAGTTATCATGGCATTTGGCCTATTTCAACGAAATTATATTCACTTTCGGTATGCACTACAAGTGTCAAATATGCCAAAAAAACAAACATTTCGTCCAATTTATCGGGAATCAATTGACAGATTCCTACCAAATTTGGCAATGAAGTAGTACTCCCGCAGTTGATATGTACAATTATGTTTAAAGTATATCAGGCACTTTTAAAACGGCACCCATCAAGATATTTTAGCATAATATGCTATATTTTCAAAAACTTTTAATGAATTCCAACTTAACTTTCGTATGGGAGTATATATTAAGTGCATAAGATTTGTCTATACGGAGCCTCTTTTGCTCTCCATTTTGTAAGAAAGTGCCACAAGAATAAATTAGTATTCGTATAATATATCGGGAAAACATTTTCCGATTCCTACAAAATATGGCAAACCAGCAATACTGCAGTAGGTAATGTTTACTTATATGTTTTAGTTATGTCAGACACTTATTTTTTGAAATGGCAGCCATATAGCTATTTTAGTTTTCTATAGTATATCGTCGAAACTTTTCCAATATACATATAAACCCTCCAATGCCATCATAAAATTAAAGTGAAACAAATATATTACTTGCTATAAATAATAAACATTATGAAGGTCATATGCCTATTGCCCCATTAAGTTCAGTAAATGTAAGTGCTAACAAGTATCATATACAAAATAATAATTATGGATAATATCGTCCTTTTCTGCAAGTTGAATCGTTCGGTAGTTATTATTAAGTTATTGAAAAGTCATAAACTTTATATTTTATACCAGGTGTTGCTAAAAATGTCAAAATTCACACTAGTTTTCATTTTGGTAATCATCCTGTTAAACGCGATGACTCATTTCATCAAAATGGTTTTGTCAGTTGTGTATTTACACATTTTATGACTGAAATCGTTATTTTTCATAAACCATGTAATTAATTTCAATTACTCGTGTATTATGGCTGTACATATTAAAACAATCAAATGTGTACACACAAAGTATCTTTTGTCTGCCATATTGTAAAATAGTTTCACTTGAAAAATTGAAATTATGTGATCTAAAAAAAGATTTATATCAAATTATGGAATCAATTAGCACTATAGCATGCTATGAAAATTTATAAAATTATCGTGGTTCGCGCATTTTATGATATGTGCCCTTAAAGTTGAAACAAAACTCTTTAAATAAGATTATCGTAAATAATTATGACCATACAACAAACTGAGATAAATTCATCAGTATTAAGCACTTACCTTACATCAGGCACAAACAAATCCACCAAAACTTTGTTAAAATTAATGACTTGTACAAAAGTCGACTCATATGCTCTTCTAACACTAATGGATTCCCTCTTAACTGTTTTAAATCCTCGCCACCAAACTGCAACATCCTCTAGAAGAGTTACATCTGAATGACTCTTTAACGATGAGACACCTGTTTCTGTTTACTGCAAATTCGCCCAACATCACGGATCTGTTTGACCAAGACGCCTATATGAAGACTAAAAAAGTTTACCGTTTGTGACGTTTGTGAACTTTAAAAATGTATACGAGATATGAGGAAAAATACTTGTGCCTATAACACATCACACACTTCCTAAAATTATAATACGACTAACCTAATTGACATGTCCGTAGTTGATTCGGTGTAGAAAACGTTTCTTGTTGACTGCAGGAAAAACACGATATGGCTATTCACGGCTAGCATAGATACCACACGTCCTTCTTGGTTCGTAGACTGGCCAACTCTGAAAACGAGTAACTGTGGTGTTTCAAGCAGGTGTCGCCGTGTTGCGCTGTCATCGCGGAACGGTAGTTTGCAAGCATAGAGCATGCGTACGGTGACGTCATTTCCGATAAGTGACAGTTTCATTTGAAAAATTAAAATCTGGGGGAACCTTCCACGGATTCTGATTGGATAATACATTAGCGGTACCCCACTAAGGGTTATTGTGAGAAATTTATATATATATAGTGTGGAACCGGCTTCGGCAGACCAGACATGGACAGCCTGGGGTCCCGACTAGTTGCTAAGTATTTGCACCAGTTATGCTGTAATTACCACAGTCATGGCACATCCGGCCGGAAAAATAATATAATTGTAGGCGTTTTAAATTATGGCACAAAAGGTTTTGTAATTTATGAGTTGCCCATAAATCGGCATTTTTAATAATAGTTAATTCTTAGTATTAATGCCGAAAATAAACATGCAAAAGATGAAAGATTTTACCCAAGTGGTGTTAGATTGGGTCCAGTTTTGACCATGTTAAGGATCATTGTGTGCATTATGGACTTTGTGCTAATTAAAGTCAAGTTACTTAGGGTAACATGGTCTCAAAGGTTTTGTATTTTACGCCAGTAGTAAAATTTGTCAAGTTTTATTGTCTATGGGTTGGTTGCCGTAAAATTTAAAAGATTTGAAAGTTGTATCGCACTCTGGCGTGCATTCGAGTTTTGACTTTAGAAATTTTCAGTATAATCTCTGTTAAAATATGAGACTTTTAAAATTATCCACGTGTAATGTGTATTGTCATAAAAATCAAGATCATGAGTTTATCCAGTTGGGTTAAAATAAAACCCTTTAAAATATTTGAAAGTTGCATCTCACCCTGGCGTGTATATGATTTTTGACCATAGAATGTTTCAAAATAATCTCTGTTAAAATATGAGGCTTTCAAAATTAGCCACGTGTCATGTGTACTTGTGAAAATAAATAATGATTATAACTTGTGTCCCTGTGGCCTTTATAAAAATTTTCTAAAGATTTTCGAAGTTGCCAGATGCGCTGGCGCTCACATAGAAATACATTGACTTATCAGTAATTCATAGATAGTCCACTTTAAATGGGAGAATACGTACATTCAGCCACATGTCGTGGCACTTATGTATATCTGTTTATCCCGTTGTAATTTTGGCATAATATGTAATTTGCAATTTTTCTGAGATAGCAAAGCTGCAGTGCATCGTGGTGCGCATGTATTTATGAAAGGTAGTTTTGGTCACATGCCTTTCAGCTTAAAGTTGCCCACATGTTGTGATAATGAATTGTAGTACAAAACTTTTTTTTTTCCTTTCCTTGTAATTTATGATGATATATGATGGTATTGTGAACTATGTTTACCATATTTTTGAACAAAGTAAATGAATCGAAGACAAATGTTCTTTTTTCTTCTTTCAATAATTGTAGATTTTTCAGGACAAGTTGCAGGTTTACACTCCTTCGAAATTGCATTTGAGAAAAGTTTTTTTTAAACGTATGTTTTGTTCTTGCTTGAATTTCGGTCAGTGTTATGCCCCTTTGCCACATCCTTAGGATAAGGGTGTCGCAACCACACTGGCCACTTTACTCCACTCCTCTATCGGATTGCCGGAAACTGGTTTTAAAATTATAGCATAACTCATTCATGGTTGATAAACCGCTCTGGTTATCAACAAAAAATATCTACTAGTAAATTACACACTGATTTACATGCTTCCGTTGAAGCTGCTAGCGAAGAAGGAAATGTCGTTCAAAGTTTAACATCGCATTGAAAGCTTAACGTTGAAATTTACATACGCAATAATAAATTAATTTCTTCCCATTTATTTATACGCATAAAAACAAACGCTAGCGTATTTTCGTAACAATTTCGAAGGTACTCTTGATGGCCACATGAAAAAAGTGATCGTGTTTATGGCGATGTTAACTTTACATAAGGCTGAATAAATCATAGAATACAGACGAAATCAAGGATGAAACAGCCTTATTTATGGGGAACTTCCGCCGTACGTGTCCAGTCAAATGGCGCAGCAATATTCTAGAACGCCGTTCGCATATCAGCGCCTGGTGACCTACTTGTGAGCCGGCAGCCCAGCCAATAGGCAATCTTCCAGAGCACTCAGTGGCCAATCGAACACAAGGCTCGTTTCAGAGCTCGCGCAGCCTGTCAGCGGACGGGTAGGCCAACACCAAAGAAACCGATACACAATTTAACTAATTTACTTGCATATGATTTGGCGGTGAGTGAAGATGTTAGAACGGCTCTTAACAACGCGGTATTGAGAACCGATGTGAGTGAATATGGAGGAGCACTGAATTTCAAGAGCTGTAGAAACAGGAGATCCCCGAAAATAGACCCGCCGACCAGCGACATTGTCGGGCACGATTCCCACTTTAGAAAATTTGGGAATGACCCTATCAGGAATCTGTCTCGGTTCACCACCGCGACACATCTCTCTGTGTTGGAAGGATACAACTGCAATGCTTTCAGAAGTGTTCAAATAAGAGCTAACAAACTTATAATTTGGGTTTTGTACCGGACAATAATATTATGCCCGGTGTCTCAAAAACGACACAACCCCCTTCCCAAACCTCTGCCTAAATCTATCACAGATAGGAACAGAAAGGAAGGGGATATAAAACCTCAATATCACCTAATATCAACATAAGTGGCAGCAGAGTATGTATGTTTAGTCTGTGCTATTTTTCTGTCCAGAATGGATGTATATCACAACCGCTACACATTTAACACAACATTCGTTTCCATTAAAACATTACTTTACCTCTCTCAATATTCTGGTACATTTTCCAAAACACTTTAAAAGCAGTCCATATTTCCAATAGCTATCTTAACTATATCAAACATTCCATTTTTCCATTTTAAAACAATACAACATAATATTTGGTTCCTTTAAAACAATCCACAGTACTAATAACTCACTAGAAAAGAATCCAACCGGAATTGGAACATTCCCATACTTTACATTAAGGAATAGTAACAAAAATATACCTCCAGTGATCACTTTGATCAAGATAATTGTCTAAACTTCAAAATGTCAATGTTCGATTTTTTTTTTAAAACTTCACAAATCTTATTACAACAATCCTCATAAATATCAGTACCACGCCTTCAATAACGTCCCTTTTAATTACTACAATAATTGTTTTTCACAAAAGAATGATTACAATAATATTTTTTTAAATCAAATTATATTCAAAACACACTTTTATTATAATAGAGTGTCGAACCTAAAGAGGTCTCAGGAGCAAACATTTCAGGCCCATAAAACTTCTATACTCTCTGTCTCTCCCAACCCAATCACAGTGAAACTCCAATCAACCAATAAATTCGAGCAACACCCAAACCATACGAGTTTCGAGCCTGAGGATACTCACCCCACCAGGACACTCAAGAGCGTCGGTATTACTGAATACTGCGAAACATACTTCCATTAAATTGCCCAGAGCCCAGGAATATTGTCCCTACCAAAACACTCGAAAGTTCCGGAAGGGCTCTGGCAATACCACTTAACCACAACTATCATACAATCCACGATAGATTCGGGCCTGCGGATATTCTCCCCACTGGGACACTTTAAAGCGTCGGTATTGCGCTTGTCTATCATACATACAACAAATCCACGCTCTCACAACAACACAGTTTTCACACTCCACAGTCCTTCTCCTTTCCAACTCTGCGCACGCAATTGTCCGTTAACATCAACGACACCATACAATTCCCAATCCTTCACTCGCAAATCGACCAATTCTTCTTCTTTCCAACTTTGGCAGAAAAATTCTACCCGAAAACACACATTGGGTAACGTCATCCACAACTGCTCAAACCCAAGCAAAAAAGAACTGTCCCTTCATGAGCTACAGCAAGTTCCAACTACCACTACTCTACCTCAGCATTGTTCGACTTTTGCACCGGATAGCGGGAATTTATGAAGACCCGATTTCTCATATCGGTGATATCTCTCTTACTCCAAACCAACCCTTCGATAGAAACCTGGAACACCCAGCCACAGAGCCTTCATCCACAACTCCACATAAACACGTTACACTCAAATCCTTGCTCCAACCCAACCAATTTTTTCCTCGCCCAATCGTAACAACAGTGCTGGCACTAATCAAACACGTACACTCCTCAATATTCATACGAGCGGTAAAATCCTAAGTGCCCATTTTTTCAGGGTGCAGAACCTCAAAGTCCATTCTCACTCGAAAATTTTCTAAGTCCCATTATTATCGGAGTGCAAATATTTTAAGTTCATTTTCACTTCGAAATTTTTTAAGTCCTTCTATCACCAGAGTGAAGTAATTCAAAGTTCCATTCTTCCTTGGAAATTTTCTAAGTCCCGCTAATGCCGGAGTGAAAACATCCTGAGCTCACTTTTAACTCGGAAATATTCTGAGTCCTACGAACACCCGAGAAATAGGCTATGTTCATTTTCCACTCGCAAATGTTCTAAATTAAAACTCCCTCATAATTTCTGCTATGTCCAGCGAAATAAATTCTTATCTTCTCATGTACCGCACTGTCTCCTGGTCTGGCAGCCTCTCTCAGCAGAACCACTTCGCTGGAGTCTGGCCCAAGCTGGCGACGCTCTCCTCGATCCCGGGCCTAGCAATCATATATACTCGCAAATGTCCCCACTTAGGCACGCCCCCTCTCCTGAGACCATAAATAGCGTACTCTTTTTGACAGAAACTCACTCTTTTCCAGCTAACATTTTAAGTTTACAATAAGAACTACCAATAAGCCTAAAGTCGATGAAATGAGCACCTTGCGTATCCTCGATACCACCCTGAGATTACCTCGGCATTGCGGCACAGCAGCGACACAAGGGGTTGAACGCAAAGAGAGACAGGATAGATGAAAAAGAAAAGACCTCTCAAAAGAAAAATTACACTACCGTATTAGAGACGGAGACCACTCCGTCACAATATAATGGGTCGGGAACCATAAATCATTTTTATTACGAAATGTATCCGTATTTTTTTTTGCGAAGGGACTGCAAAACCACATACAAAATGCCACTCACCCTTCCCCGCCCACTAACTCCCATAAAACTGTTAAGGACAGAACTTATTTCTCTTGAACGCAAATCGGACATGCTACAGCATGACCAAAAACGAAAGCCTAATGCGGCCAAATAAAATGGGATTACTGCTAAAAACTATCCAGACAACAGGTTTCTACTTTGTTTGTTGCTTGTAAATGCCATTATTTTTTGCTTCTTTTGCCAATATGTAGAAATGATATAACGCTTTTTAGGAGTGGAGGGATGTGGGAGGGGGGGGTATTAGATAAAACACAAACTAACATAAACGTGAAACTGAAACGCATATTCACATTACTATTCTGGGATTTAAATTCTTGAACCTCGTAGTCCAACTTCAGAAATATATGTCGTCCACCCACCAAAAAAATTCTATGGCACGAAGAAACTTTAGAAACTTTAGTGTGTTTATATCTGATTTAGATATGCTTTTTACATTAAAAAAGTGTAAAAATTTCCAAAGAAATAGTTATCCAGTAGAGATAAAAATCTTAACATAACTCAGGAAATAATTATATCCGCGTACTATACGTAATACTCTAGAAGAAGGGACGCAAATTTACCGAGGTTTTCGGTGTTCTATATACAAAACAAAGACCTTCTCTGTCTTATAGTAGGCGGATATCAAACAATTAATTAAACTTAAATCTTGAAATTAGGGTTATAAAATGGATGATAAAATGCGTCACTAATTTTCTGTGGTTCAGGTGCCAAGTAGCTGTGTCATTGAGTAAAGATATACCTAGAGTGGATTCCCTCGGGTTAAAGTTTCTGACCACTCCAGCAGGTAAGAATCTGTAGTTCGTGAGTTGAACACCTCTTAGCGCTAGTCCATTCTCTTAGTTCGTGAGTTGAACACCACTTAGCGCTAGTCAATTCTCTTAGTTCGTGAGTTGAACACCACTTAGCGCTAGTCCATTCTCTTAGTTCGTGAGTTGAACACCACTTAGCGCTAGTCCATTCTCTTAGTTCGTGAGTTGAACACCTCTTAGCGCTAGTCCATTCTCTTAGTTCGTGAGTTGAACACCACTTAGCGCTAGTCCATTCTCTTAGTTCGTGAGTTGAACACCTCTTAGCGCTAGTCCATTCTCTTAGTTCGTGAGTTGAACACCACTTAGCGCTAGTCCATTCTCTTAGTTCGTGAGTTGAACACCACTTAGCGCTAGTCCATTCTCTTAGTGGCTGCGAAGGGAAAGTCGACAACGTTGTCACTGCGATATACCCTCTCTCTCGCCCATACTCCATCTCTGTCACTCCCAGACAAAACTCCACAGCAGTATAACGTGATCTGAATGTCTGCTATAGCCACGAAGCTGGTATACAGAATAAGGCGAACACCCGAGAAATTGCCTCAAGACGTATACGTACTTTAAGAGAATATTACGGGTTCTGAAAAACGTATGTATATACAAAACGAAACTTTATTGACGTGTAAGAAACGCGAACGTTGCAAATTACCAACAAGGTTATAATAAGACAATACACACAACTTTATGAAATACGCGATAACTGTGGATTCAGGTAATGTGTATAAATTATCATACAAAAATTTTGTAGGCTGTGTGTGTAGCTCAGTCTGTCGTTGCACGGTTCTGCAACACATAAATTTATGTTGTAAAGCGTAAATCTCAGTCGTGTAGCGAAATATTTTATGTGATACAGTATTTCTATTTATAATTTATGTTATTTTAATAATATCTTCATTTCCAGAATCCCTTTATCCAAAAGCGATAATACACAACTAACTTACCAGTGCAATAGCCAAATTGAGGTTGTATGTTGATAAAGTCGATTGGTTTCTAAAGTATGTAATATGAGTTGTGTAGTATCAGTAATGTAAACAGATACACATAAAATAATTTACTTTAATATTGTGACAGTTTTGCCATATTCTGGCCTTCTAGCCGCAAAAGATTGTTTTATTACGAATTGTGAATACAGAAGATTATTTTCCATACATAAGCAGTGCGGTTGCTTATATAATTGCCCATGCATTAACAGTACTCTTACCTAGAAACCTAAATAAATACTGTCTTCAGGAGAAAGAAAAAATATTCTTACATTTGGATGCACCAAATTAGATTGCATTTGTACTAACCCCCCTGCGAAGTTATTTTGCCTGCCAGTTACAAGTATATGTTAGCACTTTAGGTAACGTGTCATTATGAACTGATGCTTTCTTTCATATCTTCTGCTATAAAAACTTTTTATGCCTTCTGTTCGACCTATGGGTTTAACAGAAGGTAGCAGAAATTTGGTATCGAGTGGAACCTGCTTAAACGACCCACGCCTCTCGCAGAATGTAGGCGCCGGAAACTCAATAAAACGTTTTTTTAAATATCGGAAGAAATACTGTTTTGAAAATATGATACACCACATACTGCTAGTTTCTTACCAACCTATTAAAATTAACACTGTTAAATGGTAGGGAAATGCTGGTAAAGAGGAGAAAATACCCCATATGAACGAATCAAAACGAAATTTGCTATATAAATTAACACTCCTCGTTATGAAGATGATCTTACATTTGATAAAATATATTTCGTTCGTATATTACTATCGTGCAAATGAAATAAGTGGTCGTTAACGTATTCATTCAACAAATCAAAGGGTACAGATACCATAACTACTTTCAGGAAAAGTAAATAATAATTTTGTAAATGTGCCACAAAGTTAACACACAAGGATGCATCACTGTCACTAATAATTCAAATTTTTACAAATTGTTCTTAAATTGTTATCATTGTCCATTTGCAGACTAGGAGACGCCATGAATTCCAAAATATACGTAATACTTTTCACACAGTGAAGATATTTAAAAATAATTGAGAGATTATTTGATTCGACGGTGTTCAAACACACCTACACACTTTAATTAGGCGTAAGCTGTGAAGTCTGAAATAAGGATAGTTTTAAAATAATTAATTTAAGCGTCATTGTGTTAATATGTGTGCAGGAGAAACTAAAGTGAGTTACCTCATGTAATGATTTCCAATGAAACCTAGGTCATGTGCGTTGTTTGAATTTACCTAAGCGTTGAAAAAATAGATATATTCTATACCTTACGTGAAACATGTGAGGCGTCAATCATTCAGAACATAGCAGACGGTGTTGTTGGCGGGAAACGGATATTTACAGTATAAATAATATTAAAAAGTCGTGTATGTGCCCATGTTAACGATTATATTTGTTCACGAAAATAATATTTTATGAAAGAAAGTTCTTTCTTTGAAGTATGATTTGCTTAAATATGGGGGAGTGCGTCGTTTGGCCTAAAAATATCTGGCCTAAAGAGTTTCAGAACCATCACTTGGCCCAAAGTCACATGACCTAAAATAATTTAGCTTAAAGTTGCTTGCCCTACAATTCTGACCTAAAGTCACTTGGCCAAAAATTATTTTGCCTAATTTTAGGCCAAATATATTTAGGCAAGATGGCGGGCACCTCTTAATTCACTGGTCAACGATTTGAAATATTACTTCTTTACTAAGGGTTAAAAATTATTTTTGTAATTTTTTTCAAAATATTGCAGGTTAAATTATCCAGACTTGTGGCCAAGGATATTTTTTAAGATTTGATTTCAATATGACCATTTAAGGGAGTCACCTACCTGGCTTTTGATCTGTATTTTGACACGTATGAAAAAAGGGTGTCCCCAATACCTTTATATACGAAAATAAAACATATCCAAGACAAAGACACAACGGTACCATAAAGATAACCAACATGTTATAGTTATTATTTTAATTGCTTCATATATAGTAAAAAAAATTGCTTTTTAAGACTTTTTAATTTTACAAAATACTACCCGCACACGACCGAAGTTACGATATGAACTTTTAGTATGCTTTGCAAATGACATTCCCTATAGTAATGATAGGGTCACAGCTTAAAGTCCTATATGTAAACGCAGTACAGCGAGAACACTGTATACGTCAGTTCAGAACAACGCGGATAGCAGCAATGACACACAATTGATGATTTTGACAGTGTCGTCCATATCTCTCCCGCTCTTCAGAGCCTCAAACATGCAGAATAGTGTCATCAGGTGAACCTCTTTAAGTAAGCAGCATCTGAGGTATTTTCGTACATATACGATTATTCAAATATTTGCTCTGTAACAACATAGATTTTAGTTAATTTTGAAAGTCTGGGTCATCTAAAAGATAACTTATTAATATTTAATTTTGAACGCTAATTACCTAGAATAGTTACATGTTATAGTTAATTACATTATAAAATTGTATTATATTAAATATGTACAAATATATTATTACAAACATTATGAAGAATATGTACTTATTGAATCCTTCTTCATTGATATTGTTGTTATAAACGTTCCAAGAGGGGTTATCTTCTTGACCCCTCATGCCTTTAAAATTTGTAATCTGAAATTTTCCCAATTATCCGAGAATACGAAAAATTTTCCGAACCCTGAGCTGGAACATGAAATTTTCTACTGGCACGCGATTCGTACGCTTAAAAGTCGTGATGAGGGCTTAAGAAGGAAGATGAGAAATTAATGTTTTATTCTGGTAATTTCATTCGGGAGATGACAGTTTAATCATGGTAGATTTTACTCCACTCCTGATCATAACAATCCGTCTGTGTGCTGCTTCATTCAATATATCTCCGCACCCTTCCCGTGCTAGTGTTTCATTCATCTCATTATTCCTAAACAGGAAAGGAAATATCGATAAGAATCCTGAAAAAACTGCCAACATAATTCAACTACAAACGCATTCCTATGAAAGGCTGAGTTTTAATCGAGCATGTCATTACAGCATTTGGAATGTAAATAATCAACGAAACCTTTAACTAAAAGAGAAACCGAATTATATATATCAGAAACAATGTGAAACACCCATCGTACGAGGTCAATAGCATATAAGAAAACCTCTTAGGTGCACGGTAAATCAATTGGCTGTAAGAAAGAAGGGGTCAAGACAATATACAGGTTAACTTATTTTTACAATTTCTCACTTTTAGTTCGTCTGTGGACGGGTGCATATGTAATCTTCCGAAACATCGCGACAAGCTCGTCTAAGAAAACCTACTGCGTTCTTCTGTGTCGTCACCATTGTGTCATCTAGCCTAGCGACAGTTATTTTATCGTTCTGTCATCATGTCTTATGAGAAGAATTTTTGTTTACTCGTCTGTGCTTTCTTAATTCGGGTTGTCCTTGGATTTTCAGTTTTATTTTTTCGAAAATTCTTTCTATAATTTTGTTTTCTGTATTTTATTTAGTTATTTATATGACAAAAACCCTTTTGCGATTTATTCTACGTTTTAGTTATTTCTTTAGACTACAGTTACTCTGAAATCGTTTGTTGTGTTCGTTCTTTGCGTCTCTGAACTTTGTTTCCTGTGATTGGCGTATGTCCGAAATGTCACTTAATCATTATTTTATTGTGTCGCATATTGAATGTCTAAGAGACCATTTCTCTGCCATGGGAACTCGCTATCGTGAATGTATGACTGGCGAGATGACGAGACAAAGTTGTGGTGCGGGCACTGTGCCCTCTATCTAGTTCTCCTCCCCTGCGACGGCAAGAGCTGGTTGCTAGTGACAGTTCTGGGACGGATATACGTGTACGTATTGCACGCGAACAGGAGCCAGATATATGACCCACATAAACAAATCCAATACAATTGTTTCCTACTTCCTCGTCTGCACAAAGCGACGTAAAACTTTTAGACTCAAGAGTTTCATTAAAATAATTATTACATAATATTAAATACGTTGTCAAATTTATAAAAACTTTTCAGTTAGAAACAAAAGTTTCACATCGTTTTGGCCTTCAGCTGCGTCACAAGGATATGGTATTTGTAGTTTGTTTTGTTAGTATTGTAAAGAATAATATAACATTTTAATTAATCTTAGCCTGTGTAAGTAACAATTTATCAACTAAGATACTGAATATTTTTATTTCGCTGAAGCAATATTTTAAAACTATAAAATACATGAATGGTTTTTGTATAATTTTATGGGACAACCTACACACAGCCTCCTTTCAGGTTCTCTAATAGCGACATTAAAGAAGTGCAAAATCTATCCACACTTATGTGATATAAATTTTTGTTCGTCTTCTAACACGCATACATTTCCACCTCATGAGTCAGAAAAGACCAAGTGAAATTTGACAAATACAGAGTGAGTCCTTTAAGAGAGGCCCGTGGGACATGTGTGTAACGGAGCGAGGGAATGAGGAAATAAAGTCCAGTCTCACAACAAAATACCTGGAGTAGCCGCTGTAAGTGGCCACCATTGACCTCGAGGTAGGTGTGCAGACGACAGCAAAAGTTGTGAAAGTCACGGCGAGGACGTGCTGCGGGAGGGCATCAATATATGCGATAATGTTGGGCTTGGAGTTCTTCGAGTGTGTGCGGGTTTTTACTGTAGACCTGTTCCTTTAGAGCGCCCTACTAGAAAGAATTACAGACGGATAAATCTGGAGAACGGGGTGGCATAGGTTGGTTTGTTCCGCGACTGATGACACGTTCAGGCTGCAACACTGACTCAATGCACGCGCAGTATGCGCCGTGGGTCCATCCTGCTGAAGTAAGCATTGTTGAGCTCATCCTCGGTCAGTTGTTCCGCAAAAAACATTGAAAATGTGTTCGATGTAACGAGCCGAGTTCAAAGTCTCATGGAAGAACACGGGTATGATGCGGCGTGATGACACGGCAAACCAGACGACGAGTTTCTGAGGATATAGTGGAGGTTCCGTCAACACGTGTGGATTGTCACCTGACCAGTGGTGCATGTTCTGGAAGTTTACATACCCTGACAGATGGAACCATCCTTCATCGAAAAAGAATACTTATCCATCCTGAAACACCTCCGGAGCAATACTGGACAGAAACCACTCACAGAACTGCACTCGAGCTGCCTTATCCATATCCAGCAACTTATGAACCACAATAAATTTGAAGGGGTGTAGTGCAGGTCCTGCTTCAGGAACTACATAGTGGTTGACTGGGACGTAGTCTAGAGGAATCAAGTCGGGTGAACGCGCAGGCCGAGCAATCGGGCCACCTCGACCTATCCACTGTTGGCCAAAACAACTCCGCTACCTCACTTCCTGTGGGGCTACATGAAGGGCTTGATTTAGAAGATATATGTGGAATAAGAGGAAGAACTGCTGGCGTGAGTTATGGCTGCGGCAGATCTTGGACGTCCAGGTATTGGTGAAGTGTGTACCAGGATACGGAAAGTAGGTACCGTGTTCGTGTAAGACATCGCTGGTCGTCACATAGAGCCCTTCTTGTAAGTGGACCCAGAAGAAAAACAACGTACAGTGTGTTGCAGGCGTGGACGAGGTCAAAATGTGATGTGGTGGTGTAATTTTTGTCGCGGGGAACGGTATGTTTTAGCACATAAGTTCCTATGTAAAACATACCCGTCTTGGTCCCCACTACAAGCTCTTACAATGTGTAATGGGAATTTAGATACATCCTCTATGTTCCTACTATGCTTGCATAATGAGGTATACGTTCTGTATTGTGAATAGTTAAAAGATTTATACGAGATATGTTCTTATTACGCTTAAGCTTACCAGATGTCAGTTCGATTAATTCATTATCTGTGAACTAGCATTAGTGCGATTTAAGTACCAGTCCAATTTATACTACTTTTCTCTATGCGCATACAGCAATATGATATTTATTAAGTTTATGGATTTGTAATCCGACATGTTTCTGCTCATTACAAAAGGATTTTACCTTTTCCAAGTTTGGGTGACTGTCACATAACCGATACTACAAATATATATTAACCCCCATAAATTGCCCAGTATTGAAAACCATCGCCGTAAGTCGGCACGCAAACCAACTGAGCCCCAAAGTTCTACTTGAACGAACCGTAGCACAGATATAAGAAGTCATTACAGACATATGAAAATGTGTTTAAATCACATCTCCTTGCGCACCATTAATGGCTTAATTAGCCGTTGTTGGTTATGGCGAGAGTATTGGAAAGGGAGAGTTGGGACTAATGACTTGATAAAATGACTCAGTCATCAGGGTATGTTGCGGAGTCACATTATTATCTAGTAATTATGGCTAGGTCCTACAAAAACTTGATCGGGTGTGACTTCTTAGGACCTTTCGATACAGGTGTGGTGAGATAATCGAATAAAATAAGTTTACTAACAATATACACGATTTTAGAAGTAAATTCGGGAAGTGGAGAGGGAATTTGGAAAATTTCCAGAGGAAAATGACTGAGGGTTATTTTTGTAGAACTCGGGATTTTTTTTTGGAAAAATCAAGGAAATGACATCAGCTAAGGTCATTGTCAAGTTCACATCAATACAGCCACTGTGACAGCACACTAAATTCAAAATGGTGGATGCGACCACAAAACCACATCCGCAATTTTTGATCCTAGTATTCCATTATTTGCTACAATATATCCAACAGTATACGTCAGCTGCACATATGCTCTTCAGGCATTTATTAACTAGACCTACGATGAAATATAATTGCGCTACTCTTGTTAAAAATATAAAATATGTAAAAATCACAGAACATATGTTAAGATCTTACCGTTTGCTATAAACATGTGTATTTTGTATTTTCAACATTAATTGAAGCAGGAGTATTCTGTAAAGCTTTAATTTTGTCGTAAACACATTTGATGCAGCCAACATTGACCAGGTAGATGGTCTAGGCTACTCGATGCGTGCTCATGATCCTTGTTCCAGCAGCTGTACTATGTGAGCTGTACAGTATTACATGATCTGACGTGGTCTCAGTAGCAACGTCACTCTCATTTCTGATGGGGAACTACGATGGATCGTCCCTTGAAAATATCGGCGTCTCTAGTTCCTAATTCGCTGACGGAAGAAGTCAGTTTTCTTTCTTTCGCGAGCAGTTAGCGAAGGCTCAGGCGCGTCAGAGTTCAACTTAATCCGAGGGGAATTCATTTCCTTCGTGTGACGTCGCACCAAGTCGCAAGGGCGTTCCCTGCCATTCCGCCCTCTTCCTCCTTCAAACTCTGTTTCTGATTTTCTCTTCTTCTCCTGCCCGGTCCTCGTTCTTCCTTTTTCCTCCACCGTCAACTATAACTCTTGCCCCTCTTCGAGGTTCCTTCTCTCTCATCGGGATTCCAGCGGGCAGTAATGGACCGGAGACGATTCCCGCTGCCTCTTAGGCCGAGGTCCTAGATTTAGGACGGGCAGTTACCAGCCCAAACTAACAGGGTTCGCAGGAGAGGAAAGGGGTACATGGGTATGTTCCGGTGGTCTGGGGGAAGGAGGTGGCTGGCCCCAGGAAGGATGGAGAGTTGGACCCGATACTACCTCCGCCGAAGGAGCGATCGAACCCGCCGTCACAAGAGGAATTGAGATCTCCTCGTCGGATACGGCTCTCGAAGGGTTGAGTGAAATGCCACGAGATGTAATTAAATGAGGAGGTAGAGAGTGAGGCTGGGGCTTCGGATGCATCGCATCAGGGGAAGGCGAGTAGCAAAGACGAAAGTTTGAAAGTGGTCACTAAACTCCCGGATCAAACTCGATTTTCCACAGAACTTTTACTGTTAGGGAGGGCTTTTATAGCTAATGGATCCTCCACAATATGGGATGATTCTTGCCATCAGAATAAGATGTCTAAAGCGCTTTCTCCCATAGCTTTATTTTCGACACTCTACGCAGTCAGAGAGGGAGTTCATCAGAGTAATGCAGATGCAAAAATTCGATCTATAATACGAGTAAAATTAAATTCGGGAAAGACGCAGCAAGCGACGTCCATGGCCGAGCTGAAGAATAACCTCCGGATCGCAAGTGTCCCGTATCAAATCCCTGATAAGCCATTCACTTAACTTGTGTGTCTACTTACAGATGTAAAATAACTGGTTTTTCAAAAGAAGAATTGGTAAAATCACAGGCGTAAAGAAGCGACAGTCAGTGTCTTAGAAGAAGAAACCTGCTTATGTGAAAAATATTCATGGGCGAAAATATGTTGCCCATAGACTGCAGCAGAATGTTTGGACTACAAGTAAGCAAGGCAACCCGCGAATTGTATTTTCGTCAGAAGCGGAGTGAAGCACTGCTGCAGACTTCTTAATTTCTTTACATACGGCCATACCTGATAACAGATGAATTTGTTGTCCGAAAATCTCCCATTCATTCCCTGTGATTTTTTTCCGTCGAATTTATGATACCGCAGAATATCTTAAGGTTGAAACTGTCAACGATTTATGTATGTTCACAGATCATGTTATATGTTTACACTTCAACCTTCTTTTCGTTTTCAAACTTTGCTCAAAAGTCGTCTTTATTCATAAATATGGATCCAGGTGGTCAAAGTCACCAAGGTATCATCATCGGATTACATGGTTCTGGAGTCTATCCTCTGGTTAATACATAATTTAGTCGTTCAAAGATCAATTTTATGTCAATTTGTAATACTACCTGACAAGCCTTTAAATTGGGTACTTTTGTAAGTCCAATGAAATAAATAAACGTGCACATAAATGTGTCTGGATAACTTATAAATGAGACAAATCCGTTTACGTATTTGAAGCAAGTGAAATATGTTCCTTTGCATATTTTGATAAGCAGTTCAATGGAATTTGCAAACAGTATGTTGTTAAGACTTCTGTAAGGTACTGCAAATCATAATTAATCATTAGTACTCCTTTAATAATGGATCACGTTGCCAGAAGGCTTTCGCTAGTAGTAACTGGTTCTCGTTAAACGGATTTCGAGTATAATTGTTTGGGTTCATTTAGACAATCGCTGCTCAGAAAATGCAAGTACATTGACTTCCGAGAAGTCTATGATTTCTATGACTACGTTGTGGCTGAGGCCGACAAAACAACTCACTGATTCAGATTTAGAAAGTAAGTATTAAAAATAATTTAAATCTCCTTTATGAATTAATTAATTAAAGTATTATTTTTGCGCTTCTTTCAGAATTATCTTAATAATTTCTTTCTTACGAAATACAAATAAAATATACATTTTACGAAAGAGTCTGGAAATTATGTGCACCTTCATTTGATCACAACTGAGGAATTGCGCTCACTATGATGACAATTTTAGTGCGCAATGTCTGCAAACACTATAACCTAACGTACAACAATGTTGGTTAACTTTCAAATTGTATATTTATCAGACTTTTTGTTGGGTAGTTAGACCTTTTCTTGTTGGATATATTTCTGTTTGGTTAGCTGTGAAAGCCACAAATATGTTTTAATATTTATAAACAATGCCAATTTTTATTACTGAGAAAACTGAAAATCAGTAGTTTCGAATTAAATGCCCCTGGTTACATCAAAACTATATTCTATCTTGTATAAATTTACAAATTTTCCTTACGTGTGGAAGTTCGTAGAAAATGGACATTCTTCTAGTGTGCGAATTTCCATAAAATTTAAAAAAATTACATTTTCCAAAATCTTCTCTTGGTCGTTCCATGTAATGTTTTTTGTCGTATATTTTATGAGATATTAAATGCTTGGATTTTTTATTTGTATTTCGAAACAATGGCAAACCTACGACTTTTATTGGTAACTGCGTAGAAGTTATGTATGACAAAGTAGTTTATGTTATGGAAATGGCATTGCCTGCACTGCCAACAAATTTGCCCCAACACCCTTAAGAAGACGTGCATAACCTATTATTTTTAACAATTCAAGCGAGATGTCATCTGTTAACGGTCGCCCTGTTACTTTCACGCTCAGCGTTTTTTCGGGGTGTACACATGACTGGAAATGTTGGCGTACCACAAAGTTTCGTTAATCACGATTCCCGATTTTCCCTTTACTCGACTGTGTGGACGCGCATAAATTCATCAGCTGAGTGAGAAAACAGGGCGAGAGAACTCGGAGGGAAATCATTTTGTTTGAAACTCATCGGCGGGTTTAAAGTGGAAAACAAGATCGTTGTCGATGTAACTAACGAGCCTACTTTTCTCTACTTGGGGGAAAATAATGTTGATGAAGTACTTAAAACGTTAGAGAGTAGGTGGGTCTTGGCGTTTGGTTAAAAGCGATATCATTAGATATGCAACCAGAAACAAATGCAATAATAACGCGCCGAAATAAAGTGTTTAAACATATCATTATTAGTAATGACCAATAAAATTAACACCGAAGTGAACAAAATAAATTTGTTACGCAAATGATTACATCTTTGTTTTAAATAATAAGTTGTGTTTAAAGTGTTGGAGTATGTTGCCGCACATAGGATGGGACAGATGGCTTATTTAAAACTGCTTGTCAACTCAATATTTTTTGGTGTATTATTTGCCTTTTCTTTCTAGTTTTTATTTACTCCGGCACATACAACACATGCCATCATATAGAAAGTACGATTCATGATTCCATCATTTACATTTCAAACACTGAATTCAGTCAGATGCAGATTTAGTGGTACTTTACAAATCTAGACAGTCAACGCATTGCTCTTAATTTAATTCGGCCATAATCCCATCACTATCACTACTTCTCAAGCTTTTTTTCACCTCTGTCTTCTCCTTAACATGATGATTCATACCTCAGTCTCTTTCAGCATTATTTTTTCCTTTGGGTCTGTTCTCCAGTTTTCTTCTTTATCTCATCATTTTTTCGCAATTTTATCTGTTTACTTTGGCCCTTTATTTTAGCGTACTTTCCGAAAGAAAGATAGGCTTATGCAATCACCGGAATATCTGTCTGGAATGTATGTCCCCTTCCCCCAATAACTTTTAAACCCGACAGCCGAATTTCATTGAACAACAATCACATGTAGTATTTAGAAATAACAACGGACTTTTATAGTCTTACATTACGCCAGGTACTTATTTCGAAATGGCAGCAATTTTAAAATCTAGGACACTGTGTTATATCTAGGGAAGTACTTAACGAATTTCAACCAAATTTGGTAGGTTGTTAGTGCATGACACAAGCATTGAAATAAGAAAGCAAGGATGTTATTAGTCTGCTATTTTGGAATTTAGTGCAAATTGAAATATATATATATATATATATATATATATATATATATATATATATATATATATATATATATATATATATATATATATATATATATATATATATATATATATATATATAGCTTTTCCATTATATTTTGAGAAACATTAAACTGATTTAAACCAAATTTGGCACGTTAACAGTACAGGATATAAGCATTGAATTTCGAAACCAATAATGCTATTAGTCTGTCATTTTGAGAGAAAGCGTGAATTGAAAAAATTTTAACTATTCCATTATATCTCGGGAACAATTGAACCAATTTAAAACAAATGTACATTGAGAGCGCATGATAGTTAGTATTGCATTTACATGGTGATAAAGTTATTTATCCGCTATTTTGGAAGATAGTACAACATGAAAAATAAAGATTTTACTTTATAACTCGACTACACTACCAATTCCTGCCAAATTTGGCATAAAAAGTCATAATATTTTCGGAAATTTTCATATATTGAATTGAAATGGATAAAATATTTATTTAAAAAAGGGTGTTATGTAGAAACCTTAGGGTCACTTGCAATATCTACAATACCGTACGACCAATTTCGACCTAAATAGTTTTGCTGGACGTATTTTTAAGAGCATAAAATGTGTCTATACACCACCTTAACTGTCCGGTATTTTGTAAGCTAGTGCCATGTGAAAAATAAAGATTTAATATCATATTTGGGGGAGAAATAAACAGATTCCTACTAAATTTGACATTCAAGAAGACCGCAACCTGTCATGTAAACTGACATGTTTCAGTAGGTCAGACTATTTGTTTTCAAAATGGCGGCCACATAAATATTATAGACTGCTATGCTATATCTATGAAACCATATAACCAATTCCAAATTAATATCATATGTTGCCCGTATAAATTAGAATGCATCAAATAAGCTAATGCGTACATAAACTCTTATGTCAGACATTATGGACTTCATGAAATATCAGCTTTTGTGTCCTACAATACTTCTGTAGCCTATCAAAACATGTATATGACTTAACTAGGTAGTCACATATTTTCAAAATAAGAGCCATTTAAATATTTTATATTGAAATGTCATATGTCACAAACCAATTTCAACCGAATGTTATATGTAGCAGTATCTATGACAAAAATAGAATGTGTCAATACAGTAATGAAAATAGCACCACGTGGGAAACTTGAGCATTTATGTCTCATTTCCTTGACCAACCAACCGATTCTCACGGAGAAACTTGAGCATTTATGTTGCATTTCCTTGACAAACCAACCGATTCTCACGGAACTTTGCTCATACGTAGTTCTATAGTACGCCATAATGTAAGTGTCTTTGGCGTTATTTACAGAATGTCGGTCACATAAATTATTATATAATATTGTAATATTTAATTAACAATTCAATCACTCTCAATTAAACTTAGTATGCTACATGGTAGCCATTAGAAGCATCAAATATGCTTGTAGATATCACCTTCTGTAGACTTTTCGTAATATAGTGCTATTTGATTAACTACAACATTTATGTTATATCTCAGTAACCAATCATCAAATTTGCAAAAAAGTTATTCATACAAGTAATACTTGACCGTACGTCACGGTCTTCCGTAATTAACGTACATAATTGAAGCTAGCCAGGCACTTTTTTTTTCAAAACGGTACGATAAAAATTACTTAGATAATTTACTCATATCTAGTAAATAATTTGCCAAATTTCAACCAAGTTCTTTTATTGACATTGCCTATAAGATACATCAGATATTCCTATACGGGGCCTGTTTTTCTGTTGTTTTTTTTTTTTTGTACGATAGCGCCAAATAAGAAACTAATGCGCTCCTCAATAAATCATCCTTTTTCCACACAATTCCGCACACAAATTGTGCTACTGTAGGCCATGTAAACTTATATAATTTAAGTCATTCACAAACTTGTTTTCAAAATGATGTGTCTGTAAATATTTTAAATTGCTGAATCCAGGCTACCAAAAGTTTAAACTGATTACTACCGATTACTGTACGACAGTTAACTATATGAGGCATCCTGTGATCGAGTTACAGGTAAGGCAAGTGTGTATTGCACTAGTATTGCACTTGTTTCTGGTTGCATCACTAATGATATTGTTACTAACGAGACATCAAGACCTACCCACTATTAAAAAAATCATCAAAATTATTTGCAGCCATGTAGACAAAGATAGGCTCATTGGATATATCGATAGCTCCTAGTTGTTTCTCTGTTTATTTTCTCCAGTTCATTTGGTTTTCTTATTTAAAAGTTATCGTGTTCGGTGAGATTAGCTGCTGACAGTTTTCTTCTCCCACTGTTATCAGTTATTTTAGTTATTGGTAATATTTTATCACTTTGATATCTCGGAGAGTCTCCTGAAGTGTAACCGCTTCCAATAGGTGCAGTTGAGCTCTCAGAGTCTTGGTTCCCACACGCAGAACCATCGGTTTCAGTTCTGATAAGAAATTTTGAAGGCTGTGTTGCATACAAAACTGTAGCAAATTCAGAATTAATGTTGTTAAGACAAGGAATATCATCCTCTTGTAGCTCATTGATTGGCTTAGACGAGAGGATCGCATAATCTGGAATTGCAGTCCTATCAAAAGGTATGATGCCACGTGCCCTGAATCCATGAACTCAATTTTGTCCTGTTGCTGCACGATTCCATACTTTGTAGAGCAAAGAATCAAACTGAAGCCCTGCAATTGTTCTCTCATTGTCAGGTGTTGTACGTGTCATAAGCCATGTGGGGCAAACTTCTTTAAAAATAGCTTTTAAAGACTTGAAGAAATTACCGATCAAGTGGGTGCGTTGTGTGACTCGGTAGACAAATTATTCATCCTACAGGAAAACATGTTTTACAAACTAACCACGTAAAGATGTCTCTATTTATACTACTGCCACAGAACCTGGTGGCATTCCATTTTCAGCTCCTTGCTTCTTACTAATAAATACCTACAGTGTATAGGTAGGAAGTGAGTACATGGACATCTTTGTTCCCTTTGGCAGTTAAAGCCTCCGTTGGATTGCTGTTGTATCCTATTTCATTTTCATTATAGATGCTTCCAGGCAATTCTGTAAATCATTTGCAATCATAGCTTTTTTCAAAAGGTCAAAATATGCAAAAACATTTTACCTGTTTATTCTTGTAGCTTGTAATTTCAAAACACTTATATACTTATTAATTCCTAAGAATAATACGGGCCAATTCCATACAGCACTTTTCTGTTTTGAATAAGCCCTTTAAACCCACACGCATCGCCAAACGGAATGCGATTTATTTAAGGTTGGTTGCCTCTCTCAGAGCGTCTTATGTCCACGTTCTTATTCGTTCTCTCGGCATTTTAATTCGGGAGAATATATGGAACTTAATAAGCAATAAGTTAAAATGTTAAAATAGACGCGGCACCTGTCCCACTAGGTGAATAGTCGTAAATTTTTTGGCATCTGTCCCATTTTATCGATGCGGCATGTGACCCGAAGTGTTATGACAGACGCCATACCGCCATTACAGCTGGGAGATCGGGCGCAACAAATAACCGTGAGGTGAAACATAACCTACCTTACCTACTCTAAATAACGCGTACGCGAGTCACTTATCTAAATTTCAGTACCTACCCAACAGTGATAATTAAAAAATGATGCATGAAAATTTTGACGACTTTCCCTGTACATAGGGACAATAAACTCGACACTATCTTCCATTATTTTTCAACAACTCGGAAAAGAAATCCTTATTGTGGGACACTTTCGTCGTGAGTCACAACCAGTGTTAGCTGCGCGCCCTCACTCCTCTATTTCATACACTTCTGGGAGGTGTGTATGTCTTCTCTTCGGGTCTTTGCTGGTTTACCTTATACTGTACTACTTATGAATCACTGTATTGTATCAAATTACATTTTTTGTAGCGAAAAGTGTACTGTAACATTTGTGTTTATTTTCCCAACTACAAGATAATTTACACATATTCTGCCACTGGAAGATCGCTCTAGTGTTTGTACCTTTTCATAATAAAATAGCGAAATTACAAATTCACTGCACTTGCATAACAAGTATGCCATTACGTTTTTTTTCGCTGATTAAAATATTAATTCGCATACGTTATTTAAGAGTAATTTTCCGATATTTTAACACGGTCATGAAAATCCACGAACTACGTATGTGTTATATTATCATCTTTCTCTTTATTTTACTACGTTCTGGGACATGAAAGATACAAAGTAAATAAAGAATAGTTAATTCGGGACACGGATAACAATTAAATTTGGAGGTTAACTATTTCTAAGTTTATTAATATTTTAATGCAAAGAGCAAGCATATTATGTCAACGTAAGTTTAGTTTCTGTTTGAATATACCAATAAAGATCGAAGTAGTTCTGCTCAATGCCGCTAGATGATCTTGCACATACTTTGGTTTTCGTAAGTTACACATAACAAGTGAAAAACCACTGAAAATGTATCATACACATTTTGATTATACTATGTTATATGTTATCCTTTATGAAGAAATACGCTCATTTATTTAACAAAAAAAATGTATTCTGAGAATATGAAGATAATATCACAAAATAATTCTCTATCTGGTTTTGAAAATATTACACATACAAATTTTAAATTATCAATAATATTTATATGTATATCTGCACCGACGTATGCTCTTTACCGCAAGGATATAATTAGACTTCCAGGAACCTAGTTAATGTGAATTTAAATAATAGAAGCTATAAAACTACACTGAACGTCAGTGTTTATATAAAGACTGCGTAGTACTAACATTTCACGATTTATAAGTTCAGTTCATGGAGTGGGTGTGTATTTACAAATACTTCAAAATATATTATTCAACATTAGCTTCATTATTAATTAAGTCATATATTCGTGCGTTTTTTACCAGATAATCGCAGTTTTTTGTATTCATAAAAAAAGTTATGTAAAACTAAACACATATTACAATAATTTATTCTCCAGACTACATGTTTAAAATGTTTAATTGCCACGTTTTTATATGTAATTTTTCACTTACATTTACAATATATGTTCATTTTTGTAAGGGTAACATGTGTGATGTTAGTACTAGTGTACACATTTTGCAGTTAACTGAATAGTTTACAGGCCTTACTTTCTTTTCTTCTTCCAGGCCTCTGTAAATCCTTTCCCATCCCGTAAAAAGAAGTTCTTAAAGTACGAAACGCTTGGAAATTTTTATGGCTTTTTTGCAGTCATATGTATAAAATAAAAATTAACGTTTTGTAGTAGTTATATATTTATAAAACGCACTTTAAATAAACGTTTGTAAAAAAAATACTTTTTGTAATTCAAAGTCAATTGTAATAAATTACGTTATTCTTACACATTAGAACAACAATTTCTGCCAAGTGATCAGGGGCAAGTGGATGATAAGAGCGACTCATGAGATAAAATAATAGATAAATTTGAATTATTATTAATTTTGCTATCCAATACATACATAATTGGCAATGATATTTTATTATTTGTCGAGGGCTTTATCATATATTATTCGTGGAGTATTACGGTGACCTATGTCGTCGGAATATCCCGTAGCCTTGTTCTTGTTATGGAGGAGAGTTCTCACTTTTTCACATAAAAACATGTTTAGGCAATAGTGTCCCAATTTCTGCAATGTGCCATCCACTAGCTTGGTTTCAATCTTGTTTATGTGTGTGTGTCTATATATATATATATATATATATATATATATATATATATATATATATATATATAGAGAGAGAGAGAGAGATGCTGTCCATCTTAGGCCTACTCACGCAATAATAATATGTTGCTATAGATGCCAATAAGCTTTCTTCTAAAAATACATCAGATGTAAACAAACAGGGGTTATTTTCGAAGGTCAATTTCAAAGAATTTAAATTAAATGCAAACTAACTATGTCGTCCGTAATATGAAAAGAATAAAGAGTTAATATTAATAACTCAGCCACGGCCTAATAAAGAGTTTGTTACTCGCCTTTCTTCATGTCATATTGTGAAGTTCATGAATACACGACAACAGTTAGCATAAAAATGCACTTAATTTGTATTCTGTGGAGGAAAAAATCAAATAAAAAACAAAATTTTGCACTTTTCATTAAAATAGCTTTGACACCTCAGTAGTGAATGTTTATTTTTGGTTATTGTCCAATAATCTTATATCGGTGTGCATGACATACGGATGTGGACTCCGAGTGGGGAATAGCATCTCTGGACTCAAGAGTGGGCGTTGGATTATTGCATCGCCGCTCTACTATGGAACATAATGGTAAAGCGGCAACAAAATGAGCATATAGACGTATACAAAACTAAATGGCGTATTGCTGTATCTGAAATACACCTACTCAGTTGCTGTGGAACTGTGAGAGTCCCTGGGAGAAGGTCTTACTTCTGAGTGCTTACGCCATGCTATGTAAAACAAATCCCTCACCGGCACATCAGTCTCCAGTCAATGATTGGTGACTGGTATTCTACCAAATAACTAACAAGCTAGGTTACGTTGCTGGCACGTAATTTTTGTGTTAAACACGTCGCTCCAAAAAGCCACATTTTAAAGCGATTTTAATCAGATTAATGTTTTTCTACGAAAGCGTAGTATTTTACATTTTGTCCAATATACGTAATCTTAACTCTTAATTTGTTCATAACTCATGAATAAAATGCAGCAAAGGAATACAAATGTTTTGTAAATAAACATAGGATATTAATATTCCAGTAACGTGTTTGATATTCTAGTAATCGTTTCCGTAATTACGCCTTAGCAACCAGTCGTTTGTGCATTATAACCGCAAACATTACACAATCATAGCATAAGTGTAGAAATTTAAACAGAAACCGCGATATTTCCTTTGTTTTAAATGTCAGTACTGTAGTTTTTGTGTAGCTTAGGAGAGAGCAGTATTTTTAGCGTGAAGCACGGCCGAAAGAAAATATAGGCGTGCTCAAAGAGCGTCTGTAATGCGATACGTTCGCGCACAACGTCATTCCACACCTAAACGAATGTGAACATAATAGACGTTATATGGCGTTCTGTGAGAGATAAATAATTAAAAGATTTTAAAGTTATTATAATAGCAAATGGTACCTCACATGGTTTGTCCAATTAAAGTAGAAAAACTAATTAAAACGACAAAGAATTTGTATTCATCTAATATGTAGATGAGGCAAATAAACAGTTGGATAATAAACAATGGTTTTTTATAACTAATATTTGCAGGAAATTGAATTTATTAAATTTATTATTTCTACTGCCTTTCTTGAAAGAAAACCTGCAAGAACATTTTGGCCTAAAATATAACGTCTGTTTAATTTGTTCTTTCAGAAAACGTTTTTATTTATACGTGCCGAAGGGAACTTACACTTCTTCGGAGATTTCCGTTGTGCTGGACGTAGATGAATGCCGCAATTACGAACATTTGTCTTGTCTCCAGCTGTTATGAACATCTATCGTTAAACCTACGAACCTAGGCACTTCTATTCACATATTATCGGCTCGGCCGGAAACACAAGTTACAAGAGAATTAATTCTTCCTGGCAGTTTATTCTTTTGTAACTAAGTGAAGATGCTTTATTTTTAATGCGAGTATTAGAGTTTACATATTTTAATACACTAAACTCATTTTTGTATTAAGCAACAGAAAGGAATGTAAAATTGTTATGTGCATATCCAGCACTTTATTAAGTAACCCCTAAATATTTACCGTTATTCTACAGTTTCACTGAACAAATTAATGAGTTATATCGCATAAAAATAGAAAATTGAATAATTCAACATATTTTATGTTTGCTTTCGAGCGGCTGAGATAGTTTTATGGAAAGTATAAATTGTTATTTATCTTAACTCTTAGTACATACTTTGGTTAATACAAATATACAACAATGTATATAAATAATTACGAAAACATAATGCATGCATAGCACTGATTTTATAAACAACAGAATTAATGATACGCAAAGCATGTATGGTAATTGCCATATGAGTTATTCATACTTCAATGGCTGGATGGATGCATGTAAAATAACTAATTTGTGTAACTTCACCCCAATTATACAAAGCATACAAGTATGAATTTTAATTGAATAACAACGTGCAAACTTTAATAGACCTATAGTGGACCTGTAGATAAAAATGGGGCAGGTTTCAGTTTTGGTAGTCATCTCAGAAAATATTACGTAATCTTATTAAACTTACAAGTACGAGCATATAAATCTATATTTTATATTTCAAACTATGATATCCAAGCACTGTCATGTATGTTGCAACAATTAGGCCTACTTGTGTTATTCACGCATAACGAGTTTGGCATAAAATTTTAAGAAGACAGTACTTATTATCAAAATTAATGCATTAAATTTTTTAAATAATTTTTTGTGAGTGGACTAACAAAATTAATCTAGATCCTTGATGAGTAAGTTGCTGTAACTGAAGTCTACAAATGGTTGGAATTAAATTTTTTCAATGATTTCTATTTTATAAAAAATATTTTTATATAAGATTAGCAGTTTACTGTTAGTATACCTATGCAATGATCTGCAATCAGATAACGTTTTATAATTAACCATTTTGTAACGTACTGAACACCAACTCCTTGTGTAGATACAAATAAGTTGTTATTTAAGACTTATTTTCGCCTGTGATTATTTTTAATACTTGCAGAGTCTGAGGCATTACAATTACAAACTGGCAAGCGAAATTTGTCAACTGCGAGCCACTCATCGATACTTTAAAATATAGTCATATGGTACAATCAGGAGACTTAGTTAATATGCTGTGACAAGCAATACTAAATGCACTTACTAAGAATCTTTAAAATCACTTCTTTTCATTTCAAACTAGTCTTCTGTGAGACACCCTTCCATTACTTCCATTACACATGAATACATCTTAGGTGAAGGATGGATACCTCTGATTCAACCAAATACCTAGGTTTATTTAGGGACATTTGTTAGGAATAATTGGTAGGCTACGCTGTATATCAAAATGCTAAATAGCCAATATTCTCCTGTGATTATGAATAAAATATTTTGTTTTCAAAACAATCAGGTTTTATCGTATTTTAAATGTTCATAGTGAGCTTACAAACACCAAAAAATAGTCGGAACAAGAACACAAAGGAAATACGCTGCCCTTGTCAAGAAAATTCTATGAATGTCGCAGGACTTGGTCACAACACATACTGCCCTTTAACGTATTGTAATATGTTCAACTTACCATTGCTGCATACTAGTTTTATTGCAGACCTGTAACTATAGGCTGTTCACGGTAAAGAGAGCACTTTTTAAGGCCCTTCTAAAATTTTAAGATTAGGGCAGTTGTGTTGTTCTCATATCGTTCGCTTAACACATCATAATTTTCACCTCTTGAATTGATGTACAGCCAGATGTATTTCTGATATGTTTTGGTAAAATTTAAAGTATTTTTTCGTATTATTTACTTTACAAAATGTTTGTCAAGAGCAGAAAACAAATTGTCGAAACTTTTTCCACGCCTCATTCATGATGAATCTAATAAAATGAATTGGTGATGAATCTAATAAAATAATTTTTGTTTCGGAACTATTTTTTTTCTAATTATTGAGTTTATTATGGCTACCACTTTTATCTTTACTAACTAATCGAAGGCAGGGGGACGAAGGGGGGCCTCTCACAAACTGAAAGTGTTCTTAATAACATTCCGTTTTAAATTCTCGTTTTGTAAACTTCAATTCTACAAATTTCCGGCCGACTTCTACGTCATTGATCTTCGCAATTTTTTGTTACTTAGGTAAACTCGACCGCTAACAGAAAACTAATGTCTATCAATATGGTTGTAAAGTAGCAAGAAATGTTACTATTGTTGCTGATAGAGAGAAAGATAGGTAGAGATAGTAGTGTTACTTCGTCATTTCGCTGCATCAGCTGTGCAGTACCTATACTAGTTCACCTTTTAGCGGGAAGTTCGTGCGGCAATCTTCAGTATTAATAGATGGAGATACTTGACTTACTTCGATAGTGGGTTCGAAATGTAACCGCGGTTAGGGAGAACAGCCCTAGTGCTTTAGAGTCATTGGGTGTTATGTTCTGAATACCGCACTTAATTAACGTATACTGCACTACGAGATTGCAAATTTTACTTTGTTACAGATTATCTTTCTCAGGTGGTCTGACAAGATCGCAAGGAAACAAAAATCATTGATTAAAGATATACACTAGATTGGACATGGGCTAGGAAAAAGCCTGACCAGCTTTTCTTGTTTGTTCTTGGGCTGATGCAGAGAAGCACTAGTGTTCTAGACTGGGAGTTAGCAGGTAGCAGGAGATGGAGCAAGCGAAATACCTCGCCACCCCTGCGGTGTCGCCAGTTCCGCAGCCGGCCAAAGTAGGTTATCACTCCTGACCTCGGCCCACTCACGTGTTCATTCACGTTCTGTTAAAGGCGAGCCTGTCTCAACCGAGTTATCATTGTTCGTTGCAGCTGGGAATACCCAGCTCTTGATTTATTAGCTGCGACCATGACATGTGTTTCGTTTCTGTCGTAGAATTCTGTATTTCCTGAAATTTGCAGTGATACTATCTACTATTTTACTTTACTTACGTCTGCGAAAATTAATTATCAAAAATATATAGAACGGCCATTGGGTATGATTCTAATTTATTATTTTACTATAATTTAAGTGTTCATGATCAAATAAAAGCACTTTCAGCACTTAAAATTACAAAGTTGATATTAATCATGAGCGATGTAATACATAATAACAGTTTTTTTTCATTCTGTTCGTATGTGAAAGGAAATTGACAGGAAATTATTGTACACTACTCGAGAAATGTATGTTAGACGCAGGAAGGTCTACAATGTGACACAGTGTGTACAGTCTGGAGGTGTGTTCTACTACAAAGGCAACTGATTGTACAAATAATCATTGCGTAATATTTCTTTATTCAAGTGTCACTATGGTGGTGTCCGAACCTAGGAATGCACTTATGTATATAAGTATACTCCGCTCTGCTCGACACTTAACACATTCCGACATGCATACGTGTTTGCTTCCGTTACAGTAACTCGCCATCTGATAATATTCTGAACAAGCATTTTTGATGGAAAACCAATAATGAGAGTGTAGGCCTACTGGAAAGCAGGTGCATAGAATTAAAATGATCGACCCATTAGGAGCTGTAGTAGAAAAGTACATGACAATGTAAGTGTGGTTAATTATCAATCACAAAAAATGCTTCAAGAAAGGAATGTATAAGTATTTGACGCAGTAAACGCAGCTATCAATAATGTATTATATAAACTGGTAAAACCTAGAGGTACATTTTATTTTAACATTACCTTGTAAAAAATTGGCAGTTTTATCACTTCCTGCATAGTAACTTTAAAATTCATTGCTACGCCAGGTTTATAACATATCAAGAAGAAAACTGTCTTTGTTTATGTTGGCTCTTCTAGATCATTAAAGGTTAAAATTATACATTGTTATAGACTGTTCAGATAAAATGTGCATTTTTGAAAGACCTGCCTAAGATCTACTTGTGTAAAATTAACATTGCCATGGCCCTCATCACTTTATTCATGCGTCGGTCAAATAAAACTCTGAAATTATTCAGAAAGTATATACTTTATAAATCTGCTTATTTTTATACTTTTTTGCTTTTAAAAAACAGATGGCGAATGTAATAATTTTAAGTTATAAACGGTTATATAACATTTATTATTCCCCATTAGGATATGGAACTACTTTCCATTCTTCGTTACCAACTTTACTGGGCGAATGCCACTCAGTGAGCCCATTATAATATATGCATGCAGGAGCAGTGACTTTTTTCTAAGGTTTATTTTCATCGTTCTCACTTTCTCGTGAACAGGCTTTTAGAACTTTTCTCAGTTGCCTTTCTCGAAAGTTAATGCCTCCGTTCCACTCATTATAGAATGAATATTATGTATAACAATTATGAACTGCATATAAATCATTGATCAAAATAGTAGTCTATATTCTGTAAGGGCGTGAGACGTACACACATTCGTTTCCCCTTTTAATTCCGTATGTCATTTCCCGAGACATGTACAATATTTACGTACCTAGACGAATGGGAACGCTGTATGAGCGTGCATCTCATTGAGCGGAAAACCTTTCGCATACTGCAGGAAAAGGTCGTTGATGATCACGTATAAGGCTCATTTTTAACATATGTATTTTTTAATGTAACAATACAATTTTCGTCTCTGTAAGATCCATGTTGACAATAATGATGGGCATTAGTAGTTATTGTCTTAAAAGCTGGCAGCTATGTGTGTCTACAGTTACAGGAGTGTTAAGACAGCAAACAATTTATATTCGACACTGAAACCTCGAACTCAAAACGGTGCAAAAAAAAGGTGACACTAAAGATATTATCTCCAATGATAACACTAACTAACGCATGAAAACTAGACATAACCAAGAGAGTCGCGCTATTCAAATTCAGACTACATTACAAAATAAATTTATTTCTACACTAAACATCGGGTGGATGCAATGACTCGGGGCCAATCGCTAAAAGTAAAGCTATGTTTAAAATAAATAAATTATGCTTTATTAATTATGCGGTAAGCGCTTATCTGCCATACAGAAACCCATCCTCTGTATTTGCAGTTTCAAATAACATTTTAATTCTTAACTTTAGGTAATGGAGACAGCGGCGAGCCTGTTATGTATACCTCTGTTCCTAATCTAACTTTGTAAATCACAGCCATATTTGGGTACCTACCATTTGGCCAAAATTTAAACCGAATAATTCCAGGCTAAGGACTTTAGGCCAAATAATTCTAGGCCAAGAGACTGTGGGACGAATAATTTTAGGGCAAGTTATTGTAGGCTAAATAATTTTAGGCTAAGTTACTTTAGGCCAAATATTTTTAGGACTAGTGACTTTAGGCTAAATAATTTTAGACCAAGTGACTTTAGTCCAAATAATTTTAGGCAAATAAATTTAAGGCCAAGTGACTTAAAGCTAAATTTGGACCAAATTACTTTAGGTAAAATAATTTTAGAACATTTGTCTTTAGGTCAAATGGCCGTAGATACATATAATTTATTTGAGAACATTTCTGTTGTAATACCCTAAAGGAATAACTATATCGGGTTTATCTGTTGTATGTACACCTTTGATAACAGATGGCGTTGCTGAGCACTTTCTCTGCAAAAAGTCGATATCGTTCGAATACTTTCATCTAGGTCAGATAACTAAATATAGATAGTAATTTTGTCGGAAAAGGTGCTCCTACAAGCTGCGGCTGCTCGTTAGACATTAGGTATTTATCTTGAATCTATTTCTCTAACACAATTAATGGAAACTGTTTAGTACAATTTGAAAATTACACTCGGAAGGTAGTTTTTGGACAATATTTCTTATGTTTCTACAGGTGAATTGGGAGGAGGTGGAAGCCACGGCTGTACCCGTGGAGCCTGAATTTGCGAGGAGCTCTGTAGAAGCACAAACAATTTTGTAAAAAGTGGAAAAACGAAAGAATATATATAATTTAATTTTTAATTCGGAGGTGAAAATGATTTATCAAAGGAACAGTTTTGAAGTATTTACATTCAAATATAATAGCGCTTTCATTTAATTTTTAACTTACGAGATTAGTGCAATGTAAGCGTAAGAGCATTGGAAATGGCAGTCTTATAAATTAGAGTAAAATGAAAGTAAATGTATTAAATGACGTTTTCACAACCACCGGAATTAAACTGATAAATGGCAAGAACAGAAATGTAAGTTTATCAGTGCACACAAAAACAAAGTAGATGTTATGGCAAAAAATAATAAATCACCATTTTACTCTGATTACAGAAAATTAAATCTTCAAATTGTCAGACAGCTAACAAACAAAAATCCTTCTGCTTAAGATGATTCCTGTATTCTTATACAAGGAATTTTGTCACCAAAAAAAAAATTCAGTGGTAAAAATGTTTAATAATTATCAAATGGTTTCTTTCTAGATTGACTTAAATAGGCCAAATTCCGATCAATATTTAAAAATAGTACTTAAATTGTATGTAGACTACAGCGGAACAATACCAAAGTTCTCCGAATTTCATTTACGGTCTACTTTCTTGAAGTCTAATTATTACACGATATTGTTATATGTTAATTGTTCATTATCTCGAAGATTTGTAGGCATAATTATCATACTCGGCAGCTTTTTAAAATGTTTGTTTATATGAATAAACCAAGCGCCATCAACTCCTCTATATCAGGGGAATCAGGCAGGATACAACACCAGTGAGAAATTAAATATATATAAATTGAAATGATTGTATATATATATATATATATATATATATATATATATATATATATATATATATATATATATATTATATGTATATATATATATATGTATATATATATATGTATATATATATGTATATATATATGTATGTATGTATATATATATGTATATATATATGTATATATATATGTATGTATATATATGTATATATATATGTATATATATATATATGTATATATATATATGTATATATATATATATATATAAACGGGGTTTTGCCAACTCCGAGATGTATATATATATATATATATATATATATATATATATATATATATATATACATCTCGGAGTTGGCAAAACCCCGTTTATATATATATATATACATGGTTCAGACTAGACACATAAACACAGAATCCTTACGTTATCCACACCTTTCACAAAGTGATTTTACAGCAACATACTCACTTTTCACATAGTGAATAGGTATAATCTGCTCATATGCAACCTAGGGCAGTCTATGCTAGCAAGCACACAACCAGAACCCTTGGACATATATTCTTCTTCACGGCAAAGTTTTTCATTCAAGGCCTCTGCAGCCCCTGGGATACTATGAACATTGTACATTGTTTGATGCGCATTCTTGAATTTCCAGTGACTGAAGACTTTATCCAAAGGCTGAGGCTCCTTATAAGTACACTCCAGCCAAACATTGTATTTTATGGGACCGTCTGTAACTTCTGTTAATGGGTTGAATATCTTTTGCTTAATGTGGTCTAGGTATGTACATATGTCATTCGTTCCTACAACGTTATTTCCAATCACATAATACTTTTATGTACCCTTGAATGTGGATTGTTTCAGATAGAATCCATTCGGTGGGGTTTTGCCAACAGCTAGTATAGGTCGTTTCTTAGCTGCTGAAACTCGACGTTTGCAGTCTTACTATGTCTCTTTAGCGTATCGACAGGTTTGAACAGATGTCTGCACTTGATGCATTGCTGCGTAGCACAGGAAGGTCCTGTCACACAAGAAGTTAGTTCATACTCCGAGAAAACTGCTGCTGGCATAATTTGCATTAAAGAGTCACACTCGAACTTTTTACTCTGCAGGTCATTATTTCATGTCATCGTAAATTCCACGAAGCCGTAAGTGCATTACCGCAGAAGCGACACAGCAGATGCCTCGTTGGCAATTTACATCCGTACTCTTCCAAGTCTAGAATTATAATGAAATTTAAATGTATAAAATGAGCGTATTTATACTTGTCTCGCTCCGTTAAACACGATATCCAGAAGAGGGAAATCCGATACGCTGATCAACAATCTACCGTTCGAGCTGCACATTCCCGGATACAGGTTCTGCGTACCAGGAACCAAGCTAGCTTAAAAAAACTGTAATGCAACGAGATGGCATAAACACCCTGGATGAGGCATGAAAGCAGCACAAGAGTTTAGTCGTGGTGTTTTTTTTGGAAAATAGACCTTGCATCGTCCTACTGTGTAGGACTCAGAGCTCAGAAGAAAAAATTCCAGTGTTGAAGGATACACATTAACCCTCCGTTGTTGCTTTTTATGTAGCCGTAATGCTGTGGTGATGTTAAACTCTTGATTTAATTAACTAGTATACGCGGCTGCCGTTTTCAAAGTTCCAGAGGACTTACATCCCATTTTCGAGTTAGCTCGGGGCGAAAATTGTGTCACAAGTCGTTTATATGGCACCATATTCCAGGCAGTAACTAGTGAATATGCTATAACAAAATTAATTTTGAAGTTGTTAGAAAGACATCAAATGCAGCATCAATCGATGAAAGAATTTGTAGCTGGAATTAGCGGGACAGTTGAAGTGTTAGGGTTACCTTGCCCCGAAGATTATTTAACCCAAATAATGTTTCTAAACACTTTGCCCCAAAATAATTGTTTCTCTCATGGCCTACTACTTTGCATCAGTTGTTAAATTTGGTCACTGAAGGAGAAAGAACCATGCGGGACAGTACTGTAGTTACACCCTCAAAATATTTTAAGAAAATTCTAAATGAAGAAAAGAAAGTTGAAGGTCGTGCGTGTTTTATCTACGGTCGTATAATCAATTAGCTAAAGCTTGTTTTTATCGAAAGTCATTTGATAGTGGTACACAGGTAAATATGCCAGTAAATCAGGTAAATATGCCAGTAAATCAGGTAAATATGCCAGTAAATCAGGTAAATATGCCAGTAAATCAGGTAAATATGCCAGTAAATCAGGTAAATATGCCAGTAAATCAGGTAAATATGCCAGTAAATCAGGTAAATCAGGCGACACAAATAATAGAGCAGCATGTACTCATACTGAGGAAGTGAGTGTAGAGCAAAAACCGTACAGTGATAGGGTGAAGGACTTGCAGTGCATTTCTTTCAGTGCATTGTCAAGAAAAAGGACATCTTATAACCCAATGTCCACAGAAGGAAAAATTAATGGAGAAACTTAGCATTGAAATAGCCTTTATTTTGAACTAAAATATGAATTGTTATATAGAGACGAGTAGATCGTCGCCAGTTTTATTCTTTTGTGTCTGGTTGCCTTTCTCTTAAGGTGGTTGCTGTTCATTTACTGTGTTGCTCTCCAGGGTAATTTATTTATGTCAAATTGTAATTCACCGGTGCAGTACATTTATTATATCAAATTAGCGTATTTAATAATCAGTATTTTGTATTTTTGAAAGTATTTTATTTCCTTAACAATTTTTGTAAGTTTTAATCAGTTTAGTATTTATAAATTCTTATGTAATGTCTCTGTTTGCGGAAGCTGCCATTTGAGGGCTTTGGTAGTACTGAGTGAGAGGTGGTGCGATTTAATTTTTATTTCCCCTACTATTATAGAACATGGCGTTATCCATTTCCTTTCATGTTTTAAACAGTTGTTTATATTAAATTTATAATTTCTTACTTGGATAGACTTCCCGCGAGTGCCAGGCACGTCGTAGACTTGGAATATAAATAAGAATAATTGTCGGGCCTGGATCCGCTGTTGGTATGGCAAGAACGAGCCTACGAAATCAGCTGACTGAGGAAGCGGAGCTTCCTGCGTACGGCGTGTTTGGTGGACGACGGTGTGTCCCGCTGGTTGGAGTATGGGGCAGCTGTCTTCCTGCTGAAAGTCACATCTTTTTCGCCGGAGGGCGAACGCTGCATCGTTAAGAAAGGTATTGTCTCAGCGCATTGGTTTATAGTTTTGAGGGCGGTTTCTTTGAAGCTGACTTACTGACTTATAGTAATACATTTTCTTGAAATCGCTTCAGTACCGTAACAAACCGCGGCTCCCCCTTTGCTCTATACTTTGATTGTGACTGTAACGTGGCGGTTTGGCGTTCTGCCACATAAAAGAGGAAAATGATTTCACACGCACATTTTATTCTACATATGTGTGCTATAGATATGAATTATATTACGCATATGGGTTTTTATACGAAGGCATTGGAGGATTTGAGAAAATCTTTATTAACTGTTTTACACATGTGCCACTTTCAATTAAAGGTATTAGTGTGTATGCGAAACCCTTTTAAATATTTTTTGATGAAGATGGTTGTTCACTTACATGACAATAAAAAAAAAGCTATTTACTGGGATTAAATTTGAATAAAGCTGCCACAGTAAGATATCTGAAGCAGTTTGTGTTAATATCAAATAATATCGCGCCAAATACAAAAAAAATTCCAACTGAGGCCCCTCTATCTCTGGGCAAGTGCTTTGTATTTTGTTTTGACAATAAGGGTTAGTGAGGCAGAGTTGAATCACCCGAAGCCATAGAGGAAGAGGGCGTCTCAATATGTGTCTACTTTAATAGCTGTATTATTTTTTTTTATATTTAGGTGCCACGTGTTCCCGATTAACCCAGGATTTTCATTGGCAAATAGTGGAATCATGGATTCAAGTTGTATAACGATTGAAAAAATTTAAATTCATAAATTTTCATCGAAAATAGACTTTAGGATATTGCCAGGACTCAGTCATGGGGTTTTATTAAGGGTGGATTTCTTTGGTAAAACCAACGCCTGCTAAATGTGCATACAAAAAATTAATTTTTGACTTCTGCAAACAGTGTCTTATGTCAATTTCATCCAAACAGTAATGTTTTCAAAAGGTTGCTAATACAGAAAAAATTGATAAAGGGAGTCAGATAATAGAGTTATATTATTTGCTGATGTAATTTCTGTTAAGCTTGGTCATTATATTAAACAGCCAATTGTGTTTCAATTAAAGCGTGCGGAGTCTGTATAATTTGTTCCATATTGGAGAGCACCCCAAAATTAAAGATTTGTAAGAATTTAATATCCGAACTACAGGCTGAGGATATTGTGGAACCTTCTAGCATTCTTTATTCCTGCCCAGCATTCCTGATGCCAACAAGGTAGCAAGGAAATACAAAACAACATCTGATTACCTTAAAGTTAACAAGTAGAAATATATTGACCCCTGCCCCTTAACAACCATAGAGTCAGTATTTCAACATGTGGGCCAGGTCAAACATTTTTCTATTTTTTATTTAAATTCTGGTTTCTTGCAATGCGACCTACGTCCTGTTTCTCGCTAAATATTGGCATTTGTGACTCCGTGGGGCCAATTCCAGTTGGAACGCATTCCGGTTGTAAATTGTGGTTCACAGGCTATCTCTAGGATACTTTTTCAAGTTTTTGGTAAATATCAGTATTAGTTCTTGTTTACATATATTGATGATGTTTGTGTATATAGCGAAGATTTTGAAGAACATTTGAAACTTCTTAAATTGTTCTTGTCTGATTTACGAGACACTAGATTGACTGTAAATCAAGAGAAAGTAACATATGTTAAAACCTATGCAAAATAATTAGGATTTGTAATTAGAAACGGGAAACTGCTGATGGAGGCTGAAAAGGTACTCCCCATAGCGAATTTCCCCGACCCTAAAAATCTTCGTGAAATATGCAGATTTTTAGGGATGGTGGGTTTTACCGCTAAGTTTTTACCTTATTTTGCAAATATTGCGGAACCTCGAAATGCGTTAAAGTGGAAAAATGTAACTTTTAGTTTGGGGAATGGAACCACAGAACTTTTAACTCCGGCAGAGCAGAAATTTAGTGCTTATGAGAAAGAGGTACTTGCAGCCACTTTTGGCGTGGATAAGTATTCAGATTATTTAGAATCAAATGAATTTGAGCTACACACGGAAAATTAGTCCCTTAGCTGGTTTCTATCCACCAATGTGCAAGCTGTAAGTTAAGACTGACCAAATTTAGATTTATAGTTAAGCACATCAAGGGGTACACAATGGGGTGGCTGATTTTTTGTCGCGGATGTTTGATAAGGATGAATTTGGTGAGGCACCCCGATCTGTTTCAGTTGAGTGTATTACCATCCAAGAGGTAAATATGGTAGATTCAGGGACTCCTAAGATTGCCGATAAAAGTGATAACGTGGAGGAGGTATATCAGTTAAAAATAACAACAGGAAAGTGACCCAGTGTGTATTACAATAAAATCTGACATAAGTGCTGGAAAGGCTGGGAGCTTTATCAGGTAAGAAATGGGTTGGTACGATACATCCATGCAAATACCAAGAGCTTTAACTTTTAAGTTCCCAAAGTATTAAGGGGTCAAATATTTCACTACTGTCAGAACTGTAGATAGGAAATGAGAGAGTCAGCATAGTGATCTTAAATTGGCAATTTACATCAACATATCATGAAAAACTAACATAAATATTTCCTGCTATTTTGACGAAAGTACAAGAAAATATTGAAAACTCGAAATCTGAAATTCGATGAAAAACCAAGTAATTTAAGCTCCAAATCAAGTAATTTTATCGTTTTCATGTTTCTAGAAGCATCCATTTTAGATCCTAAAAAAAAAGGTAATTTAAGCCAAAATCATGCAACTTTAAAATTAAATCGAGAAAATGTTTCAGTTTTTTCAGAAATACACGTGCAGGATTTGTGTAAATTAAAACAAAATCAGCAAGTTTGAAGCCAAAATCAAGTAAATTTCTCGTTTTCAAGTAACTTATTAATGTTTTCTAGAAACGTTAATTTATCAAGAGAGCAATATAATTCAAACAAATCTAAGTCAAAATCTAGTAAAATAAGCTAAAATCAAATGAAATATTGTTTTATTATTCTTTACAGAATATATTCGAAGCTCTACTAACTTTTTAAAAACTTCTTGTATCTTCTCAAATGCGTGTCCTATTTCATGAAGTACATATTTATCGTCAATGTTTTCTAAGAGCAATCATTGTAAGTTTTGTAGATTTAAATGAACTTTGAAAACTAATTCTCTCAGTTCATCAGATGCATTATCTAATTTATAGGGAGGTGTATTTGAAACATCACCACCTTAAAAAAAGTTTGTCATACTGCATTGTAACACAGGCGTTTTCATTTTTATTTATAAAGAAATAAATTTAATAAGAGAAATAATAGATTGTACAAAATAAAAGTACACACAATTCCTGCACAGATAAAAAAGACATACAAATCCTGCACAAATAAAAATGTTACAAATAAAAATTTACAATAGGAGAAAAATCTCATTCAGGTTTAACAAAATAATTTTTTATTCGATTAAACACATTATATATATATATGTATATATAAATTAGTATTAATGAATCAAACATTTTGTTGTTTCAGTAAAATCGTTTACATTCTATATTTATTAATTTAAAAAATGTACATATCTTCAGTAATATTTTTTTCTTCAAATAGTCATACATTAGATTCCTTTTATCAATTAGAACAACATTACAATTGTGCCTGTTTGAAAAGCTTTGTTAAAATCTACACTAATTTTTATGTTTGTTTTATCTTCAACAACAGTTGTTTTTCTATACAAACAATCAATAACAAATAATGTTGTACGCCCCAAAAATGAATAATAATTGGTATCACCTTGTCTGTTTACAGTTGGTTTATAATAAAGTTCATTATTTATATATACAGTATCTAGTTTTGATTTTGAATTTATTAAATCAGTATAAGCAAGAAACATTATGTTACAAATCTCATTTTCAATATCTAGATAAAAATTTTCTATAGGAAAGATCTCATTTCTTCCATTCTTAACATAAATATTCTTACATTACAGTGATCAAACATAGAAGCATTTACATAACACAATTTTTCTATTAGCTTGAAAGCCTACAATTACAAAATCAGCCATATCAAATTGTAAATTATTAAACTGATCCCTTATATCAAAATTACAAACAGTAGTTTCAGCAGGAACTACTTTTTCTAAAAATTGCCAATAATTATAACTAACAGATATTTTTGGATGTTTGTAATTTTCTCTTTAATTGCAATGGTTTTGTTACATTCGTATTCAACAATTGGCCAAATAATATATAATTTTAGATTAACAATTTTACCTGGATAAGCATATCTTTTCTGAATTGCACCATCGGTGTTCTTAGTTTCATAAACTTATAAACAATTGTTATCAGACGAATTTCGAATAAAATAATTTTTGTTACCGCCTTTCCAATAAATTTCATTGTTATCACGAATAAAGCCAAACAGAAATCTCAGTTCATAGATAATTTCATTTGTTTTACCACTGTGGACAGATTTTACATGATATTTAGTATCAACGCCAGTAAATTATAAATAATTTTGTTAACTTGGGAATCTTAACAAATGATTCATCGTTGTTGAAGTCAAACCTGGGTTATCAACAGCCTCAATAATATGCCCATGTTTTGAGATTTCTACTCTAGAAAATTGGAAAGGAAGAAAGTTAGCACAAACATCAATATTATATAATTTTGCATATTTTGACTCATCTCCTTCTTTATCTCTCTTTAGTAATCTAAATTGCTCAAAAATATAAGCATCATTCGGGAAAGAAAATCCATCACCTATAGACATATCAAATTAAATTCTATTATTGTAAACATTTAAATTCCTGCTAGTTTGTTCAGTTGGAGGAAAAGTTTGCCTTTCAAAACTCTCGATACTTTTATAACTCATTTAAAAGTTTATATATATATATATATATATATATATATATATATATATATATATATATATATATATATATATATATATATATATTTAAGAAGATTCATCAAAGGAAATTTCTCGGGTTAAATTACTCATTGAAAAATTCAAAAATTATAAAAATAACCATGAAGCAGATTATAAAAAAAAATGAGAAGAAAGATATACTTTTTAATTCACGAATTACCAAGTATTGGTAAAAAAGTAGAACAAGTGAGTGAAGAAAATAAACATTTAAGAACAACACTTGTTCCAGTTGCAGAAAAAATAACTAGATTATCCACCAACACCAAAATAAACATCATTTGCGAAATAATTATTTGTTGAAGATAGATCTCAAAATTAGGGTATAATACATCTGAAAGACTCGACTATTAGTCTTGGAAAATATATTTCTGGAGATATTAATAACAATAAAGAAAAATACGGTTTACGAGGAGAAGGACATAATTTTTATATCGGTGATACAAAAGTCAATATATATTGTGATATTCTATTTGTCAAAGATAACGAATATGAACTAACAGAAGTACTTTCTCAATTGTTAACAAAAAATAGCGCAGAAGGACATGAAGGAAATTACAAAGTTAATGATCTTAAAAATTACACAGTAATTGTTTTACTATCCAACGCTGCATTTCAAAAATATGTTCTTAATAAGGAAAGGAATAATCCAAGTTCAAGTGTTGGTTGGAAGTATAATAATATATTTAAACCAAGATAATTACCAAACACACTAGAAAGAATGGTTTCTCGAAGAACTCCTAGATCTGGAGAAGGTATAAAAGAATACAACAATTTGCCAAAGAACATATTTGAATGAATGATGTTAGAAGTTTAATTGGCAGATTATTAGTTATTCATGGCGAAGAAGATGCTGGTAATAACAATATATTATTACAATGAAAAAGTGAACATAACGAATATGTTAAACAATAAATCTTCGAATATTGTTATTCAAAATCCAAAAGGAATTCCATATCTTATAAAAGTTTTAAACGTAATTCCTCATTCTTTTTGTAATTCTAAACACCACAGCAAAGGAATAATAAATTGGGCATTAAACAATTTAAATTTGCCTGAAATGCATTTGCCAGCCCATAATTCTTGTGGACCATTTACAAAATTAGATGAAAGGTTAGCAAAAGGAGATACAGGACTAAATAACTTAGACGAAGCATATACATATAATTATATTGCTTATAGAGATCATAAAGATTTAGAATATTGTCATGAAGATGACAAAATTTTACAAATAGAAGCAAAAGAAATTATGCAATGTAAAAATACTCCAATAGGTGAAAAAATTGCTTCTGCAGCTGTTGGTTCAACTATGTTTACATAAAGAAAATTAGGATGAGGTGTTAAAATGTATTAATTATTTAAAAATTTTTACTTACAAATGAAGTTGACAAATATAACATTCGATATAACCATTTATCACCTTAGAGATCTGGGTATAGATACATTTTTAAAATACAGAACAACTAGAGAGAAAAAATAAACATTGAAAAGAAGGGAAAGTTTCCAAATTATCTTTGTCAATAACAACAATAAAAAAAATACAAAAAGAAAAATCTGGAAGTGGTTTACATAATGGTTGTTTTTTACCATTTTTAATTACAGTTTTAGCTGCACTCGGTGCTTTAGCTGGTAGAGTTAGCTCAATTTACAATTATTTTGAACAATCTACAAAACAGAAAATAAATAGAAGAACAATAGAGACATAACTTAGTAACAGAAAAAAATTATGTAGTGGTTCAGTTGCCAAAAGGGGTAGACCAATATGTATAAATGCAAAGTATTAAGAATTTCAGAAATTTTTTTATGATTGATGAATTACCAAAAAGTATGCACAAATATGAATGTGCTGGTGTTAATTTCGACATATCATCAAATCCCGGAACTTATTAGGTTTGCTATTTTAAAGAAAATAATGATGTTTACTATTTTTATTCATTTAGAGTTAACATTCATACTAATTTAATTAATTACTTTGAAAAGATAAATGTTTATTAGAATGATAATAGAATTCCAAATTTTAATTCAGATATCTGTGGACATTTATGTTTAATTGTGTTACATATTTTTTCGAGAGGTGTTAAGTTTCATGATATAATTTCTCTGTTGTTAATTGATGGATATATTTGGGAAACCATTAATCAAATTTTTAAATAAAAACTCTGACACTAATGCTAATGAATTAAAAACATATATAGATTCAAAATACAGTATTATTGATTCTGCTTTACAAGATCAAATCAGTAAAGCATTCATTTATACAAAATATTATGTTTCTCTTCATAATCATAGAATAAATAATAATATGGCTGATCCTATGGATGAAAAATATGCTGCCAATAAAATATTCATTTTTGATTAAAAAAATAACAGATTAAATGCAAAATTTCTCCTATCAGTTCTAAATTATTGTGAAACACTTGTTAATTCGAAAGTTGAAAATGTAAGGAAGAAAAGTCCCATATATTTTATTTACAAGCAATGAGGGGAATGAATTAGTATTTTTCAATTAGATAATAGTCTAATTTTGCTTACTTTTTTGATTGATTGTAGTGTTTATTAAGTAATTTTTGCTAATCTCATTTTTCTGAGGATATGGTGACTGTTATTAATTATTAAAAAAGATGCTTATAGTAAGCCTTTTGGTGTTAACATAGGTCATTTATTATCTTTTTAAATCAGACAAAATAAAATAATTAGTTATGATGGTGGAATTATGACAAAAATAGGAATATTCACGAAATATAAAAATCAAATATTTTTTTTACTATTAAATGGAGAATACTTGGTGCATGAAGTATAAGAAGGTTACTAAAAATAATAGTATACAAAATGTAATTACTAAAAGTGGACGATCAGTTCAGAAAAGCAAAATGTTCAATACGTAAATATAATAAATCAACTTAAAAATAATAATTTTGCCCAATATGGCATAATCTATTAATTATATAAACCTGTACAAAAAAAATTCCAAGAAGAGATGTAATTTCATTTGGTATTGATTATTTATGGCGAATCGATCCTGTTGAGCTGGATACTGGAAATTTAAAAGGAATGTCACATATCAATAATGTATATTATATATATATATATATTATATATATATATATATATATATATATATATATATATATATATCTATGTGTGTGTGTGTGAAATAAATAAAACAATTAATGAAATAACATTTCTTCTTGGAAATTTTTTTGTACAGGTTTATATTATTAATTGATTATGCCGTATTGGGCAAAATTGTTATTTTTAAGTTGATTTATTAGATTTACATATTTATCAATTTGCTTTCTGAACTAATCGTTCATTTTTACCAATTACATTTTGTATACTATTATTTTTAGTGACCTTCTTATACTTAAAACAGCAAGTGTTCTCCATTTAATATTAATAAAAAAAATTAATTGTTATATTTCGTGAATATTCCATTTGTTGTCATAATCCCACCATCATTACTAATTATTTTATTTTGTCTGATTAAAAAAGATAAAATATGATTATATATAATGAAAATTATTCAAAATATGCATTTGCTATACCTACAAAATATAAAACTGCCAAAAATGTAGCAAATGCTTTAGAATGTATACTGATTAAAAGTAAGCCGCATAATATACAAAGTGAAATGGGTCCGAATTTTATAATAAAATATTTAAAGAACTTATGCAAAAATATAACATCAATCATTATTCTACATTCAGTGAAATTAAAGCCATTGTTTTAGAGAGCTATAATCGTACATTAAGAACAAAATGTGGCACGAATTTGCTTTAAATGGCGATTACAAATGGGTAAATATATAAGATGATTTAGTGGAAGAATATAAGAATGCAAAACATCGAACTATTGGTATGAAACCAATTGAAGTCAATGAAAAATGAAAAGAAAAAATACAGCAAAATCTTCAGAATACATTTATTAAACCGAAATATAGCATAGGCGATATCGTCCACATTAGCAAAAGTAAACGAATCTTTTAAAAGTGTTATACAGCTAATTGGACAACCAAATTATTTACCATTTTTGAGGTTCTAAATGATCATGTGCCTACTTACAAACTGAAAGATACTAAAGGAGAAAAAATAAATGACAGTTTTTATGAATACAAAATTATGAAAACTAACTATCCTGATGAAAATTTGGTTGCAAAAGTCTTAAAAATTGAAGTTGATAACATTTATTTTAATGGTTAGGTTTTCATAACTCACATAACTCTTGGAATAATAAAACATATTTTGTGAATTTAAATATTGTTTTAAGAAATTTAACATATGGTATATAATTAATGATAACTTTTTAGGTATCAAACAATTGTCGCCTGGAATACCATATAAAAAAGCTAAATCTTCATTACTGATAAATACATGTAGCAAATGAAAAATTGATATAAACCAGATTCATTCACAAATATGGTAATATTTAGCACCATTTTGGTGCTACTGTTTATAATTAATTTTATAAAAACTGGATGTCAAAACATAATAACCTAAATTTTCTAAATCAATAACAATATCATTCATTAGTAAGAAGGGTAATCATTTCAAACATAACATTATTTAATGTACATAAAACATGTTCAATGTTCGTTCATTGTTCATTCATCATTCATTCAATGTACATTCAATGTTTGTTCATCACTTGTTCATCTTTCATTCATCGTATGTACATAGTTAATTCAACATATATAAAATGTGTTCAATTTTCGTACATCATTCGTTCGTTCAATGCACATTTCACACATGATGAGCTATATTTTAAAAATTACAAAAGGTTCACGGGCTGTTACACAAAGCCAGGGACTTCAAGGTTTACAGGTATTTAGCCCTTGTCAGTGATCTGTTATATATTTTACACCCTTGAAATTGACATCAGCAAAACTCCAATTGGAGAAACCCAATCACCCCTCCACTCAGTCGGCCTATATTCATTTACATATTTTTAAGTGGAGGAGTGATTGGGTTTTTTATTATCTTTTATTTATTTTTTCTAGTACCAACCTTCCGATGATGTTGGCACCTTACATCATATCGGAACACTCCAGATATACATCTGTAATATTACATTTATATTATAAAGTTATTTTTTGCTATAGCTTGTGGTGGTAGCAATTACATGATCATGAGCAAGGTTTTTGGCTCAAATTTGGAATGAATTGGCGATAATCTAATCGTGTAAATATAGGCACCTCATATTCACATTTTTAAATTATCTGCTCAGACCAGGGTTTGAACCCACGACCTTCGCATTTGAAATCAAACACCTTGTTCCAGAGCTATCATGACAATGAAGCATTCAAGCAGTGAGTTGGTAGCTTCTTTATTGCTAGTCACTCGTCAGGTGTGTCACGACTGCTGTGCCAACCTCACCCAAGGTCGACAAGTGAAGTCATTCGAAGCTTAAGAGCAACTTGCTTCATGAAGATCGACACTCTGTTTTCTCTTTTTTCTTCTCTCCACACACAGTTGGCTTTTCCTGTTGCCTGTAGAGGCCAGCACATTATGAAAGCTTTTATCTGTCTCAACTAGGTTGCAGCACAGTAGGAAAGCTATATTCTGTCGCAAACTAGATTGCAGCATGTTTGTTAAAGCAGATAAACAAATTCTCTCACAGTAAGTACATCTTTCAGTTACATTTCTTAATGAGATGAAGTTATTTTAAAAAATACTTTGATCTTATTACGATGCTTTCCTTTTGTGATTTTTCTATTCAAATCTACTGTGATAAAACCATAATTTTTGCCCCAACATTTCAAACATATTTCTTTAAATATTTCATAAGACATATCTTCACCAACAAAATCGTTTCAAATATGCCTCCTATTTGTGTCATCTTATTTCATTATACACAGAAAGTTTGTATTGTCTGTCACCAATTGCTTTGGTACTTTTGAATATGTTTGTGCTAGATAAAATTCATAAATTTTATATGTTTTCCCATAGTGAAATATTCACAGGTGACATCGTGGTTGTCTAATATAACATAGTCAAATATAACTAGAGACTCATTTTTACATTGGTCAAAGGGAATCATTTAATCATTCCTATTTAAAAAATAAGCCATATTTTCATTAAACATGTTGGATATATCTAAATTATTTTGTAACTGAATATATTTTCGTTGATTAAAAATTTTTGAAGAAACATGCAAATTATTAATCTTTAGATATCCAGGATTATAAATCAAATTTATCATCAAATTGGTTTTACCAATCCACTGGGTCCAACTATAGCTGCTCTCATATTGTCAGGCAAAAGTCATCACTCTTTTTTTCTTATCATCTCCTTCTGTAATTAAAACACCAACACCCTGACTATTTTCATCTAAACATAATGTTTTGTAATAAATGGGTATTAAATTATTTAAGTTGACACATAATAGTTTTATTTTTAACAAGAAACTTCACTTTGACATCATTCACAAAGCTAAATCTATAGCATTGATTAATTTTCGTGCAAAATTTGTGGCATCCAATATATCCGATAATACTATAACAATTGAAAAATTGAGAGGTATGTTTGATAAAAACAAATTTACCACTATTTCTAAACGACAATATGATATTGAATCATTAAAAAAATCTATAAACTCATTTTAATTATTTTCTACAAACAACGTTGAAATAAGAGCAGATTATGTATAAAATAGAATATCTAATAAATATAAGTTTTATATTAAATTTGATAATCGACTATCTAATATTCTTGGTTTTGAGAGAAATTATCTTATTGAAATAGATAAAGTGGTTGTAGGTACTAAATTACATAATTTTAATTCTTTTAAAGTAATATATCTCCACTGTAATTTGGCATATAGAATGTACATAAAATATGATGAATGTAATCATTTAGAAACAAATATAATTGCTAGTTTTCCATCGAATACTATGTTTTGGTTTTGGAGGTTATATTGATTATGTGCCCACATATCCAATTTTTTATCAAATAAATAATGGACATTTTAATTATATCATTTTAGAAATTAGAGATGGCAATGGTAAATAATTGATTTTGATAGTGTTGATACTGACATTGTTTTGGAAATTAAAGCTGTTTAAAATATAATTAGTGTAATTTCAGTGGTTGGCTTGCTGACCACTGAGTTATTAAAACCTCATTAATAAAACTATACATTTTGATATCCATATGGTAATGTTCTATTTTATTTTCTTGTATAATATTTTTGTCATCACAATGACTAAATGATATTTTATCAGCTTCGAATGTATATACTTCAAGTTTCTCACTCATTAAATACAGTGTTCTATATTGTATTTTTTCTTTAAACAAACAGTTCTTATAGTCCTCAAATATTATTCTCTTATTAACTACACATTTCTTTACAAACTTTCGATTTTTTGTTTTCATTATCGTCAACTCTATATGTATACAATTTTGTTCTTAAACCAACAAATCCTTTCCTCATTTTCCCATTACATTCTTATATCATCTTATCTAAAACCTTCTTATTTATTTGTGATATGTTATATATATATTATCTTTTGGGTAATCACATGTATCCAATTTTTCTCTCATCGATATCATATCTTTGCAAATATCTTCTGATTTTATGTTATAGATTTAGGAATAGGTATCTCGATAGCATAATTCATTGTTATTCCCATATTTCAGTTTCCTCCATTTATAAAGAAAATCATACATTAACTCTCTCGATATGTCCAAAATTGACATACGCACATGAATCGGATTATTAAATTTTACAATGATATTGTTCATATGGACAGCTGGAAGATATTCATTAAATACAGTACTTCTTTTGAAATTTGGTTTTGCTACTTATTTCTCACAGGCTTTTTAATTTGAGATCAGTCTTATATTCACCCTGTTTCTTATATTTTCCATAGTTTTACCAAAAACAGAATTATTAATCAGTTTATAAAAATCTTTTTCAGAATTGTTTTTTGCTTTAGTTCTCATCGATGTATTTAAATCGATGTACTTTATTAAATTATCAGGCTGATTAAAATTTAATATTCACTGTATTTTTGTAAGATTTAACATATTATTTAGACATTGTTTAAAATTTCGATAGTGTATTACATACTTTTGTTTATTAAGAAAAGTTGTTAATAATTTAGACTCATTTGTTCCTGGAACTACATTATTTTCTGGACTCTCATTATTCACAGAAAAGTACCTGGATATCCACACACTCCTAGTTGACTACCTTTCACTCTACACCATCCTGTTGAGTCAGCCACCAGTTTGCTGGCTTGCTAAATTGCACTGTACAAAATCATTGTTTCACATCGAATTACTACAGGAGTTACATATAAAAGACTTCCTTACTGAGTACAGGATCTAGAAGTGTGAAAATGACGAGCGGTAACGAATGCGTGAAGTTCGTCTGCAGACCTGGCATGGACATGTGAGGCACATGATAGCTGAAACCAGACTGGGAAACATGGTGGCTATCCCTAGTTCGCTGTGGCTATGCTTAGGAGCACCAGCATCGGCGAGCACATGGGAAGCACGCACCGTATTTTTAGTTCATATAGATGTTGATTCATGCACAAAATTCTGAGAATTACAAGACTTCTGGAACTTGCCACACATGATGACTTCTTAGGGTAAAAATGTCACCCCCTCATGGCTTAACCCCTAGTTTTTATTCAGTATTAAGTCCTCGCAGCTTGAGTGAGCAGATACTGGTGGCTGCTGGGGACGAGACCATTTCTGAGATAAGTAATTTCATAAAAAATGTAGGGCTCTTGAGGCCAGTATGTAGAAGTGGATATTGCTGTGCAAAATTACTTATATCGTCAATTTTGTCCTTACACTTGTATTGTGAAGCGAAATAAAAAGAGAAATCGTCAAAATGTTGAAAACTTATCAGTTAAAGACATAGCATCACATTGCTTTTTCATGAAAAATATATATATATATAAGTTATGAAATGTCAAGTACAAGCATTCATAAAGTACATAAAGTATTGAGAAATTAAAAACATTAAAATTAGAAATGGTAAAATTAAGGCTGTTGGAGAGTCTCCCTGTTTTACAGCCTGTAGCTTTGAAGTAGATTGAAATCTTACCTCAAACATGTAATTTAGAAAAAAGGTTTGTCGAAAAACAAGTTATAAAATGTTTCATGTATCTCACAATGTCATTAAAAATGACCTGGATAATTTTAATTTCTAAAAGAGAAGTGGCATCATAGTGTTCTGAAATTGACAAATGTTAAGGCTTTTCTCGCCAGAATTGTATTTTAAAAAATATCAGCCATTTAATATAAATGTCAGAAAACAAATATTGCTATTTTTTACATTATATTTAAATGAAATTGCGAAATATATGTCATTTTGAGACAGATATCTATGTCGATCAATAATGTACCTTGTTTATGCAAATGGAATTGTAGTATACAGAGTACAGCTCAATGTATTTCAAGTATTCCTTTTGCATCATGATTGAGCAATATTCATTTTAATTTTGGCTATGAAATGAAGTGAATGTGTGTGCTGGTGCATTAACTCCCTACACCTACTTGGCTATGAAGTACTGGCTAATGGGTCAAGTCAACAGTCGTTGCCCAACTAACAGGATGTCAACACATGCAGTTGTGTAACATTTCACTTTATCTCCTACAATCTATTTGCATAATTGCATAATTCAATGCAATTCACATTTTTCTTGGACAATCTCACTCTTCCTTACTGTGAACCATCAATCGATGTGTATTATGTAACTGCATTTCTTTAAAATTACCAAGTTTAAAAAATAACATAAATGTATTGCCTTAGAATCGAACCCAGTAGTCTCCAAAATTTATGTAATTATATTACTGACATTCTTAGTATTCTAACCTAGTAGTTATAGTTGTTGTCTATGTTTAATACATGGTTATTCATGTGCATGTATAGTAAGTATGGCAATGCGAGTATATTCCCCTCCACACCGACGAGTCGAAACCAGAAAATGCAGCAGTCGTTGAGCATCAGTCGAGCGAGAGAATTCGAACAGTTAACTCGCCAGTCGATGATCCGACACTTAGGGAACAGTAGCTGTAAATAAGTGTAATTCCATCTGCCCCATCTCACTTGCATCATTCAATGCATTTCGCCGAATTTTTCTTAAATCTTGAGTAAGTTGCTCGGGATTCAAACCCAGTAATAAAAAAAAATATCTTAATTAGTTCCTTACCACACATGATTGGAATTGGGGATGATGTGTGTGTTCTGAATTTGATGACCATAAATTCAATAGCTTGGAAATTATGAGTAACTATGCTTATAAAATGGTTTAATGCATATTTAATCTTACCACTGTGATTGATATGAGGGATGATGTGTATGTAATAAATTTAATGACTATACCTTCAACAGTTCGGAAATTATGACTAACTATGCTTATGAAAGGGTTTAAGACATAATTGATCTTACCGCCTTGATTGATATTGGGGATGATGTTTACATTATGTGTTTGATGATTATAGGTTCTATGGTTCGGAAATTGTGAATAACTTTGCTTATAAAATGGCTTAACCCATATTTAGCCCAATTGCTCTTATCTGCATCAGAGATGATATGTATGTTATGAATTTGATTACTCTAAATTCAATTGTTCGGAAATTATGAGAAAGTGTTCTTATAACAGGAATTTATGGAATGCCTAACCACAATAGCTTCAGTAGTTTGGAAATTATGAGCAACTATGTTTATAAAAGGGCTTAAAACATGATCGAACACATTGCTCAAATCTATATCGGGGATGATGTCTTCGTTATGAATTTGAGTACTATAGGTCCAGTGGTTCCGAAATTATGGGTAACTATGCTTATAAATAGACTTAAGGTATAATTGAGCTTACCAGAAAGGGTTTAAGGCAAAATTGACCTTACCACTGTGATGGGCATCGGGTACGATGTGTATGTTATGAATTGCATGAGTATAGCTTCAATGGTTCGGATATTACGACTAATTATGCTTATAAATGGTTTTAAGACATATTTGACATTGTCAGAAAATGCTCAAGGAAAAGTTGACCTCACCAACGTGATGGTTATCGGGTACGATGTGTATGTTGTGAATTTGATGAGTATAGCTTCAATGATTCGGTAATTATGACTTATTATGCTTATAAAAAGGTTTAAGGCATTGATCTTACCACCGTGATGTGAATCGGATACGATGTGTATATTATGAATTGGTTGAGTATAGCCTCAGTGGTTCGGAAATTATGACAAACTGTCTTATAAAAGGGTTTAAAGTATAATTTTCCTTGCTAGAAAGGGCTTAAGGCATAATTGATCTTACCACTGTGATGGATATCGGGGATGATGTGTATGTTTTAAATTTGATGACTATAACTTCAAAGGCTCAGAAATTCTCACTAACTATGTTTATAAAAGGTCCTTACCAACAATTGATGCCCTGCCTCAACAACGACCAATTACAGCACATCATACGGGCGGGGGAGGGTTGTAGGTAATACCATCAACAGTTAGTGTGCTCCTGTAAAAAAAAGGATATCACCAGTTTGTGTGCACGTGTCTGAGGCCCCTTCCCAGGTTAATATTATGGCACTATGCTTGCCGATGGACCCTTATGACGCAATACTGTCATGCTCCCAGTACTAGTATATACCACTGAAAAAATTACGATTATTTTCGCATACCTTTGACAATGTAAATATAAGTAAACAACAATTATTGCACATTTACGATTTTATAAAAAAAATATAATTTCTTTTTGCATACCTACGATTATATTTAGTTATTAAAATCAAAAAATCTTACTACATACATACGGTTGTACAAAAATAAATATATCCATTTCAAACAGCTATAAGGGATACAAAACTTTAATAAAAATTGTTACACACTCTTACTCTAGAATATATCAGAAGGGCTTTGATTATAAAAACATTTATACGTATAAATAATTTTTCCCCTCCAGACACAAAATACTACATATACTTCTTATTAACCCTTATCCTAACACGTGTCTAGCTAGCTCAGTTTACTAAGGGGTCCACCATGCTGGTGACTCAATGTTGGGCAGTTCGATCCTGCACTACTCCAGACGATATTTTTAGTCGTTTAACTATAAAATATACAGATAGGGGTTTAAGGCCTAATAACAAATATCACGAGATGACCTTACGAACGAGGAAGCAGCACCGCGTATCAGATGACGAAAGAAACAATATGGCAGACACCGAGGGTACTACAGAAGATTACATCCAAGTTGGTAGATGCTGTTGGTTCACTCTAGCAATCATAACGGAAGATGGCCGACAACAGCGCCCCTGCCAGGTGATGAGGGAAATAAAAGATGGCGGACAAATAAGGTGACACGGAATGGAAAGAGAGGGGAAAGATGAAAGAGAGGGAGAAAATAATGAATAAAAGGAACAAGAACAAGAGGAATAAGAGAAACAAGATGGTACGACAGAGAAATGACTGGAAATTTCTAGAAACAATATGGCCGACGAAAAAAAGATGGAGACTGAAAACACGATAGCTGATAAAGGTCAATGTCAAGGACACATGATGGCGGAACACAAAATGGCGGCTAATCCAACCATTCTGCATCCCCCTTCTCTTGTCCTTGGAGGAACCAAATCCATCTACTCCTTATAAGTAAATATGTAATAGGGATGATGATATATAGTATATGCTTTGCATGTAGGCCTGCAACGTTGTATGTGTTTTCATAGCCAGCAGAAATATGTAATAAAATTTTAGAATTATTTAAACAACTATAAAGTATACTAAAAATTAAAAATTGGTAATGTAACAAACATCGAAAGGGTTTTGTTTAATGTTATATACATGAGCACATCAAATGTGCATATGTTAATAAATAAACAGATACGTATTACCCACATACATGGCATAAGTACATATTATGCTTACTTGCATACATTTGTACATAAATGAATTTATACAGCTACATATACATGTACATGTATATATAAAACCATACGTACCTACCTAATACGGACCTTTTTAGATGTTAACATACGTATATACGTACATATATTATTACACACGTCCATGCATACCTACCAACATAAATTATTACGTACATTCATAAATACAGAGGAAATAATTTTCTGCAGTGCAATAAAATGCTATCTTTGTATGTCATTTTTAAGTGTTTTATTGAGTTCGAAATTGAGTAATTTTAAAATTAGCTTTAAAATTGTGTTAAAGTGCATAATAATAAAATGCACATGTTCTTTGAAAAAATCGGAGGTAAATTTTTTGTGTATCGGTTTCGTAATAATGAATGCTCGTTTCAGATACATAGACACTTATTATAAGCTTGCTAGTCCAAAATTCAACTCCATGAAAATGTATAATCCGGATGCAATAATAATTCTTATTAGGGGATGTTTCTAAGAAACGATATTTATTTTTATCCAAGCCGTGTATGTCCTCCTCTGTGGTGTAGTCGGTTCGTCGGTAGCGTTGTTGCCTCTCATTATTGTCTGTTTATTAGGACCGGTAAGTATCCCAGCATACTAAGTTGAGATCAAGTCGATTGAGTGTTTCTGGAGATATAGCAAGTAATAAATCTATACTACTAAATAAATTATAAGTGTCTGTCTGAAATTTTCGAATTTTTCACTTTTAATTATTTTTTCACATATTATAATTGATAACTAAGCCGTATCTAATAATAATTTTTTTCGTGTCTGTCTGTCCGAACGTATTTAACTCAAAAACCACTTAACGTATTGACATCCAATTTACAACACAGTATACAGTCGAAAACTATCTAAGTAGGGTGACCTACGGTGAACTTTAAGTATAGCTACTGAATTTAATGAAATTAGATTAAAGGGTTCAATAGTTTTTAGCGCATACATATATACACACAGACAGAAAAGTAGGCTAAAATTATTTTGGTAAAAAAAAATATTATCGCGTAATATGTAGGGGGTGCGGACTAATGCTTTCTTACATACGGCTCATTGAGGCGATTGGTTCTATATTGTCTCATATTCTGTATGGGAATCGTTCGTTATCACCATGACTGTAAGTTCAATGTTAAGTAAAAATAAATTTAAAAAATGCAAAACGTAAATGGCTTATTCTTAAAAACTGAAGGTGAAGTAAGGAAATATATATGATGGGAGTCGAGGTAAATGTGTTATCTAGACAGAGAATGTTTAGAGATAATGGCAAAATTTAAATAACTTGATGGAAGTAAAATGTTGTTCCTCTCATGGGCCCTATGAATGAAAAAATATAATAATAAAAACTCGTAAAAATATACCCAAAAAAATGTTCAATTAATATTAGGTGCCGTAACTAATTCCTCAGAAAATTTACCGGAATACTTAGTTCATAAAACAAACATAACTGATCCAAATAAAAAATTTAGTTTTTAGACAATTTATTTCACAGATTCACCTGACAAAACGTACTTTAAAGAATATCTTTACTTTTGAGGATAATCTAATGTCACGTAAGTGGAAACATATGCACCTTAAGTCCTTAAAGCATGTGCTACGATCTCTGTATCGTTTTTGTAAGAAAATAACAGCATTGTCACTATGCGAACGAGAAAAATAGTAGTATACAACTCAGTGTTCGGTAAGTTACAGTTTAAAAGTAATTTTCTATTAACATAATTTCCTATTATCATAAATCTTACACCTTAATATAAAAAAGCTTGCAATACTGTATATACTAAGTGTTAATATATTGTTTTGAACAAACAGTGTAGTTAAAAGTACAGGCATTGGGTAGTAATGGTGTCAGGAATATAAGAAGAATAATAAATTTTAACTCTACGCTTAAAATTAGACTGTGCTCATTTGTCATTGGATACATAAGTTAAAGTATTTATAATAAACAAAAGTGAATCATTTAAAACTAGACGAAATTTAAATGGCCTCAGTAACAAAGGCTTTTTAAATACGTTTCCTATAAAACAGTTAATATAGTTACAAAAAAGTTATGTTCCAAAACTGAAATTACTTTACAATAATTTACTATAACATTCTTACTTTTCGCATCTCTTGCGAAATGCCAAAGCACAAAACTATATATTAGAAGCGTTACATACAGTGGTTAATATAAAAGAACCGTGTTTTTTACTAAATGAAATTCGCGCACATATATGTTTATTGTACTAGTAGCATATTACACATATGCTAAGGTACACACTGACATGCTGCCTTCCAGTTAATTAAGCAGTAAATTAATAAGAATAGTTCACAGACGTGACGTTATACTGAAAGTGTATTATGTAAATTTTTGGCTAATGAGGTCAACATGTTTTTGGTTTATAAACATAACAGCATGGAATTACATATTACGAACATATTTACTTTCCTAAAATTCTACGATTTTTTCTTGGATGCGTACTATTAAAGTGACAGTCTATGACAATGTAAACACTACATACATTTTCCGGATAAGACATGAGAAAATAGGTCAATCCTAAGCAGGGCATTCAAAAGTGCTCAGTTTACTGTGAACATCCAATAATGGCGTGTTGTTAATGGCTGGTAAGAAATAGTTTTCATGTAAACGATTATCAAATTGATTTTTATTTATGGTAAGCAATTTGTAAAATAATTAACAACCAATTGTTAGTTTAAATTGCACATAGCAAATAGAACAATGAATCGTAATGTTTTGTGGTTTTTATATGTTTTTACATTAAAATAGTATTCGTGCTCACTTAAAATGTGAAATAGTTTAAATACATATAGTAAATTGATGCCAAACATAAAACTGGTTTGCCAAATTAGAAAGTTATAGCACAGTCTCAAAATTTTGCATATTTCCGAAATATATTATTTGTTTTTACTATAGATATACACGGAACATTTTATTGTAAAAGAAGATCAAATATTTTGGACAGAGTTTGAACAAAATTGAAAAGGAAAAAATGTAAGGGCATGATTAATAGGAAATTATAATTATTTAATTATTATTTATTTTATAGGTTTCTTTTCGGATTCTTTTAGTAGTGCCTAAAAAAAATTAAAAGAATACATTTAAAGCAATTTAATAAATTTACACTATCCCTGAACTACATAGATATTACAACATTAAAAAAATTATAGTGCTAGTAATTTGCCAGAAAATTATTAATAAAAGTACAAAACCATTTAGCTTACTAAATCTATCAATTCTAACACCACCTTATTATGTGCATAAAATACATGAGTGAACACACGCGCACTATATGGGTATTTTCTTACAGTCACTTGTTTCCTCATGCTAGGCAAAGACGCCCTTAATCTTAAATAAATATAGTAAACATTTACTTAAACATTTGCTTTGTGCTTTACAATATACTACCAAAGAAATAATATTTAAGTTAAGGAAATCGCAAAAAGTTTTCTTCGCTGTCCTCAGTATCAAGTGTCGGGTTCCACATGGCAAAAGATAAAATTTACAGGAAGGTGGTAAAGCTTATGGCAGCGTAGGTAACGGTACTTATTCTAGGAATGTGGACCGGCGTCAAGCGAGCACCCCATGCTTCTTTGACTAGTGACTCATGAAGTTCTACCTGCTTTTGCTACTTTCCTTGCATATGAGATGAAACTATTGTGAATCAAAAAGTAACGTAAAAGTGACTTTTATTTTTGTGGCCGTTACAATTAATCAGTAACTTTCTTACGTTACAAGTTACATTGCAAAAATATAACCAGTTGCCCCAAAAATTGTTATTTAAAAGTAATTCGGTACTGAGTAGCTTGTTAGTTTCGTTAAGTTACTACCTAACACTGCACAACCCTAGTAAGGAAACTACTCTGTGATCAATTAGAAACGAGGGTGAAAAATTACAGGTTTTGCAGTTATCGCGGATAATTAAGACCAGTATGTTGGCTAACCATATGTAATAAATATGTTTTTTTTTTTTTTTAATGTGAAAACTTACGATTCTCTTTCTACTCCAAGAAATTATTTCTGTGGGTACGAGGACATTAACAGTGATCGTGGAAAAATACAAACAAATCCTCAGTAACTTTGTACTATTTTAATTTTTATAACAGACATTCGGGTTCTTTTAAACGGGCGAGAGCTGAATACAAGAAATTGACAACAAGTCCTTACCATCTTCGTAATACAAACGTAGCACGGACAGAAATGTTCGTGGAAATAAACGGAAGGAATTCAGAAATGTAGGCAACTAAGAAGTTCATTAAATTACTCTTCTACCACAAGTTCGTCTAGCGTTACTTCCGTAATTGGAAACTTGTAATTCGCCGGCATAGAACACAGCATACAAATTGTAACATTTCATTTCATATTATTATATTTTCTAGCAGGCAGCCGTTTCATGCCATTATGTTGTGTTGTAACAGGCCCCATAGGCAAGTGCGTGTTCAATATTTAACTGTTATTTCTTACTGCAATTATTGCAGCACGAACTAGACATCCACATTTTCGATCTAGAAAATGATTGAATTTGGCAGATTTTAAACCAGTCTTAAATTTATCAAAAGTCACGAAATAACTGCGACGAAGAGCTTTAATGTAACAATAACATCATAATTTTGAGTCTTAGCTAACTTCATAAAATTGTTTAACAAAAACATTTCACGCACAGACATTATATGGGGCAATACTTTTATTAAAATCAACGGTGGTTACCTAGCACAGTCATCAATTTACAATCAAAAGAGACATAACTACACATAAAAACATAAACTACCAAAATGCTCTCTGTTAATAAACTTAATGTACGAAATTTTTATACCTCGCTCCTTACATATATTATCTACTTTACTAAAGGTACTGTCATGTGTTGACTGGTTAAAGGACGACACATTACTCGTTACGAGTGCCACCTAGCTTCGATGAAAGCAACTAACCTACAAATCGCACTACTGAAGTTTTTATAAAAATACATTTTTTTTGGTGAAATAATTTTAGGCTGTGACTTTAGGCGAAATAATTTTAGGTCAAATAACTTTCGGCCAAAGAATTTTAGGCTATGTGATTACAGGTTAAATAATCTTAGGCCAAGTGAATGTAGATTTAGTAATATTATGCCAAGTGACTTGAGGCTAAATAATTTTGGACCAAGTGACATTAGGTCAAGAAACTTTAGGCCAAATTATTTTAGGAGAAGTGATGTTTTTGAAACTGTTTACACCTTATTATTTTAGGCCAAATAATGTGATCCCGTATAATGCTGCATGTTTTTAATCCATCATATAACTCAACAATTTTGTTGTTAATTCAGCAGTGACACTCTACGTCTTGCAGCGAATTGCTAAGTCCATGGCAATGTTAATTTTTAAACCGACGGAATAATATACATTCGAGGGAAATAATAGCCAAGCAAGGTTTTCAGGATGGCTCGCGAGATCTAGTTGCACTGCATGCTCTAAACAAGTTTTTTTTTCCAATATGTAATTTCAGAGTAAGGCTCGAGCATTCCTTCCAGACATCGTCGCTATCAGCTCTTCTCTGAATGGGAATCACGGGAACGTCGCTATGCACTTAAGCGGTAACTCAAGTCAAGTTCGCTCGGCATTTTTTTCGGGTGACCTTAGTAATACGGTGCCATCTGCCCAGTCATCCAAACAGAGTAAAGGAGACCAGACATTCATGAGTGTATTTCAGTCGCCCTTAGCTCTCCCACGATTCTAGGCCTTGGACATGTAAAACTACTCTAGCCAGACAGCCATACGAGAACATAGTAGGTACAGTAGAATACAAAATATATCGTATTAATAACCATCATCAATAAGCAGAGAGCAGAAAATAAATTACTAGTATCCGTGCTCGGCACATATCGTGCAGCGAATGATTACGATAATTGTGGGACAGGAAATCCCATTGGCTTAGAAATCCCATCCTGATGACTCGTGCGACAAATCTACAATGGCGGTGTATCAGAGGAGACGCCACAGCGGACATGACCCCAACTCCAACCACCCAAACCGGCATAATGACATTAAAACCCTTGTGATTTTTTATTTTTTTTTATTAAGTAATATCAGAATTATTTTATTTAACTAATTTAATATTGTTTCTTAAAATTACGACGAGACAGTGCTCCCTCGCATGCCACGAAACGAAAGCAAAGAGCTGCAGAGTGGGAAAATTACCCCCTCTCCCTCTACAAACCGAAATACTATATTCGCTCCTGAACCACAGGCATCCATGGAAGTGGCATCGCTCATTTCGTCCCCGGACGCGTCAGACGACGTAAAGATTTTGGATTTTTCCCCATCAGTCCCTGGGAAGGATGGGAGAGGTAACTAGAGTGAGGAGAGATTCCCCTCTTCCAACCCACCAACCTATGCCTTCACTGATGGCGATTCATGATGAGAGTTGGCTGGGGTCGCCGCCAGTATGTTCTCGTGGTCCCAGGAGCCTGGAGAGCGCAGGATGCCAGGATTACCGTCCGCCCCTTTTGCGACAACTTTGAAATGCGGTGATCGCGATAGCGAAACTCCAACTCAATCACCCCCTCCAGCCACACAGCGACCTTTTCGGCGCGCATTGTTTCTGGGCGCCAGTGCGAGCCTTGATTAAAACCCCCCCTAGAGCGCGCGTGTCGTCTCCAGGGGAATGCCGTGCGCGGACAATGGCCGACGTTGCCGGGCTGGGTCGAGCGTGGCCGGCCGGACAGCAGACATGTGATGTTATCGTAGCACCAGGGACAATCGCATCTCGCTTGTTAGTGGTGAACGACCGCTGCAATGTAGCTCACTGCAATTGGCGCCTCTCCACTGAAATGCCAGACAACTTGCTACTTTGTGTCGATACCATATCAACACTCCTGTACACCAATTAAGCGTGCCATATACCTCAAAGATTCAGCCGACATGTTTCTGTCAGAAAGACAGGTGTCTGATTGGCAGCTACCGTTAAAGGTTCGTTACGAAGAATTAATTATCTTCGACTTCTTCAAGAGTAGTGACTGTTTTGCGACGCAAGTATTGTATTTCTGGCAGTGAAGCCTACATTTGATATGGAGAAATGATTAATGTAGTGGCGCTTAAAACAAAAGCCCTGTGTACACGACAGGAGCCTAAGGTGAAATGTGATATTTTTATTATCACCATAGTAATCTTAAATATAATAGAAAACGCATTTAATAATATTTATTTAACCCACTATGCCATCCCAATACGCTAAAAATAAAAAATAGTGCTCACTATCAATCCTCAGACGCCATGTGCGGTGCTCAGCATTGCATTCGGGAGGACATAAGTTTGATTCCTTGTCCAGACACCGTTTCGGTTTCACATGGTTTTCCGAAATTAGGCCTTCGGATAGTACCTTTACTTTATACGATGGCTACTTCCTTCGCCATTTCGGGATGTCTACGCCACTGGTTCTGTTTCTAATAACCTCTATGTCGACGAGCAGTATCCATTATTCTGTACGTACGATATAGCCCACCCGTCAATACGTACGTCCATCCATCCACTGATTCATTCAACCTTTCTATTCTCCCATCCATCCATCTGCCAATCCATTGGCCCACCCACCCATCCATTCGTCCATACACCCATTCGTCCGTGAGTACGTTTGTCAGACCATCATCCACCCATTTGTCTACCCATCTGTCCATCAGTCCATCCTTCCGGTGGTCCGACAGTCCACCCACCCGTCTGTAGATCCGTCCTTTCATTCATCCATCCATCCATACCTCCACCTATCCGTCCGGTCACTACAATTCATCCATAAATCCACCATTCCTTCCTACAACCCATCCAATTATCCATCCATAAATATATATTAAAACATCCATCTACACATCTAACTACACAACCACCTGTCCCTCTAACTATATATCCTTACTTTTCGCTCACTATGTCCGGCATTTTGCGCCTAGGACGAGGGCATTTTGGTTCGCGCCTAGTGATTTGAGCGCCAACTTAGGCGCGATTGACAAAAGCCCGTCGAGTCCGTCCGTCATCCGTCCATCTCCCAGCGAGCGATTTATAACCAGTCTTCCTTCGTATGTTCGTAGTCAGTTCATAGCTGCAAACTAGTATAAACAAAACGGTTTAGAAATAGAAAGAAAATTCTCCATAAAAAGTGAATATGTTTGGCGGTATTGTGTCTGTAAGTTACCAAAATGTGCTTACATGGACCTAACGAAAACTAATTGATGTTAAAAAAATTTTTATAGCATATAAATTATGATTTTATTGTTTTTACTATTAAAAAGAAGGCACATAATATTTGCAAACGTAACTATCCATAAATATTTAGGAAAAATATAATGTAATTTCATTTATCAGGTACATAAACAAACATATGAAAACAAATTACGGCATAAACCAAACACAGAATACAATACACAGCCTTCAAAATAACTCGGGATGAACGGGTAACAAAGCATGCAAGTTTAGAAGGCTGTAATTCCATCCTTCCATCTGCAATAGTTAAAGTTTGCCAATCTTTTGACGGACGGATAGAATTGATGATCACCTCTTATTAACTGTTGGTCATGTGATTAACGGATGGATGACGGACGGACGCGAAGGGTTGTTGTAAATCCTGCCAGAACAACTCCAGAATGATCGCATTGATGCTCGTGCATAACGATGTGGAAATTAAATGTATTTCCTACTAGCCTTTTATAAATCCATAAAGCCCCCCTCCCCTAAACATGACTACCGCCCTTGACCGTAGTCAATTATTATCAGAGGATTCTCTTTTTGTGTATAACCTTGCGACAAATTAACGATGTTCTATAAATATATAGTGAAATAACATGGGAATACATGGTATACACTTCACTTGCTTTAAAATGCAATGTAGCCCTGATTTACTGACACCTGACTCACGTACAACTTGCCGTATGTAGAACTTCTCGTGGTAATGTGTGAATGTGTACGACACAGCCCACACACCTCATTCGATCGTTGTCGTTCTCTTCCTGCCGCAATATAGTTTCTTCACATCATACACAGTTCCGTCCCTCTCAAATATGTCATGCAATTGTGTCATTGTTACATGTGATGATGGCGCAATACTGAATTATGGCCTCCATTGTCTCTGTATATCAGTTAGGTTCTCACACTTCTAATGCCACGTTCAAATTAACTGACGTTGCTTGAAAGAAATACTTGTCACCTCCATCATTTTCTTTACAAGTCAGGTGCTGCCGCTCGTGGTTGCAAACGGGAGTGATGACAGCAAAATTGTTCCGTGCTTTCGCGTACAACCGACCGTATCCTTATAGCAGATTGTCTTTATTTGATTCTCTGTTATTAGCATACAGTATTTGTAAATTAGTTTGGGACATCCGGTACTTAAATACCTCCAATCGTTACATAATGGTGATATACAAGCCAAGATATTGTCCGAAATTCATTAGAGTGTGCGTTGGTGTATGTTGTCTTTCTTACACTCGTTATGTATTATCGCAGAAAAATCCAAGCGTTTCAGTGAAAATAGATCATATTACCCTAAACCTGACCTATCTGGCGTTTTTTTTAAATGTTATCTTATGGCTAGTTTCTTTCTGGGCTCTAATTCCGAATTTGTGTGCACCGTTTCATGAGATTTAGGATACGTTAATATTAATTTGTAAGCCACGCCACATTTAGCCTATGTGCATGAAATGTGTCAATAATAATCATTTAATGGTAATTAAATGATATTCTCAAGTAAAATTGAAACACAACAAACCCAAATAATACATTTCAAAACAAGCCTATTCTATAAATTCCAATGCCTGTTTCTACATAACAGCAAGTTAAAAATATTTTTGTATATGTAGCTTGTAGGCTATATGTTGTGATTTCCCGATTAGATGCAGCGTTCGTCGAAAGCTGGGAATGGTCACCTGCACTAAAGTGAGAGAACATTTGATTTCCATAGCGGATGAACCAGTAGTATATTTGATAACTTGCACATCTTACATAATTTACACTTGTCACATTTGGCATCAACTCAAATACAATTATAAGAAAAATTTTGATCTAACAATGATAGATAAAACTGTACGGAATAAAAAAACTGTTATTATTGCTGGTAATATTATGAATGTAATGAAGAAATAAAACATATTTAGTGGAAATAATGAGCTATTGAAATACTGAAAATAGTGCTTTGGTAGCACCTGATTCCAGTGGCTGCCATACTTGCCTTGTATCCTAGTTCGAGTTTAAACTATTTCCAGAGTCATATTACAAAAGCATTATTATATGAATTGTTATGCTAAGCTTATCACTTCTTGGCATGTCTAGTAAATTAGTGAGTTGGACAAACATACAGTATAGAGTTTAAGACATTTATTGATCTGCTCAAGTTACACCAATATTTGATCCCATAGTTAATCCAACATTTAATCCACACTGTATTTTTTTTAATATTACGATAGCGGTAATAGAAATGATGATAAACTGTGCTTGTTAAATGATTTCCCATGCATTTATACCACGATTCCTAAACTGTTTCTGAAAACTTGAAACGTGTGTTATAAGTTCCAAACATATTTGGAACTATTGCTAATGTACAGTTACAGACAGCCGCATTCGGAATCGTTCGGGTTTCCTCGGCTACACGCATTGTGCAGCAGGGAATATGATTGGTGATATCGTCGATCGTCGCATGTCTTACGTCCGCTGTGCGAAGATAGCCATTTTACCTGGTGTTTTTGGTATTTTAGAAGATTGATGGAGTAGTGGTTATTTCTCATCAAATTCCGGTTGCCTTAGGTAAGTTAATAATTATTGATAATATTTCTCACGTCTTTCTTCTCGTAGAAATGCTTAATGCATGTTAGAATGGAGGAACACATGGCTCCAGTTTATCTGTTTGTATCTGACCAGGTATTGTCGATTTCGTTAAATGTACATTTGTAAAGGTATTTCCATTCTTTAGATTGGTAGGCGAACGTGTAAAGTAATAATAAAATGGTGTTAAAATCTCGCATTCGTAGGCTTCCCACATAACCGAACTCTGGGAGCTGAAAAAGTTGTAAAGAAAATTAATACTATAAAAAGTAAAATAAAAATATATAATTTGAATACTTGAAAAACACACACAACCATGTGCATAACTTTTTTCATTTCTCAATGTATAACAACTAAAGTTAACCTAAATTTATTTGGGAGAATCCAAAATAATCATAAATTGAAGTAGGCCGAGCTACCTACTTATCTGCTAAGATAGGCCTAGTTGGAGAATCATTATTTTCTGTTTATAACCTTTCTGGTACGCCCAGAAAAATCACTTTACTGTTACTTTACTGTAACATAACTATTCGAAAACTAAATAGTTATAAAAAATCTTGCAGCAGTAGGACTATTGTGGGTAGCCTAAGCCTAATGGTAAGTAGTTGCAATAGAGCAAATTTTGTTGAAAGAAATAAATTATTATTCCCCCATTAGTAGAAATTTTACATTCAGAATACAGTTATTGCAGTTACAACTATTAGCGATGAACAGCATTAGTAAAATCTGACAATAACTTAATTTTCTTTTAATCGTAATATTAAGCTTTTGCTTAGTCACTTGGACTGTGGCTACTATTGATAATTACTGACCAAAGAAATTGTCATGAAAATTAAATTATAGGCTAATGTTTCAGATCTACCAAATGGGTTGTTTTTGTAGCCCCTGTACACTACAGAATTCCTTTGAATTGTCCATTGTTTCATCATGAAAATGGATGCAGTTATTGTAAGTACACTGTGTGCTTCTTGACTGAGAAATTGAGGTAGGGCACAGTTATACATGTTTGGTGTTTAAATGGGTTACTTTTGTAAATACTTAGTTGCCAGCTTTTAATTTTTTAAATTGAATAATTATTCATTGCATATTATTTCCTACATTTTCCTGTATTTGAAAACATTTATTAGCTGAATTCATCTTAAGTTATTATGTAACTGTAAAAATTAACACTTAAATCAAGTGTGCAGTGTAATTATTCTGAATGGGTTTTTCAGCGTGCGGTTGGGGGGGGGGGGGGGCAAGAAAAACTCCCCAGAAAATTATATTCATATAATGACATTACTTATAACACAGAACATGAATTTACTAGAGGCATCACATTATTCCCAGTACATACTAACCAAATGCAATGATGGGGAGGGCTACAAAGGTTGGGAAAATTAGGGTAAAGCAAATAATAATGTACGTATAATTTATGTGTACGTATGTGGTTAGCTGCGCTAAATACAGGAAGCCGTAACCTAACTACGTAGATTCACTATTGTTGGATGAAACAGTACGTGTTCGTGTGGGTAATTCTTGGTAATAGGGGCTTTTTCGAAGAAAAAAAATCTCTGAAAGTGGTACAATTCCACCCTGCTAATTACACAGAACAAGAATTTATAGGGGTATCAATATTTTACAAATAGAAATCGCAAAAACGATAGTGGGCAGAGCTATGAAGATCAGGGAAATTTTGGGGTAAAAATTATTTTAAAATAGGCCTAGGCCTTTACACGTTTTCATGAAAAAATTTAACCCCTCAATTTCCCTCCAGTTCATAGCCCTCCCCACTATCGTATTTCTAAATTGTATTGGTAACATTGTCAATTTAGGTAAATTTCAGTTCAATAATTTTACAATTAAACATGTTTTCATCGCACAATATTACAAAAATATTGCAAATAGCACGGAAATGGTTAATTTCAAAACTTACACACGCATTATTTCTCAGTGCAAATGGGCTACACATGAAAATCATTTATAGCCGAACTACAAGCTTCGATGACGCGTGACGCTTCGCGTCACCACAAAAAAAAATTTCCGGCGAGTTTGAATCACTGTTTTGGGCTTAATTCCTCTGCTAACTCTGGGACACTGGCTCTGTGCATAATTACTGGCTTCACTTGTACAGTATTTTTGTAATTAAACATATTTTCGTGAATTAATATTATATTATGTACACATGTTTCACTCGTTTTACCCCACAATTTCCCTGATCTTCATAGACCTCCCAATATTCTATTTGGAGTTTCTATTGGTTAAATATTGATGCCCCTAGTAATTTTGTGTTCTGTGTAATTAGTAAAAGGGAAATTATACCACTTTCCAAGATATATTTTTTTTCGAGATAGCCCATATTCTTAAGAATTGTGGAAATATGAATTGATTACGTTGCTCGCCCAATCAACAGTACTACGTTGTATCCACGACACAATGAGTACCCTAATCGACAAATTTCCAGACACACTCACATTACTGAACAAACATTATAATTTAAATAATTCCATGTATATATTAGTACATAAAAATTTGTATTTTCCCACGACTATTTGATTTTACACGTCTAACCGAATGAATTGCATTGAAAACTCACTTTCATGCTCTCACACTTTTCTGAACACCTACGACCTTTACACATCCACAATTTGTTCTGGAAATTCCCACAATGCACTGTGCAGTGTAATGTGTAATGGATACGTACGCTGTGTATAAACACCACCTCGGAACCTGTTCGTATATGTTGTACTATTTGTATATTTTTTATTCTATGAGTTATACGTTACGTAGTTCACTCCTCTTGTGAATATAGATAAGGTAAGCCTTTAGTAATTCACCAGAATTACATAAGCTTCCGGCACTGTTTGATATCTGTGTTGTATACATGTATAACCTCAGCGTCGCGGCATTAATATGCCCCGTATATGAGATTTTACACATTAAGTATTCATTGCAAACAGTATCCTTGCATGTAAAATTATTCAGTGAACTGATATAAATATATTTTACGTAAATTAGAGCCCATACATGTTTTATTGTATAAACACGAAATCTTGATAACCCTCTGCCGTATCACACTTTGTTTTTTTTTTTACAGAAAACTACTTGAAGCTCCTCCAAAATTCCTAGTAATTATGATTCATAATAATCACACCTAACATACTCAGATATTATTTTCCTGATTTCCGGGGAAGGGGGGAAACCATATTAAGAATTACTATACCACGCGCCGTAGTGCATCGAAACGCACATCCTATTTTAGTTTATATGTAGGGACAGTTGTTTTTCACGATAATATTTCAAAACCAGTTTTACCCTGAAAAACTTCTGTTCATATGCTCTTACGTGGATGGATGATTTTAAATGTCATGTGACTCGAGTGTCTGTCCGCGAATCAGTATCGGAGTACTTCATTAGGATTGGCTCAGTCAAATAGTCTTCTCAGTCAAATGTCTTCTCACGTATACATGTGTACAATAACCAAAGGAAGTTGTGGTTGTTGACGTAGGATATTGAATTCTAGCCTGGCCGTATATATTTTCGCGAAAAATACCTGCGCTTTGCAAGAACGCTTCAAGCTATATAAGTTAAGAAAAAGAACACCTTAACTTGAATTGCTGTTTTGGGGACTAACTCCCCTGCTGGTGCTGGAGTTATGCTTGAACAGTATGTTTCAGTGCTAGGTGTTTATGCTTCAATATCAATTAGTCAGGATCACAGTAAAAACTACAACCCATTCTGACATTAGATTTAATTTAGTTAGGTGTTTTGCATTTCTAATGGCTAATGTTAATAGTAAAATTTGAAATGTCAATAATTTATCATTTTAAAGTCTCAGATGAATTGAAAATATTTTATTTTAAACCCGCTACCAACTAAATGTACAGAACTTAAATGTAACAAATGTAGAAATGTAGCAACAAAAATTAAGTTATATTATTAAAGTTATATTATTGTAGCCAGGCCACTATGCTTTGGTGTTTTGTATGTGGTTATCGCTATAATTGTGAATGAGTTAGGTATATGTCAATTATAGCCGAGCTCTTATTGGTAGCTAGCTCAAACGGCTTCTTTAGAAATACTTAATTTTACATTTTCACTTCATAACGAAATCTAACCTATATAAAACTTGCATTCGAATGTAATGAGGAGCTCTGGGAGTCTGGGGTGTTGACTCTGCTCTGTAATTTACAGTCAAATTAAATTTCAATGCCTAATTTTTTTTACTGCCAATGTGGCAGGTATAACAAACAAACGCCTACTGAAGAACATCCATTATGAAATGTAAACATGGAATTATTTTTTTTATCTGTTGACAATTAATTGTAAATATTTTCTAATTTTTCTTACCTGCAATATTAAATAAAACTACTTCACTTGCATTAAGAAAGAATGTCGGCAACAAGCACAGCTATAGATCTACATGTATAGTTAACCAAACCAACTTCAAGATAGCATAGTTTAAATGTTGGAACATTTTTGGTCTTACATCACACTGTGACATGTTTGTTATGTTAACAATGGTGAAATTTAAATAACTCGTACTTGGGATGAATAAATATATGAACACAAGTTTGCGGTTAGGCCTACATTACTAAACAACACAATGATATCGAAACGTGTCAATTAATGTACAAATATTGATACCAAAATTTGTACTTGTTGTCAAGGCAAATTTAAGAAAGGTTACATGGTTGGGCAGAAGTACATATGTAGGATACGGATGTTATGAGGTAAGGCCTAGATTACAAAACAACAAAGTGATATCGAAATTTGTCAAATTAAGGTATAGTAATTATTGACTGGAAAATGTATACTTCTTATCAAGGTAGATTTAAGAAAGTGTACATGGCTGCACGTATGTAGATATGTGCAGATGTTTTGAGGTTAGGCCTATATTAGAAAAAACACAGTGATATCAAAACATGCCTAACTATCATATAATTATTGCCTGCAAAATTTGTACTTGTTATCAAGGCATATTTAAGAAAGCTTTGGGCATAAGTAGATACATACAGTTGTTTTGAGGTTATACCTACACTACAAAACAACATGGTGATATCAAGACATGTCAAACCACTGTATAATTATTGACTGCAAAATTTGTTATTGTTATCAAGGTAGATTTAAGAAAGGTTGCATGGTTGGGCGTATGTAGATAAGTGCAGATGTTTTAAGGTTAGGCATACGTTACGAAACAACACAGTGATATCAAAACGTGTCAAAGTAATGTATAATTATTGACTGCAAAATGCGTACTTTTTATTAACGTAGATTTAAGATTGGTTACATGGCTGGGTATATGCAGATACTTGCAGATGTTTTGCGGTTAAGCCTACATTACAAAACAACACAGTGATATCAAAAACGTGTCAAATTAACGTATAATTATTAATGGCAAAATTTGTACTTGTTTTCAAGGCAGAATTAAAAGAAAGATTAAACAGATGGGCGTAGGAAAAAGATAACTTTTTCTATTATTTGTAAAACTTAAGACATAATGTACTTCGCAAACTCACGTGAATATATTAATGTTACATTTCTGCTGTCGTTCACTTACTTTCATTATTGATATTTAACTTTCTGTTTATAAAACCATGTTTCCAACTGTCAGATTTCTATTCATTTTTTTTACGATTGATTTAATTAGCATAGGGCCCTACTGGAGGTAGGCGGGAAAAAACGGTTCGGGAAACACGTAGTAAAATATATTTTCACTTCGTCCGGACAGTTATAGTTGAAATTTTCAGCATTTCTGCAACTCTTTCGATGACCTTGAACGGCTTCATCTCTCCTCAAGGAATTAAAGAATAAATACTTTTGAGAAGATTTATAATGTCTTCCTGACACTGACATTTGGAAGTTGTTTGCTGGAACTCATGACATTACATAAAACCACTACAACAAAAATAAACACTCTACAACCTATAATAAAACAATGCTGATTGCAAATAAGTTGAAAAATAAATGACAAATATTCAAACACAAAAACTTCTAGCTTCCAAATTTGCAGTTTGTCTCGTAGCCACTCCATACACTCAAAGCCAAGCAAGAAGCCTGAAGGAAACACAACAGACCGGTGATTTGGACCGTTGTGCCGATCACGTGACGCAATATAATTATGAGTTAAAGATACATTATCTTTAAGCTGATAATTACTATACCATATTTAAACAAATTCAAACAATTTTAGTTGTCATAAATTTAAACATTACAATTGCAATACAGCATTATTTCTTAGATTCTACTTTTCAAATTTCACTGCCAACATAACTGGGTGTGTTCATCCTCAGCTCGTGCGGTGACACACATGGTTATACATATGCAGTTGTGGGCAGTGGTTTTTTTCGAAAGTTGATTTCTAGAGTGCTCACTTTATCGTGAACAGACTTTAATTATGGAGGGATGACAGTTCCATGTCTCACAGTTGAATAACATGAGTTACACATTTTTGAATACTGAAATGGTTTCTATTGCTTCACATTGTAGTGCCATGAGAACTACACATGTATGCTAAATTTCAGTTCAATTGGATAACGGGAAGTTTACATACATACATGTGAAACTATATTAAAAGCTTGTACCTTCCGACTCCATCATCAGATCAGCTCAGTGTCACCTTTACATTGTATTGTCATCGTTACTACATTTGTATGCGAAATTTACGATCAATTTGACAATGGGACGCGGTTTAAAATACATACACGTGAATCTATATTAAAGCTTGTAACATCTGGCTCCATCATCAGATCAGTTCAGTGGTACCTTCGCATTGTGCTGTCATGGGAACTACACATGTACGCCAAATTTCAGTTTAATTGTATAATGGGAAGTGGTATAACATACGTGCTCATGAAGTTACATAAAATTTTATGACTTCAAACTCCGTTATCAGATCAGCTCCGTGGTACCTTCACATTGTATTGTCATGTGAACTACACGTGTACGCAAAATTTCAGTTCAACAGGATAAGGGAAAGTGTTTTAACATACATATATGTGAAATTACATTAAAAGTTGATAACTTCCGGCTACATAACCTGATCAGCTCACGGGTACCTTCAGATTGTATAGTCATTCGAAGTACCCATGTGTGTGAAATTTCAGCTCAATTAGTTGATGGGAAGTGGTTTAAAGTACATACATGTGAAACTACATTAAAAGCTTGTAACTTCCGGCTCCATCGTCAGATCAGCTCAGTGGTACCTTCACATTGTATTGTCCTCGGAACTACACATGTATGCGAAATTTATCTCAATTGGATAACAGGAAGTGGTTTAAAATCGACTTGCAATGTTTCACCTGAATGTACAAACAAATAAACTAACTAACTTACAAGGCAAGTTTAATAAAAGCTTGTAAAAACATTTCTGTCATTGACAATTATTCACTGGAATTCATTTCAACAATAAAAAAAATTATTCCTCTTTTTTTTGTGTTAGATCGACTTCCAAAGTTTCAATGCAAACATGTGGCATTGGTGGCAGATTTTCGTTGATTGCCATAATACATAATTTTCCTAATACCGGGCATACCACTTCATAACAGTTGTTATAACAGATGCGTGATAAATTTAGTGGACAAAAATAATGCAGAAACAGCTTCTTTGCGATGAATTCACAGGCTCTACTGATGTAATGGGCTCTTATTAGCACTAATGGTCCTATTTACAACTTTTTCTTGTATGCCTGCTTGGCGTATTTGCGATGATGTTCGATTGCTAGAATTAGTCCTTTTTTTTTTTTCTTAATGAATGCCTTTAACTTGGCAATCACAGTTTGTGCGTTTGCTTGTATTATGGCATATAATTATGTGTACTTAGAAAAAATTTACATTTTTACGAACACATGTGCAACTCTAGTTCGTGATGTTGGTAGGGGATCAAATGAATCCATTGATACTAAGTCCAATGGTTTCGCCGGAATAATTGGTTGTAGTTCGTCCATCATATATTCCGGTGCGTGCTTACATTGTTGCCACAAATCACACTTTTTTACTGCCTTCGTTACAAGCTGTTGCATCCTTTTAAAATAAATTGGCGGCGATGGGTTTCATAGGTCTTGCAAATACCTATGTGTTCTAGCATTTCATGTGTGTCAAACTGTATCTTTTCTGGAATAAGCGGTTTCGGCATTTGTTCAAATATTTTCGGTTTCGACTGCTATAAAACAGAATTCCTGCTTCAGCTCTGCAATACACAGTATGAAATTTGTGATCATTTGGTAACTTCAATTATTTCTTACATACCGTGCTACAAAACATGTCTCCGTGTTGTTTTCTAGAAAAATCCTTAATGTTTGCTGGCCACAGCTTTTGGCGAATTTCTTACTGGGGCAACTAGGTATTCTTTCGGTTTCTTGTTGTGCTGCAATGACATTATTAGTACCTTTGATATAGCGGTATTCAATATAAAATGTTTGTATCAACAGTGTTTATCTAGTTAACCGGTTAATGAAAAATCTTTTCTATTCTTAGTCATAACACAAATTGTTGGTAGGTGGCAAAGTCACCATTTCGCCCAACATTAGATCACGATATTTTTTAAGGCTGCATACTATGCCTAGCATTTCCTTCTTGGTGACTGTATAATTTTTTTCCACCTAACCTAAAGACCTGCTGGCCATCGCCATGGTTTTCTCCATTCCCTGTTCGTCAATATGGTCTAACCTAATTCTAAGAGCATAACTGGATGCATCAGTGTATAGCTGGTATTGTACTCCTTGCCTAGGATGATAAATAACTTGCTTGTAGAAATAGCTTCTTCGCTCCTTCAAAAGCTTCTTGCCTGGCTGTGGTCCATTCCCAGTTTACTTCTTTATGTAGCAACTCAAACATTGGTAGGGTGGTGCTGGCTACTTGATCAGAACAGTTCCGGTAGAATACTACTACTCCTAAGAAAGCTCTAAGTTGTTTCACATTGCGGGGTACTGGAAAATGTGTTATTGCAATGATCTTACCCAGAGCTGATTTATGCCCTCTGGGGTAAGGTTGTGTCCTAAGAAAGAGACTTACTTCTTACAAAACAAAGACTGCCGAGGTTTTACAGTCATGCTGGTGGTAGCGATTATGTGCAGTACCATATAGAAGTGCTCCAAATGTTCTTTAAATGTAGATGACACAATGAGTATATCATCTAGGTAGGTGCGGGCAAACTCGGTAAAGTCCTCCCCTAAGGTAAAGTTCATACACTAAGTAAATTGAGCCACCACATTGCATAGACCAAATGGCAAAACCTGAAAGGTATACTGCTGGGGTCGAAACAGAAAACCGGTGTATGGCATAGAGCGCTCTTCCAACTGAATCTGCCAGTATCCATGAGTTAAGTCTATAGTACTAATGTATTTTACCCCATTATACAGTCTTAATAGTTCGTCTGTCGGCCTAGGACTTTCCCTTGCTTTAACTGTGATAGCGTTTATGCGCCTGGCATACAAACATAAACGCAAATAATCATCTTTTTTAAGTACGTACATCGTGGGATTTGCGTGTTTGAAGGTTTTCCATTATAAAATTTGTTTTAAGTAAGATTCTGGCTCTTGCTTATTATTAGCCGGTATAGGATATGAACGACAATGGAATCGTTCGCTGGGTATAACCTCTATATTAGCCTGGAAAATTTTATTTCTCCCTTGCCTCTCTGAAAACGTTTGCTGGTGCACAAATAAAATGTGTTGTGATTAAGTTCTTTGGTTAAATGTAAGATTTTCTATACTCGACACCGCCTGGTCAATGTTTTCCGGATCCGTTACATTACTATATTTTGATACAGGCCAGTTTATGGAAAAACAGGCCTTTCTTATAAGATCTACAAAACAATCTGAAGGCTTCCAATTTTCTAGTGATGGCACGGTGCTATTACTGGATTCCGTAGTGTTAACCATCCAACCTACGAAGTCAGGCTTAACTTTATATTTCGTCAGAAAATCTGTGCCTAATATTAATGGATTACTTAAACATTTTATCACCAATGTGGCTACTCGTTTTGGACTACACAATCATGTGATAATTAGTAATACTTGTCGGTTTATTAAAGGGCTGGCTCTAGAAGTAGCACCAATAATCTTTAATCTGGTGCTAAGATACTAGGTAATGTTTGTCCGGTAGATGAAATAATATTACATAGTTCTCCTCACACACAGTTTACCTCCGCGCCACTATCAAGTGGACCGTATACATTTAATATCAACTCCGGACACAAAGTTTCTTGCGAATTTTCTGGTTCATCGACGTGTTCAGTTAATAAATATTCCCTGTCTGATTGTTCTAGAGACACGGTTTTTACTACCACTTAAGTGAACAATTCCACATCTTCACAATGATCGTCATGTGGCCTATGCTGGTAGGTTGGCGAATGCTGGACCCCCTGGATTTACTTCTTCCTCTGAGGTCACCAACTGGAATCCGTCTTTCCTGGCCCCATCTGTACAGGAGTCCTGACACAGAAGTCCTCAATTAATTTGTCCAATAGTACTGTGGCAAGTCTCTGCAAGTATTACAACTAGTGAGGACATATTTCAAGTTTCTTTATTCTCAGGATGTGAATGTTAGCTAAGTGATGCATATATTAACAGTTAAATCGCCGTCTTCGGTTACTGCCGGACCCATTTGCGGGTTCATCTTGATCTGGATGTTGGTGCATCGTAGGCACGAAAGGTTGAGTCCTTGGATCCAATGAGGTATTGTTCTAAAAATAAATTTCCGTTGTTCTTTCTCGATACTCATGATCTCGTCTGCACGGAGAATGTGGTGAACGTGGTCTCGTATTCTTCCCTGTATTGTTCATGTCATGTCTAGCATCCTCTCTCCTGGGCGAACGTTCTCATTACTCTTGCCGTCGCCCATGCAACTCACCTAATAAACTATTAGGATCAATTAGTTCGTCCTCATCACAGTGTGACAAAAGATAAAAATAATATGTCGCCTTGTATTGTTCTTGGTTCCCCTCCCTCCGGTGGTTATCCTCTGCCTGGCCAGAACATTGCTGCATACAATAATGCATGAAGGTTACTCTCAACCTTCTTATTTGAAAAATCAGATAGATACCTATCCTTAAAGGGGAGAGTTAGACACACTATGTGCCAAGTTCTAGGTCTGCGAATTTATGTTTATAATATTACAGGTAAGGTCAAAGTATTAATATAAAAATTATTAAGAAAATTAGAAACAATACAATTTTTGATTATTGAAGAAAATTATGTTTTTTTTTAATAAAAGCTGTGAAAACAACACTGCTGTTTATTCTTGGGGGGAAAAAATGGTATAGGTTCAGATGAGAGGTAAACTCTGCAAAGGATACACATTTTACATGTAGGAAATTGAAGCAGTCGCATAAATAATTTTAATAGTCACAGTATGTGGCTACTTTCAATCTCTTAAAGTCTACATTATTCAAGTGAGTTTTTTCATATGTTAAATTTTGTATAGTTATAAATTTACCTCGCTGTGGCATTCTGCCATGTTTGTAGAAAACATAAAATGTTGACAAATTCGTTATTTGTGTGACCGGCAACGAACACTAAACTGTGCAAAGAAACGCTACGGCTACAACGATATAGTCGCGGCTGTCATATTGCGTGCCCTGTTTACTGCTACGCTCTGCAAGACACAACGGAACTACAAGGACTGTGTTCGTGATATCTTCGAAGAGCGTTTGCCAGCTGGATTTCGAGTGTCTACTGTCACAGGCCTCGGGCCATAGAGAAAATGAAGTCATATTACTAGCCTCGGGCCTCGGACGGTGGGTTGCTGGCATTACCAGAATCCGCTTTTCATATATTTACATTTTCTTTAAGTACAAGACATGTTTTTGTTTTACTCGGCCAGTTATGCTGATGTATTCTCGCAGGCTACAAGGCGAAATATTTGATTTTAATTGTCAATATGAACCTCAGCCGATTCACCTAACACAATTTGCGTATTCACATAGTGGTTTCAGATTAAGTTCGAGGTCTACAAAATGGCACCTTATATGTGGTTTCAGTAACGTGTATACGAAAGAAAATGTCTAGGTATTGGAAAGAACTTACAGGAGAAGCACTGATACGTAGATCAAATAATTTTAATTTGCTACTTATTAGCATTTGTATTTGTTACCTAGTATTAAAATTCCCCACTATATAAATACACTAAAGCCGTTATCTCAGAAATATCGCGGTGGTGTATTGTGAAGCGATATTCCCATTTGGTTTAACAGTAAATCGGTTTTTCTAAAGTTGATTGAAGTGACATTGTTCTGGCAGTGTTCGCAAGCGAAATGTTTCCACGTATATTTTATGTCTAACGGAATTCAGTATTTGCACGATATACTGCAAATTCTGGAAAGCAGAATTTCTTTCAAATTGTGACAAAACAGAAAATATACTATCATATACTCGTATTTGTGACACTTCATACAAAATTTGGTCGAAATTAATGAGTGAGTGAAGATATTTGGGCGGCTCTTAACAGCGAGTCATTGAGGCCCGATTATGATGTTTGCTGTGAGAATGGAGCGGCACCGAAATGAAGGGACGAGGATAAACGGAGGGTCCCTGAGAAAACCGCCAACCAACGGCATCGTCCGGCCCGATTCCTACTTGCGAAAATCCGGTCGTAACCCGGCTGGGGATTGAACCTGGTTCGCCTTGGTGGGAGGCTAGCAGACTAACGGCTCATTCACCGAGGCTCCGATCAAAACTGGTTAAATGGTATAGTCACCCTAAACTATTTTTATAGCTTCCATTTTTTAAATAATTAATTATACAAATTCAATTACGTACGTTTATCTGACCTGTAATAGCATGACTTACACGCCAAATTGGGTGAGAGTTGCTTTGATAGTTTTCGAGCTATAATGTTCAATTTTTTTTTAAATTTTATTCTATATTCCGAAATTGCAGTTTAACCACAATATTCACTTCAAAATTTAATGCATATATGGTGCTCTGCCAGGATACAAAAATTGGTTTAAATTGGTCGAATGGTCCCCGTGATATGACATATCACCCTAAATTATAACATTGCTTCATTTATGAAAGTAAGTGCTGGTATTGACGAAAACTGTAAAAGCAAGGTGCCTTTAGTAAGTATGTACTATATATAAGTCGAATTTTGTCCAATTCGGTACACGCGTTCAAAGATGGAAAAAGGGCGACACAAACGTAGGCACACGCGCAAACATACACACACAGATAGGAAGGTGATCTTATGAGCCTTTCTTTCCTTCGTTAAGTAGGCCAAAATACCTAGTTACACTTGCAGGTTCAATACCATCAGTTTTTATGTTTTACAATGAAGGATCACAGACATGTCGGAAGAAGTATAATACATCATCCTTGATTGAAACATGTGGAAGCAGCAGTCTTTGTATAGGCCTACACTATATTCAATTGTTAAACACACGATTTTTAATTGAAGACTGGACTTAACCCCGTACATATGATTATTTATAAATACACACATAAATATACATACATTCACACACGCATGCACTTGCACAGGATATGAAAACGAGAGGTGGTGGTGTGGTAGGGATAATGCTATGTTAATTTCCCAATCAGCACCAGTTGCACAGCGAACATAATTTTCTAGTACAGTTCATTTATAAACCCGAAAACACTCATTATTTAAACAATTCTGACCGGACAATTTATTTTTATTGCTTTCTACATATCCAGCTTTATTTATTATCCCCCTTCGCCCCTAAATATAGTTCGAGTTAAAGATATTTTTCCAGAAATATGAATGGTGGGCGAAACATCCTAATGGCTAGTCAAGTATGCAATTATAATCTGCTAACTGAATTCAATTTAGGTTTTAGGGAACATCACCGTACAGCTACCGAACTTCTGTTACCTGTAGACGGACATCAGAGACCAACTGCATAGTAGATTTGTATTACAGGTGGAGCAAATATCTTCAAATTACTAACTTTATAGAAAACACTGTACAAAAACTTGACAAGTGAGCAAATGTTTCGCACGCTACAGTATTTAAATTTAGCGGTCACTTGGACTTGACTACATGCGGTTATGCATGTGCCCCAATTCACACTCCTAGCGCTTTTAAATGTATTCAAGTCATAATGATAATTAATAAGGGACGTTTAACCGATGTTGTTTTGTTTTGAGATGCAAAAAATCGCTGTGGTGACGAAGACGAAACGCTTAATTATAGCTAGTTTGCAGTTAACTGAGCAATGCTAATAATTCATGTTCAAAAGAAATCACTACCCCGAAATGCATATACTCCTATAGAAATATTGACTGCGAGACAGTAATTTATGCGAGACATTAACGCCCAAATAAAGGTGCACTGTTCATACTGGCGGAAATTTAGACCGGTTTCGTTTTATACAGATCTAAATATACATGAATGAATCACAGTTTGATGTCCCGGTGTCACATAGACTACGTCATACAATAGCACTGTTTAGTAGTATCTCCAAGGGAATCTTGATTTTCATATGAGATTAAAGGACACGCAGTTGTCCAGAAGAAGAAGCGATGGGTTTAGAATTTACCTACAAATAAACCAAGTTAGTTCATATAAATCGTCAAAGGAAAACAAATTATTTCTTGTCCTTTTACTGAAAAATAAAACAAAATTCTTTCAGAAATGTAAAAAATGTAAAACTTATTTGTACACAGGTTGTATGCTACGATGCATATTCATCATTCATACATTGTAAACACGGTGTAACTACTTACGTAAATGTAAATATAGAAGCCGTATTTGAACCAGACATCTCAATAATACTTTGTTGTAGTTTTAGAATTGCAAGTATATATAGGCACATCTGTGCATATAACAGGCAGGTTTAAAATAAATGCTATTTATTTCGATTTTCTATTTGTAGTTAACTACCTCCGTACATGTTATTTCATATGAAGCTCAAATTAGAATGAAACATATTTCTAACTGTGAGAGTCATGTCTGTATTTTGTACGGGGTTTGAAAGTTTTGAGACATAAATTACCCGTGAGATAACTTTCTATCATCCTCTATTACGCGAACAGAGGAACCACCCCCGGCCGATCGGGAGTGTGTTTGTAGAGAACTGGCAACAGCATATAACTGCATGTTACACCTCCTTTTTTTTTTTGTAAAGTTTTGCAGCTTCTGTCCCATTTAGGCTATGATAGTATTACCTAGCGGGAGACTCGTGCACTGCGTCTGTGCAATTTCACTTATATCTGCAGTCGTTTCAGGTAGATAGCTCTGCACGCAAATTACGAGCGCGTCTGATAGTCACCTTAAATATTTCGTATGTGAGTGTTTCGGACCTGTTTATTTCCCCCGAGAAATAAGCGGTTGATTTCAAGCACAGGTTCATAAACCTTACTTTGTCTTGATCGGTTAGACAAAACAAATTGGCATACTCTTTAAATTTGTTCAAGTAATTAACAGGGTTTTCGCTTAATTTCCCTTCAAATGCTGGTATTTGCTCCGCCCCCACTTCACTTGGATGATGCAGTAGTGTAATAATTTATTATACCGCAGGAGTATTATTTACAGGGTCATCTAAATTATCATGTCATAAGTGATTGTTGTTCGGTGAGGGACTGATAGTGTTATCAACTCGCAATGAGCTTTGACTCATTACCTAGTGTCAGATCTCCGATCAATCTTACCACCCCATCATTTTTTCTTTTAAATATTGCATCTGCTCGCCCATGTGGTTAAAATTTGCCTCTTTCTTCTCCCTCTCACAAGAACCATTCTCTTTTTTTTTTTGTTTAAATCACTGCTTAATTTGCCGACCGAAAGAATTCATTTGCGTGGACATTATTTCTTCTATTTACACAGAGTAAGTGGTTTCTACGGATCACTGTTCTAGTGTAGCGAGGCGTTGCTCACATTCACTCACTCTAATTGCATACCTCTCCTTCATAATCTCTAATTTGGTTCGATTGGTTGCGATTTACCCCTCTAATACTGTAGATATGCGTTCCATTCTATGGTTCACAGTTTCAAAATATGATTAAACCTGTGAAATTTGTGCAGTAACTATCTGATCTAGATGTGAAATATTAGTGCAAATATATTGACTCTCACTGTTCTGTTAAACCTTTATCTTAGTTCTTGCGTCTGGCTTTCCTGTTGTTCTTTAATTTCGTCATACTGCTTTCCCAACTATACTTCAGTTTCGTGTGACATTTGTTTCGACTGTTCTTGTGGCTGCCAAGCCTTTTCTTTAATCTCGTCAGTCTTTATTTTTTACTGTTGTTCTAACCTCGATTCCATTTCTCCAACTGATCTTTCATTACAGAAGCAATTTTTTACATTAAAGAGAAATCTGGTAGGTATGTCTGTATAATTGACTGCTCTGTTGGTGCTAGAGTGTCAGTCATGTCATTTACAGGTGTGGTGTCAAGGTTCTCCAATGCTACCGTGTCGGTTTGTTACCTTGTCCCTGACATGGTGCTGGAGGTGGTATACTCAAAGTTTCTGTAATTTATTGGAGGGGTATTACGTGGATAATATGGGATCCTAGACTCACGATTCATATACAACTGTGCGGCAATTAGTGTGAACTAATTCGAGCCACCAATTTGTTGCACCAAATTTATTTATTTGATATTACATGAAACGGTGTAGTACACACGTATGTAGAACTACACAACTATAAAATAAGAAATATTTATGTCTTTGATTTGCCTCCTCTAGTTCTTACTGCATTATGATTTGAATCGCACACCCTTTAACTTATGTAACATATCCATTAAAAATATTCTCTACTCACTCACTGGTGAAGTTAATTATCACCAATCTTGGACACAATCTGGGACATCACATATGACACTACCACAGAACATACAAATGCTAACGACTTAAAAATTTACTGAAGAACAAACAATGGCAGCTTTGATTATACAAGAGTTTAATTAATATTATGTTGAAAGTTGATTGCACGACCAACATTAAGGTCATATCTTCCGACTGTTAGCTACCATAAATAAGAACTTAGACACAAATTAATAACAAACAAAATCAAATATATCAATTTAAATTTATAAGCCGACACCAGCTACCAGCTATCATTAAAACGCTGAATATCTACCCTTACTTACAGGTTAATTCATTGGTGTCAAAACTACACACTGTTAGAACTCAAATTCAGCTGATGTGATTTTTGTCGAAAGGCAAAAGCGATGAGGAACGCTTCTTGGAATTGAATTCGGAGAGATCTCTACAGCTCACTTATCCGCCCGGGGTCGGACATCGGATAGAGCTCACCTGCTCACTTACCCACCTAGAGTTGAACTTGAAGGGATCTCCATAGCTGACTTATTCAATATCCGTGGACGAACGGCAATGACAAAGGCTGTTCTCTGAAGTCGAACTCAAATACACCTCCGCAGCTGTAGTCAATACTATTATATTGTAACTCTTCTCGTATACTGCATCTTAGCTTGTATATGCGTTGCAAACTCGTGTTTCGACTAAATTACTAATCAATTTCTAGTAGAATCTTTGTTAGTAACCTGAAAATCAGAACTGCCTCGTTGGTTAATCTCTAACTAAAACCTTCTGGAATAAAATTAACATCTGCTATGTTATAATTTTAAAATTACAACTATTGATTAGCTAGCTAGTATCGTCTGATATTACATAAACAAAAGTTAGTATTTTTATTTCACTAAGAGAAAATAAAATGATTTCAACAATGACACACTATTATAACATACATTTATGGCGTGTAAACAAAACCTTAACAGTAATACCAGAAACAAACTCAATTTACATACAACACAACTGTCAAATGAAATAAATAATTTACACATATTCAACTGAAATATGCAAAATAGATCAAACACATTAAATCTCATAAAGTCCAAACATGATTTCATAATTTCCTCATAATTAGCATACAATTTAAAATTCAAGTGTTACAATATAACTGTAATCAAAAATTTATACGGCTATCATTTTGTAAATCAGTGATTACCCAAATGAAGCCTATTATTTTACATGGCGTATCTTAGTATTTCATGGCCGCCAAATTTAGAAGGAATCAGTAGATTGTTTCCTGTGATAGGACACAAAAATACATTATGTTGTGGTATGGTCTATCTTACAAAATGGCTGACAAAATTAACTGTGTGTTGGCATTTTTTATGCTAGCAATAATTATTTTCTGCGTAAAAATTTGGTCGAATTTGGCCAAGCGGTGTGTCATATTGAGCCAAAAAACCTTATATATTTACAGTGTATTCATGCAATATCGAATAAAAAAAACCACACAATTAACAATAGTATATGACAACATGAAATACTGTAATATCAGTTACCACACAGCATACGAAGTTTGATTGAAATAATTTTCCTTGTTTAAAAGATATAGCGTTATAATAATTAAAAAGTTCATATGGTCGTCGCTTTGAAAATAAAAGTCTGGCTTTTATCAAATGTATAACTTTATATACGTACCACAGTATTTCCTGTTTGGTAAATGTTAAAGGAATCATATGTTTCCAAAGATATGACAAAAGAACGTTACTTTTTATGTGACACTGTCCTACAAAATGGTAGACAAAAGAGCCAATGTATTAGCTTATTTGTTTGATGGGCATAATTATAATACTCGAATGCTAAGTTTTGTCGAAATTGTGTTAACTGTATGGCATACATACCAAAAACATATATATATATATATGTATATTTATATTTATATATATATACATACACACATTGACACAATGTGTTTAGGAAACATGTGTACAAACTTGGCCATGTGATTCGTTACCGAAAAAGAGGAAAACTAATATAGGACACCCAAGGTCCATCTCAAATAATAATTATAGTGTTCCACCCTGATTTTTACATCGGTTATGTACATATTCTATTAATATATTTAATGTTTATTATTTATTATTTAACACTATAATGTATGTATGTTTGAATCAACTGTATATATGTTAAGGGTTATTCTTATTTTTCTTTTCCAGTATTATTATGTTTTTTTTTCTTTTTTGTACTAGGAAGTTGTACTTAAAATGTTATGTTGTCTATGGTTAAGAAAAAAAGAAAAAGTGGTTGAATTAAAAAAAAAACTTACTGAAGAAGTTAATCAAGTTTTGTGTTGTTCGATTTGAGAGGTTTATATTTGTAAGTGCATTTGGATATTCGCACTTCGTTGTAATAGAAAAGCACTACCCTTTAAAGACCAGCAGTTCAACTTAAGTTATGCTTGCGGCAAACCCGAGAAATGGAGTCTTGTAAATTGAGCTAAGCATACCTAGGAATTTAATTCTTTTTGTTTAAATATTAGGAGTTTGCTTGCTTGCTAGCTGTTCTCCTGCCCAGCCAGTCCACAGACCAGAGTGGTTAAACTTGTATGTGGTTCAATAATTTGAGGGATAACTTCTACATTATTCAGCAGAATGGCTTGCCCACAGTAAGAGCATTTAAAATGACCGTATTTTGCTGCAACCTTTCAGTAGATGTCCCTAAAGGCGGAGGGCGACAATCATATTATATGATATTATTGCAAAGTACTTGCATTAGTAGTATGCAAATTGGTATATGGATTAATTAAACAAAGATCTTGGATAAAATGAAGGTATGTCACATTGTTCATGGCCCGATCATGTAAATAATAGGGGTTGGTACCCTTTGACATCATGCAACATTTAACTGACTACATAGCAAAACAGACACTGCAATCATTCGAGATTATGCGGATGGTAGTGTCACAACGAATTTCAAAACAAATTTTTGTAATGTCATTGCAGTAGTTCACACTGCATAGTAGAGACTGGCGGGCGCGTTGAAAAACTCCTGGTGAGTCTCGCACTTGATCGCAGGCAGCCATGACCCTTGCTAACAGGTCCTCTTCAAGCACTGAGACATCACACACAAACAGGGAAGACGACCTTGCCAAAGATTTAAAAAATGACAAGAGCAGTGTTAGCAGGTCTGCACCTGGTTGGTGTCAGGTACTTGGAGTCTGTACGTGCTTCCTAGCCATTCTCCCAATCTGCATAGTGTCAGATATCATATGTCAGGACATAGCAATGTTAGAAGGTCTGCACCTGCACACAGAGCTAGCTATATCCAACCCATTATGGTGTATAAGGGCAGGCAAGAATAAAATGAATGCAAAGTTAGGTAAACAGATGTTTATTTAAAAAAACATATCATATATGTATGACCATGTAAGGAAACATTGGTAAATCCTAGTTCAGAAGGTCCTTCTCATCGACCCGGGAATTGTAGCGGGCATGGAAATCCCGCCACTTGATATGGGCCCTTTCATTAAGCCATTTCAGCACCTTTCCCACCAAATAAACATCGGTAAACTTCGTCGGCTGGATCTCCTCAGTGTAGGAACTGCAATGATTATCTATGTTGATCAGATCTTTGAGATAGTAGGTTCTCGGAGCATATTTGCATATACATCGCTCATGAACAGTTCGCTGATCCTATTCGCTGTGAGCCCTTTCTCGAAGAGAAGTTTCTGTTTAAATATGAGCACCAGGTTACCTATCTTAGCTTTAGGAGTGTGTGGGTCCTTCCTCTTCGTAATAGCACACACAGTTTGAACCAGGGAGACGTCCTTAATATCTTTAGGATTCATGCGAATGATCGAGTGCACTGTAGAATCATACTCGCGAATGAGCTTTTGGCAGTTGCTCAAGCCACTTGTAGCTGCTATTCGCAGTGAAATGCTTCCACATCTTGCCCTTCAGAGTTCCGTTGAATCTCTCGAAGATAGAAGCTTTCAGAATACTGAATGTGGAATAATGATTTATCATATCGTTCTTTATCAGGGTCTTCAACTTTCTATTGTAGAATTTCTTGCCCTGGTTGGTTTGCAAATTGGTCGGAATGCATCCTTCGCGAAATACATCTGTCATGACCTTGGTGATGTCACATGTATTCTTCGACTTGACTGGCCTGGCTCAGGCATTTTTGCTATGTGCATCGATGACTGTTCACATGTATTTGTAGCTCTTGTGAACTCGAGCATATAGTATTATCTCGACGAGTTCAGCCTGAAACAGGTCGTTCATCCCACAAATCATGACCTTGTGGCAGTAGTTGCAACTGGCGACAGCATGCAGTTCATAGGCGATTCCTATCCGACTCATTGTATGTAGCCTCCCTCCTTCAGTTCTTCGATGATGGATATAATCTCATTGGTGTACGAGTAATTTACAACCCTTTTCAAAACGACTAGTAGTTGTAGTGTATCCACCAGTTTGTTCGAGTTGTCCCAAAACACGCCTCGGATTGTTTGTTACTGGTATGTGTGGGAATTAGCTTGGCCGAGTGTTGTAATCAGCGGAAGTTGATATGCGCTGCGCTGGGTCTCGGCGCTCGGCTGTGGCCGGATGTGGCCTGGTGATAAGGGTCACGTGTATCTCGGCAGCGAATAATGTTAAGTGTCGCTACTGTGGAGTTGGCATTCCCAAGTTAAATTTGACGCGAATATTTTATTTTTAATTTCTTAGTAGTGGGAGTGTTTGGATTCGGATCATTTCTTTTTTTTTTTTTTTTGTGTGTTTGTGCTGATTTATTTCGGGTGAGGGTTCAGTTAGCATATCAGCAGGTTCCGGGTACAATTTTATTCACTTAGCTCCGAGTTATTAGAGAAGACACAAACAATGCTGCGGAGGCGTTCACATCCTGGTTATTACCTTAGGAAGGTATAAGGTGTTAAAATTGTTGATGTAGAAGAAAGTTATTATTTCTTATCTTTTTTGTACCGTTTTGGTCTTTAAAGCATTACTGCTAAGGTGGCTTGTTGGAAATATGTTTCTTCAGAAAGCCCTAGCATAAAAAGGATCCTGTTCCTAAGGAAATTAGTGATATCGATACTCGAGATATCATATGTTGGAAGACTTTTCCAGTTGATGAAGGGAAGGTGGGCAATACTGCTGTTATTAGTGTACTTGGTAACACATCGCTGGCTTTGCATAACAAGATGAAGTTTGAGCTTGGCGATCAGACTTAGTTGTATTGAAAGTTGGTTGGTACGACCGGAGACATGCATATTCATGGACATCTGGGGATTGTTATCTTGGTGAAGCACATGCTTGAATTCGAGCAATGCCTTGTATTTCAGAAGGTCAGATTCTGTAAACTCCCTAGGCTCCTTGCGAAATAGCAGTTCGTAAAGCCCTGGTGTTCCACATGTCTTGTAATCGCCAACATGGATGATCTGACGTGGTAGAAATCCTATTTAATCAGCACCGAGGAACTATCTATCATTATACCTGTATACACCATACATTGTATTTTTATTATGTGATGTGTACAATCGTAGGTACGGTCGAGCCAGAGCATTAGAATTCAGGAATTTCTTTCATAAGTTTGCCTTGTGTGGCAAATCCAAAGCCTATCCATCATCCCAATCTGTCTGTACATAATAATGTTTTTGCTTCTTCATAGGCTCAGCAGCATCGTCGACTTCAATCTCCGTGGCTACATGTGCTCCATCACTCTCCCTGAATACATCGAGAAGACAAGTAATAGGCTAAAATATTTCTTCATTTATAGTGTCACGGGAAATTTTGGCTCTCTTGGCGAGCAAATACTTTGAGTGAACAGAATGTATCATTCGATGTAAGTCGCTGGCAATGTCCGATATCGTACTAATTACAAATGGTAGCTGATGCTCTCTTATATAGGTTTAGTCGTGAGTATCCACCAAAATACTTTCAATCTTGCCCAGCTGTTTGATGCGGACATCCAATATGTCCTTGCTGTAATTTTGAGTATCCATTTTTGGGGCGAGGTGGGAAATTGAGGTAGCGAATGCATGCTCTATGGAATCTTTAAACACTTTCAGTTTCTCTTCATTTTGTGCAGATACAACATTCAGTATGTCAATAATTTGCCTTTGAACACTTTTTACATGCTCGTCCATAGCCACAATATCGCGAATGATTTTGGTCTTCACACACTCCATCATCGCCCCGAACTTGGACAAGTAAGTGCGAAATAATTTACTCTGATCGGTCAACATATTGATCAATGCCGAGATGAAGCCATTGTTAGATTCGAGGGCGAAATATTTAGTAGCGGCATGTTTGGATCGTTCGGGATTGTGAATGTTTCGTATGAAACTTCTACCAGTAACAGGAGTCCCATCATTTCTTGGTAATAGACCATCCCTACCTTTCTCTTTGTCAAGGAGCAGCTTGAGACTACTCTGACAGAATTTCGATGTGCTGTTACTCCTTCTCGACTTTCTACGATGAACTGATCTAATATATGCCAGTACCTGCAATTATATAGAGTCCAGTCTTTTACGAGTGTCAGAAATCTGTATTTGTCTTTCCGACATAAGGCAGAAAGACTCTCGAAAATCTGGTGGTGTCATGTCCATATTGACATGGTCATCATACACATGTCGTAAATTCATATTGTCCATGAGAAACAACACCAACATATAAGCAGTATCGCGAAGCAGTTCTTTGGTTATGAATGGGCATGACTGGCCGAGGTACATGCAGTCCACATTCGTTTGCCATCCCATGCTAATGTACTCTTGTATACAAATTTATTTCTCACAGGCAATGTAATGAAAGACAGATATAGAGATTGGCAGTGCTTCACTCGGTGGCACCCCTTCTCATATTCACTGCAGGGTAAATAACCCAAGCCTTCCACAGCTTGCATTACACATGTCAGTCGTTGGTATTTCGGTTGTTGAAGCGATTTCGAATACAGGCACACGTTCTCGAACCAAAGACTATTCTCTTCTTCCAGCAGGCTCAGTAGGACACATGTTTCCCTACAATTTGATGGACCTGTGATGATGCACCTCACTCTATTCGGAAATATGCTTCCATGTCGCGATTCGTGGGGAATAGCTTCATATGCAGCATGAATGCATATGGGTAGAGTAACATCTTTCTTGATTATATGTACATTTCCACTATTATCTCGTGGTGCTTTGGATCAATGAAGCGGTGGATCTATGGAATGATGGATCGATGGGGCGATGAATTTATGGAGCCAATTGTAATTGCATGGAACCAGTGCTGCAAATTTTAGAATGTTTCTTTAAATCATTGCTCCGAGAAAACTTGTTTCTGGCAGAATTAGCATTCAAAAGTCACACTCGAACTTTTCAATTTGCAGGTCGTAATTTTATGTCGTCGTAAATTCCGCAAATGTGTGAATGCTTTACTGCAGAATCAACACAGCAGATGTATTATTGTCATTTTACGTCTCTAATGTTCCAATTCTATAATGATAATGAAATAAAAATGTATAAAAATATATTTATAAGTGTTTAGTCAGTTTTCTTCGATGTATCGAAGAAGTTAGACCATATCTGGAAGTGTGATAGTCGATATGATGATCAACACTCTACCTTTCTAGCTGCACATTCCTGGATACAAGTTCTGTGGACCTGGAAACAAGCTAGCTAAATGTTTGTACACTGTGACATGGGCATTAGCGTGCTGGACAAGGCGTGCAAGCAATACGACATGGCTAATTTGCAGCACAAGGATCTAGATACCAGACACCTAGTAGAAAAGATACTTGCACGGATGGCCGAAGAAATAAGAAAATCAACAAATGCCAGTCTCGCAGAAAAAATAGCAGAATTGGGAATTTCCAATAATGAATGCCAAAGTGAGGATGGGCATGGGAGCAACGAGCAATCTGAAGGTGCAAGTGAAACGAAAAGCTGTGAGGAAGGAGAAAAAGCATTCATGTCAAAGAAAACATCTACAAGCGGATTCCTCCATTACTTTTGCCTGCACTCAGAGCCCTCAGTGGTATAAACCGAGCCACAAGTGGTATTGTCTGAGCCATCAACACGCCATCGAATGAACAGAAGCAGTTGTCAGAGGTCCAAAGACGGAATGCCAATTTTGAAGCTATTGCTATGGGTAAAAAAAGTGGACAAAGACTCTACCTAAGGCCATAACGAATAGGAGGTGGAAGATTGTAAACCGATGCATCAGGAGGAGACACTAATGAAATTTCTACCGAAACAAACACTCACAAACATGGATTTGGAACTGTTTGCATGCAAATTAAATAGACATAATTTTAGAGGAGTTATTATGTGATATGCTTTACCCACTAAACTAAAGAGAGAAGCATGTCCAATAAATAATCTGGACAAGACAGCCGGGCCCAATGCACACCGGGTAACTTATGTTAAACATAGCAAATGTGCAGATTACTATGAGAGTTTTGGTAATTTGTGTTCTCCATCCGAACTGCGACTGTATCAGAAAAATCTCCAAGTGACTTACAAATACAAGATGGAGAAGACGCCGAACATGTGGAACTGTAGGCACTCGTGCCTTCGCTTCATGGTTCGCTCGTATAAATAATTGTATATAATGGCTATACACAGTGAGTAAACCATCAGTCATGTCGGTAATACTTACCTTGATGGGCCATGGCTTCGAGCTGTGTGTGGTACATTTTCCGCCACTCGACCTGGTGGGAGAATGGAGCATATGTTTGCTCGATTTAAAACCTTACAATGCTATACCGAACATTCATGGAAAAAACTGGAAGATGTATTTCGTGAAAAGTGTTAATGTTTCCAATGAGGTGTCGCTGCCCATATACTCTAACGAATTAGACGACTTTGCAAGGTAAATCGAAGATTCGCTGTCTCCCGACACAGAATTCGACTACATGGAAATTCCAGTAATCTGAAGAGTGCCATCAGATGCAGCGAAAATATCGACTTTACGAAACCAGATTCCACCTGACAGATGCTGGAGTTCAAGCCACGCATATACGAAGCTGGAAAAATCCACGAATCGCCGTGACCTGTAGACATCTTGGCAGTTAATGTGATACGAATAAACTACAATTGGGCAGGCCGAGCAATATGCTGCATAAGATTTCGCCGATAGTCCCTCCAGGTTAAAAAACTGATAGTTTCACCGCAAAGCAATATTTATGTTCTGAGTGTCGCGAAGAGAGTACACGAAATGGTAGTGCAGTTGTCGGCCAGCGCGGAGAGTTGGTGAACTTTCGAAACAAAAAAATCTCCTTGAGCTCGCAATTGAGAAAATGGAAAAACGATTTACAGAGACCAGAAGCTATAAAACAAAGCAGCACATCAAATAAGACATCAGAATGTCACAGGTCTAAAATCAGTTAATATGTGACGACATTTTCCTGTGCAGTTATGGCTACGAGGTCGATCATCATGGAAGATTTCCTAATATCGAATTGCCAGCCATTTTTTCGAAGACAGCATAATGAAGGTGGAACTTCATGCATACCAGCTTTTCCTGTTCGGGCCATACACACTACCATCGGAAGTTCAGATAGCGGTCCAACACCAGGATATATGCACTAGCGCTCACCAGCAGCTGATGTATTCAAATATGGCGGTCGAACGAGAGCGATACCAGTGCTCCTAGCAATCAACTCTACAACCAAAAGGGCAGTTGGAAACAAATGACAGAGGGGAAAAAGAACAAGATGGTATCCTCCAGCAACAACCGATGGAAACAAATACGGCGGGTGGAAATGAATGTGATAAACAAGATAGAAAGACAGCGAAAGAGAGAAATAATGGGACAGAGATAGGAAGAGAGAAAGTAATAAAAGAAGGGAAAGGGAGAAAGGAAGAGAAAGAAATGGAATATGAGAAAAATGGGAGTAGATGGAGTAAACCCTCGGAGTGATGGAGCATGGAAACATGGAATCACACAACTGCCAAGATGACAGTTGTGTGACCGGGTTGACAGAGCAGAAAGTCCATAATCCAATATGGTGGCCGAGCCCTCTCGATCTACCGATCCGCTTCCTTGTCCATGTGCCTTCGAACATACTTTTCCCATCTACTCACAATATTAGTTATCTGCCACTATACAATTTAATTTTTTTGTAAATTTTGATTTGGCCACTGGCTTGAAAACAATTGCCTTAGCTATTTAAAATATGATGTACTGTAATACTTTTTATTTGCCAAATTGGTAGGAATCGGTATATTGTTTTGTGAGATATGGCACAAAAATTATTTTTTAATGTCGCTCTCTCTCACAAAATGGTGGTAAAATAGGCTACATGTTAGAATATGTAATACTTGTAATTGAGGCTTTCAGCATATGAATAATGGTCAAAATCGGTTTAACAGCATGGTATATTTAACAAAATTTATTCATATGGCCACCATTTTGAAAATATGTGTCATCGTTTGTGATGACAAGCTAACGTGGTGTACCATAGATTTATTTACCTTTAAAATATGTCAGGAATATGGTGAGTAGTGTCCGGGATATATTTTAAAAGCTTTATATTTTCATGAAATTCAATTTTTCAAAATGGCGAAGCAGTATCGGTTTCCTTCTCTAAAATAGCTAATTATATGATTAACTGTTAAAATATGACATAATGTTTAAATTTGTTAAGTGGTTCCTGAGATATATATAGCGCTCTAAATATTAAAATGACCGCCATTTGGAAAACACGTGCAGAGCATGTTATAAAAGTTTAAAAGTGGGAATCCCGTTACAAGTTACATATGTAGTTAAATTTCCTTAGGAACGTAGGCAAATGACACAAGAATCAAATTACTACTGCTTATCAGGAGAAAACTGTATTCTACTTAATGATGACCGATTTGAGTGTAGAGATGATTATCTCATCTTGATCATGGTAAACATGTGTGATCACATTCGTGTTTTGATTTTGAAATTTAGAGTTATGTTCTGCTTTGTTTGATTTGGGTTATTTGGGTTAGCTAATTTGGGTTAGGAATAAGCTAATAACCGAGTATACAAGATATTGATCTTTATTGTCTCTCGTCGAATAAAACCATTTTTAATCTTTTGTCTGGACGGTATTAAGACATGAAGTTCTGCAAGCTGCTATGGGAGAATATCTAGTACTCCTCAATTACCAACAGCTAATCACCTAGACTCACCACGGTTAACTACACTCTGGATCGGGTCGCTCAAGCCCGAAACGCTGGGAAGGCCAAATAGAAGTCGGTGTTGCTCATCTCCCCTGGATGACGACATCTCTGTAGCTGGAGCTCGTGTTTGACGGACAACAATGACGACCCCTAGCCTTGCTATTTCCGCACTTTGAAACCCCCAAGTGTGAGGCGACTGGAGAGGGTCAAAGCGACCTCACTCGTACAGTATTTACATTCACAATAAATAAATTTCCCCTTCCTCTACACATGTAGATAGGAATTTAATTTAATTAAAAAAAAGTTACATGCCAAATTTTCTGTATATTTTAATTTCTACGAACAGTTTTTCCTTGCCACAAGAAGTCAGTGCATTATGATAATGTCACTATTCTTTTGGCCAGCTGAACGGCACTATCGGCAAAATTATCCAAGTAGTAACGGGCAAAAAGCGCAACTTGCCCCCACATGAAAGACCAGCTGGACAGTACCTTCAAATTTGAGGACGCCGAGAATTTTGCATACATAGCGCTCCTCCACACAAGCGTCCGCAGTTCGCGGATATTTACGAACTGCAAACCGCCGTCCAGGAAATGCAAAGGCGAAACTCCTCACTGATCGCGCAGGTAGCTGCCAGACGTATTTGGTGGCGATTTTCCACAGCAGAAAAATAGGGCTCCAAAGGAGTTCGGCAGCGATTTCCCAGCAAGCTCAACACACAAGCCGTGAGAATTTAGAACGAGCAGGCAGACTAATTTCTACAATTATTACCACAAGTTTTATAACAATGACGTTGCATACAATGTTGAACGCAATACGCATTTTAAAAAAAACCCTAGCTCATACTGAGGCTCACTAGGTAATGCCATACCAGAGCTGGGTGTGCTACAACTCCGCACATGTTACTCGTCTGCTGATGTTACACGACTCTCTCCGCCCCGCGCGGCCGCTACCACGAGTGGTAGCGCTGGCGACACGCGCGAGCTCAGTTGCCTTTTTTACAGCACTCAGTAACCATACAAAAACCCTATAAAATTACTAACTAAACTCTAACATATTACACGATGTGAAAATAGAAATACTGAATATAAGTATAATACAAAACACATTAAAAATGGCTGCCCGGCCTAACCTTATAATTAATAACACAGTAACCCCTCATAAGCGAACGCCCAATTCGAAATTACTAACCGCTGCATACCTTTCTTAAGTGACGACTCCCTTAAGTCGTCTTAAGTGACGACTCACTCGTGACAACTTATATAGTCTGTACGTGCCTTCACGTACCCCCTTTAGCTTTGGATTAAGTTGTTCGCTCAGCCGTTCGGAATATAGGCATCGTTGCCCTCAACAGTGCCCTCCTTGTCAGAAGAATCGGTCGTCCTCACCCGAGGTGTGGTGGGCGAAATAGGAAGGGCTGGTGGGGGCCAGATCTCAGCCTCTAGACAACAGAAACTGCTGTAAGTCCTGCCTACGCATAGGCCTAAGTGGGGACCTGACTCGGGTCGACGCAGTTGCCATGATACAGTTATACACGAAATGTTATGACTGTCCTTTTGCAGTTATTCCCTAAGAATCGAATTTAGCTGTGGATAATGGATTGTTATTAATGTGATCCACCGGTTTCAATTGATGTTGATATATTCTTGTGAGTTATTTGACAATTAGGTCAGTTATGCTAACATGTGTATACATATATATTTACATGAACAAGTAGTACATATATGTATGTTTCGATTTGATGCATATTTGTATGCTATATTACAATTGGATCAATTATGCTAACATATATATATATATATAGTTACATGAACAAACATTACTTATATATATATAGTGTATATTTTGGAATATATTTTTAATTTCCTCTACTTTTGTTATGAGCTTCATGTCGTGGCAGGAATGTGGGTTGTAAACATCACCTTTGATCTATCCCCCAATTTAATTAAAATAGTAAAACATGTGTTACAGTCCTTACCGGAAATGGGAGTTGGTGGGATGCTTGCACAAGCCATGACATTCCGCTCCTTACTAAAAAATATACAGTCATCCTTGCTGTTGGAACTTGTCACAAATATTTATCGATATATTTTCTGTCATTAGTTTGTCAGTCTTATTTTCTCATTGCCATTTTATACTTATTTGCTTCACTTGCTGTGTATAACATTTACCTTTTCGTTATATTTTATTTACTTTAATGACTATCTTTAATCATATACATGTTTTCCTATTTGTTTATGTATAAATTATACATTTATTACACATTATCTTTCATTGATACATTTAATACATTATGTTTTACTCACTATATCTATAATATACACTTTATGACATGTTATCCTATTTTACATATTTACATAGTGTATTTTATTTTGTTTGGCCTTTCAAATTTGTAGTTGATTTTTCAATCATATCTTCGTTTGGCTTAACCTTTTATATTTTGTTTGAGCTGGCTTGGTCTTTTTCTATACTAAATTGATATGTAACTTAGCCTATGGCCCTTCAGTGTTGCATTGTATATAGCTTATCCTGCAGGACTTAACTAGTTATAATTTACTTGACTGTACATTACTGTTCTCTATTGAGCAAAGCGCGAACTACGTTCTGTCCACCTGAAGAAGGCATAGTCAGCATAAATATAATGTTGCTTTTTCGTTTACCTGAGCTACGTGGCGCACTGTATTTACGTGATGTGTGCGGTGCGTTGTAATTGTATTTTTGCAATGAGTTATTGTACTTGTAGTTGAGAACTAATTTTCTGCACGGTTTTGTGTTCTTGCCATTTGATTATTTGGTTTATGTGTTTATTCTTATATACGTTTAACATTACATTTCGTGAGACGTTAACCGGCCGGTGTAGCCTGAAATCGCGTTGCGTACTGCACCACACATTATTAACTTTTTGCATCCGTTATTGGCGGAAATATATTTGAACATAATTTTAAGACACATTCGTATGTACGTATGCAAATGCTATAAATCATACCATTTTTACTAAGTGGCAAAATATTCGCTGGTTTTTCTCCTTGTATGAACAGTGCTACTGGTAGAGTACTGCCAACTCAGCATACCATAATGTTCCCTCGTGGTAACATGATACTTATTGCATTCACAATTATGATACATGTTCATATTGCCTTCCTGGATTATTTTACTGGAGGTGAAAATTTTTTTAAGGAAATACCTATGATCTGTAAGTTCTTATTTACTATATTTTATTTTGCAGCTAATGTTGCCACCACTGCTGAAATCAGTATTCATTTTATATACATCAAGATAATAGATGTTATCATCACAAGTATGATTGCAGTTATTACATAACATTATTATTGCCTTGATAAACACACACACACACACACATATATATATATATATATATACTATATATATATATATATATATATATATATATATATATATATATATATATATATATATATATACATATATATATATATATATATATATATATATATATAGTATATGGTCTTCAGATAGAAGACTGGTAATATTAATTGGAGGTTCTATTATTAGCACGTCAGATGATACCAATTTAACCTTACAATTACTCTCAAGAAATTCATTGATTGTATTAAAATGAATTCCTGTGTTAAGTGCTAGTTGGTCTACCTGAAGGAATTTAAATTTCATCCAGTGGATTGGTATGATTGTTTGTGCCTACATTTTTTCAGGTGAGTGCGTATCACACAGGTACGTCACTTTTATTACTATTTTTCCCTTATATTTCAAATAACAACCACAAGGAATTTGTAATTTTGTGCTTCCAAGGTTGGTTGGATTCATTACTTTGTTTACTAATCTGTTTGTACATACTACTACTAAATCTTATTTGGCATTTCTGACAGCATACTGTTATGGGGATATATTTTTAATTATTAGAGCATTTTCATTTTTACATACAAACTTACAGTGACATAGTAACTTATGAGTGTTGTTAAGTAACATGTCTGCTTTAATTCATTCGTGTCCGTTTGTTAGTATACTTTCCTTGGGGATCTGATACAAGTTTTTATTATTTTCTGGTTTATTACCTACGTCTCTAATTGCATGAGTTTTATAATATATTGCAACTTTTACCTTTTCATTTATCATATAACACATCTGATGGCAATGGCTGTACGGAGTTGGAATAATACAGTACATTCTCCGTCTCCTGTAACTTATAACTGGTACCTGAATTGTGATAAGTATTTGCATTGTAGAAATGACACATTGAGTCATAGGGCATAATTCGTATTATGGTGTATACCAGAGGAGACGATTCCTCACAGGGCAGTGTAGATGTCAGTTGACTCCAGTAGACTCTGGTGTGGGTTTGGTTCATGGTCCATGGCTGTGTGACCTGTATAGCACATATAATGAAGATGACAATTGCTGTGTTCCGTCCTCACATTTCACCTGGAACCTGAAAACATAAAGAATCACAAAATAAATCTGATATCAACAATATAATTTTACTTATCAACACGTGCAATTTTCACAATCTCGTGCACACTGGGTCATATTGTTTTTACCAGATTTTTCCACACATATAAGTAAGATAGAGAGACGTAGAATTTTTCTACTAAAATGGCCCCATATATTTATATTGAAGACTTTTATGCTGTGCATGTTATTTAACCCATAGTTGCGTATTTTAAATGTATTTGTATCATGTTTTCTCTCAAAGTAACTTTTCTGAGCCTGTTGGATTTGAACTAATTTAAGCCTTTCTGACTCAATATTTTTCTGTAATTGTGACTCCTAACCGGCTGATCTTACAGAAAATTTTCCGAATGAGACATGTATTGGTTTTACAGCTTCCTGAACATGTAGCATGTAAAACTGTGTGTATTTAGTAATTGTGTTCACCATTGTTATAATTAAATAATATGTTATCAAGGTATTTATCCCAGTTTTCCAGGTCATGTGCATATTTGGTTAATTATCCTATAACTTTAGTCATACTTTCTATTAAGCAATTGCAGGCATGCTTGTATGCACAAGATTTCAGTTTTATTATTTGGAGTGGTTTTAACAATGTAGCTACAAGCTCATTGTTAAATCATGTTCCGTGGTCAGCTATTATTTGTTTGGGCAACCGTATCTTTATATTACCTCCTTAATAAATTCAGTACATGTGAAAGCATTTATGTTCAGTACTGCCTGAGCAACTACGAATCTACTTGCATATTCTCTTATCACTAATATAAACCAATTTCCTTTTTGGAATTTGGAGTGGGACCTTTGGCATCCAAAGCCCAGCTTTTTAGGAGTGAAGGAGGTACGATTGACTGTAACTGTCAAATTGGTTTTTTGTTGATACTTTTTGCTTTGAGATAAATGTCGCAATTTTTTACTTACTGTGTAACATCTGAATGCATTGTGTCCCAATAGTATCCCTGTTTTATATTTGCTAGCATTTTGTATGTTCCGAAGTGGCTACCTTCCATTAGGGAATCGTCGTGATCCATAACTATTTCTTGTTGACAGTGTTTGGACACTAAGGTTAAGTGTTTCTCACCTGCTGGTGCATGCAATCTCAAATAAATCTCGCCATTTGGTGCCATACTGTATCACCTAGTGAGTTCAAGATATTTTGTGTCTGCTTTCTGTGGCTCTAACAAAGCTGTTTTTAACTTTTGTATATGTTTGTCATTTTCATGCTCTTCTTGAAATGGCGAACTTGTAATTGTTTGAGTTGCTAATAATTTAGTATGCCAGTTTCATTACTTTTCATGATTATATATTAGAATGAATAATGTTTGTTTTGAGTTAATATTTTTTACTATTTGTATATTGAGTACAGGAGCTATCGTCCTGTATTCGATTTTGTCATTGCAACCTTCCTGAATCACTTCATATCTTACACCATATATTTCTGCTGCAGTTTTTAAAATTGGTTTTACCATTTATTTTGATAATCTATTTAACACCTTCTGTTTGTAGCTGGACATAAGGTTTTTGTTAGTTTAAAAAGAGTGAGTTTTTAAATTCAGCAGAATGTGATTTCACATATTTCGAAGTATTTTGTAATATTTTATGTTCCTTTTCATTGTTTAAAGAAATAGCCTCTGCTAATGTCTTACACAAGCTCTGTAAACTTGGGACAGGTTTCTTTACCTTATAACTTATATTATCAATGCTAATTTCTCTAGTTTCACATTCCTACTGCGAGCATCCTACTCAAGGCGTATGGTAATGTGTTTACCTCACCCTTAACTTTCTTGGCCTCAAAATCGAATTCCACTAAAGTAACTGCCATTTTCTGGATTCTCAGATTACTTTCTACCATGCAATTTAAATATCTTTTACTAGTGTGGTCAGTATCTATAACAAATTTCTTACTATACAAGCACTGCCTAAAGTATGTGCAGAAATATTTAATAGTACCTAACTATCTCTTTTTTGTTGACCCCTTAACTTCATTTGAAGAAAATTTCTTTGATGAAAAAGCCACAATGTTTCTGGTTTTATCTTGGTTCTCCTGCATGAGAACTGTCCCTATAGCCATTTGCAAAACATCACATGCAAAATTGTGGTTTTATTCCCATCAAATTTGTGTAAAGTGGGAACTTCTTGTAGCACTATTTTAAGCTATAGAAATGCTTTATGCTGTTTTCTTAATATAAAGTTCACCTTTAGCTGCATAATTGGGTTTACTTTTTTAAGTATGAAGGCATGCCTTAAAATGTTCTTCATTCTTTTAAATAAGCAAACAGTGCCATTAGCTTAATGCCTTCCAGTTTGTCAGGATCTGTCTTAATTCCTTCTTCGGAAATTAGGTGACCTAGTATTTTTACCTTTTGTTGTGCAGAATCGCATTTGTTTAAATTTATTTTGACATCAAATTCCCCAAACCTTTGAATTTTTTAAAAATATTTTCTCAATGTTCTTCAAATATCTCTCCTAATATACAAATATTGTCTATGTAAGCAATTGTCATATTCCAACAATACGGCACTAACAAAACATTTACGAATTGATGAAAATATTGTGGACTTGAAGAATGTCCCATTGGAATACATTTATAGTGGTATAACCCTGTACCATCAACGGTGAAACTAACTTAAGCTTGTCTTGATTCCAATGGAATTGAATTAAAACCAGAAAATAGCTCTAGGGAGGAGATGTATTTTGTTTTTTGAAGCGTGTTTAAAATGTCTTTCATTCTGAGTAATGGATAATGGACACTTACATATTGATTTAAAATTCCAAAATATGTCAAGAACCTAACCCTCCTTGTTTTTTTCCCTATAATCAGCTTGGCACTGCATAGAGTGAGGATGATTTTTCTATAATATAATCTGAATCATTTGATTTACCTATTTATTTAATTCTTCCCTTATTTTTCTGCTAATTTTGTATGGTGACTTATGAATTAGTTTGTACATTGTTAATTCTAGTTTGATCTCAAAGTGCCTAGCTTGAGTAAATTCAAAATATTTTTGTTGAACCTATCGTTTTACCCTGCAATTATATTGAGTAATTCTGATTTAAGTTTATTGCTCAAATCTTTGTTTATTTTGTCTCTTAATTTTGTTGCACACTTATTGTCAAATTTTTATATCCTATGTATACAGTACTCGACTGTATTAACTCCTCTTTCTTTAAATACGTTAACATATAATAGCATTTGAAGTAACTTACCAGGGTTAGTTCCATTAAGGAACATAACTTTATGATTCAGGTATAGTATGGCATTATATTTACGAATGAAGTCGCAGCCAAGTATAACATTTAGCTTTAAATCATCAATTAAAAGAATGTCCTGTGGGAAAGTATACCCTAAAATGTTTAATTTAATATCCACTTTATATTTAGGCACATCTATTACTTCCATGGCTCCAACTATTGTAAATTTTTCTCTACAGTTTTTAATTTCTGATTGTTAATGATTGTTAAAGTAACACAGCTCATACTACAACATGTATTAAGTGGTGCCATTAATGTGTACCTGAATTCTGGTGTTGAAATTTTATTAACTTCAATTCTCCTTTCCGTGATTTGTGTTTGGATACTGCTATAGCATTGTCATCCTACGTGTGCTGTTTATTGCGAGAGTCAGTTCTGCCTGTGTTGGCAATTTTGTCATCATCTGCTGGATAAACGGCTGTGTTTGTGTCGTTATGTGCAGAATGTAAAACCTTTCCTGGTTGGAAAACAACTTCTTGTTGTCAAGACCAAATGTTTGTTTGAATCTGCGAAATCGGGTTATTATGTCTGTTTTGAACTGGAAGTTTTTGTTGGGGAACAAATCACATTGTCTATTGTGGTGGCCTGTTTACATTCACAATGCGCACGTCTCACTTGCTAAACTCCGCGGACATATTTTACTTCGTTTTGCTTCCATCTGTCGCAATTTCGGTTATTGAGTATTTACGTTTTGCGCAGCTTTAGCTGCATATTCATGTTTTGGTGCCAGGAAAGCTATGTCGATGCTTTCCTGCATGTCATTATGTTTTGCCTTCCTGGCACTTTTACCATCACTGAAGTTCTTTGTTATAAAATTACTGATTGCCTTATTAAACTGTAAACAAAATGTTTGTGTTTCCTCGTCGTTTGCCTGCTTTTCACCATGACATGGTATTGTTATAAGACTGGTAGAGAAATAATTTTTATCATGTTTTGAGTTCTTGGATGCTACTTGCACATAAGACTATATGTTGTCCTGAAGTTATGTTGTGCATTTTTTTTTTGCACGAGTATAAACCCTCTTCCTCCTGGTTACCTAGTTTTATGAACTCATTGGTCACATGAATATTCTATTATATTTCCAAGTTCTTCCACAGCGTAATGACCTCCCATTCAGTGTTGGAAGTCACTGAAGGAGTCTAATAGGATGTACCTACATACAGCGAAACGTCCGTTCCTAAACTACCACGACGCAACTTCAGTCTATTATCTAACATTACACAAATTGTGTTAATATTATATCATTTTATCTGTGGAACTCTACGATCTGGAAAATTAATTAGCGAATAAATTTTTACATTCGTGATTAAATAATTTTATTAAATATTCCTGAGTCTCGCATTTTCAAAGCTTCAAGATTCGATGCCAATCATTCTAATTTGTTTACACTTTAATGACTACGCCAGCATTAAATGAAAATGCCCTAGAGAACTCTGCACTGGAGATACACATTTACAATTCAAATGTTTTGTCCAGCCAAGTCGAAGGAAAAACAAATTACAAATGAAACTCAAAAATATTTATTACTGTGAAGTATAGTTTGCTAGTACTTTATAGAGATGAATCGTTAGTTAGTTACTTATATCACTGTGATTTGTGAGTGGCTTGAATCTAAACTCTGGGTGGATTCCTACCTGGATTACCAGAAAACTGGAAATTATTTTTATAAATTCATATTTTATTTCTATATTAACGAATCTTTCGTTACATTAGCTGTGCCAAGCCTTGGCGTCAGCATGTTGCAGTCCTCGTGCAAACCAATGGACTCTATCGAAAAACGGTTTCCATAGTCCATTCATGGTTACTTCACACTTTTCTGCATCCTTGATGAAGTTCACATTTCAGGGTATTCTTCCGCCTCATGCAAACAAAGTTTAACTACATCTAGAAAATTACATGAAAGTAACGATTCACTGCATCCGTGCGCACTCAGTTCAATAATATTTTCCCATGTGAACTAATTCTTACTATGCATTAGACACCTGCCCCATATCCTTCACGTTTTTATATATATATTAACTATAAATTAAATCATAACTTATACATTAAATGCAGATAAAACTTAAATTCGACTCGAAATGAAATACTTTTATTCTAACAACTTATAATAAGAAGTTACTGCTATACCTAAATGATAAGCTTATTTGCTTCAAAATGGGTACAAATAATTTCCAAATAATTTCTTAAAAGCTCCCATTTCGTAGGTATGACTTTTGTCCCGTTGAACATAATATCGTTAATAGATGAAACCATAAACATGTGTAACAGTACTGAGAAAATTACAAATACACACGTGCTTTACCCAGAGCTCGAACTAAGAAAATCTCGTGCCAGAAGCTAGTGTGCAATCAACTGCAGTGCAGAGGATTCGAGCACAATTTTTAATGTAATCAGTCTAATGTTTCGAATAATAGTGTTTACTAAACTAAACTGTTTACAGGGCCATCAATTTGAAAATAAGTTACTGAGCCATGAACACACACAAGTTTATATGGCAAACCACAGCGCTGTTTGTGTGAAGAATTTTGGTGAAATTCCGTTTACTGGTCCCTGAGACAAAGCATAAAACCTCCATATTTTTCATGAGACGATCTTCATAAAAAGAGGACAAAATATTATTATTAGCACATCCGATGACTGTATACTGTCAGTATGCATATTAAAGCTAAAATCGATTACATAGTTTCTTAGGTATAAAACACGACGCTAAAATTATTTCATTGCCGTCATTCTGAAAATAAGTGTCTGTCACGTTAAAAAATATGTGTTGTTGTATAGCTTACCACATCACAACTCCTTCGCCAAATATAGTAAGAACAGGTTGAGTATTTCCCATGGTATGGCATAAAAACGAATATTTTTGTGAGGATGACTTACAAAATGACAGAGAATTAAGGTTCTGTATATACCAATTTGATAATTGCAGTAGATACTGCGAGCAAATAAAGTTAAGTTGGAATTTGTGGGGTAATAAAAGATAACAAGCTAAAATAAGGTATTCATATAGATCGATTTAGAAAATATGTGCCTCACCTAATTATTAAAACATAGCTATTTACACCTTCCGCTGAAGTGCAAATTCTTGCCAAATTGGTAGGAATCTGTAAATCGTTTCCCGAGATATTACAATAAAAATTAATTTATTCACATTGTGCTATGTTACAAATTGGCAGAAAAAAATGTTTCTTGTAGATACACTTGATTTTTGTAATATCTACTGCCAGTAAACAAAGTTAAGTTGGCTTGATTGCAAGGTTTCGACGATAAAACATTCTTAGCTAAAATGACAATATGGCCGCCATTTGAAGATAAGTGTCTGACCGGCTTGGAACATATAATTTAACATAATCTGTTGTAAAACTAATTGTCTTCCAAATTTGGTAGGAATGGATAAATCGTTTGCCGAGATATGACACAGAAAATTATTTATTCACGTAGTACTATCTGACAAAAGTTATTATGTGTCGGCATATATGATGCTTGTAATAGATACTTTCAGCATACAAAATTTGGTCAAAATTGGTTGAATGGTATAGTGGATATACCAAATAAACTTAAAGTATTTGTGTAGCCGCCATTTTAAAAATAAGTACCTAATTATACCAAATTACTTACGTTAACCTGATGTGTCATAGTATAACTTACATGTCTAATTGGGTGAAAATTGCCATCAAATTTTTCGAGATATAATGTATAAACGTAAATTTTTCTTTTAGTACTATGTTTCAAAATAGCAGACTACCAAACATATATATATTAAAAATGTATGATTGGTTACCGAGATATGTCAAATTACCCTAAATATTAAAGAGGCCACCATTTTAAAAGTAAGTGAACTGCATGATTGAATACTATGAAAGTCGGTGTTCTTACTAAGTTATATATATATATATATATATATATATATATATATATATATATATATATATATATATATATATATATATATATATATATATATATATATATACCGAATTGGTTAAAATTCGGTCCTCGAATTCAAAAACTGAAAGGAGGACACACACCTACAAGCACAATAGACAGGAAACAGATCTCATAAACCTTCTATTCATGGAAATTAGGCCTACAGCTTGCGATGCGTGACATATTAAGGAAACCATCAAACACCTCATACACAGGGTAATTTTTAAAATGTCTGATTCAGAATGTACGAAGAAACCAAGACTATATTTTAGTTGGAATTTCACATGTGGAAAACCTGGCAGACGTGGTCTAGGGCCGGTGGATTTCCTCAATAGGCTTACGTTTACACCACAGCTACATTATAAGTTTATCTTACCGTATCTTTTGGTGAACAACCAATATGCTATTTTAATCGATTTCATTAACGATAAAATCTACAAATGAAAATATCTGGATGGGAGGCCAAAGATACGGAGCTATTATGAGTACATTTATCTCATCAGCTCAGTTATCTAGGCAATGCACAAAGAGTTTGTCATAATTCTCCATCAAGCAGCACGGTAATTCCCACATCATTATTAATTGCCCATAATGTTTTCGAGTGGATAGGTCAGTCCCTGTGTACTGTAATACTGACATACCACACAATTTGCACCACGTAAAATTATTCGCATATGTAGTACAAATGGAGGGAATGGGGTAGCGTGGTTCTACATGCGTGAACTTGGAGATCGATCTGAAAGCAGCATGAGCGGTCTTACCTATATTTAGCAGTACAGCAGCGATACTAGAGGATGCCACGAACACTCCATAGCTTCCGAATAGTAAGAGGATAAGAGAAAATTACTTCCGGTGCTACAAGGAAAACATGCTTAGCATCTGATTCTGTACTACCCGAAATTTGATGGTTGACAAAGAGCTGATCATCCATTAGAGAATATTCGACATGAGATACACTTAGCCGAAGGCATTTTTTTCACATCTGTTTCTCTCAAGTAGTCTGTGTTCCCCAAAAATGCTCGAAATATTTTGGCTGAGGGAAAATATCCTGTCTTGAATTCCATCCTTCTTAAGAGACCTCTGCATCCTCAGTTAGCTCTATGTATCTATTGTACACTTCACATCACTGTAAAGAGCTCCCTCAGCTTGTAGTGAGATTCACGCATAATATAAACCTCCAAGGTGATCCCTCATTTTTTACCATATTCCAATAAACTAAGTAAATTAAGTGCTTTGCATGTGGACTTTTAGGTAGTATAAATGACACGATTCACAGTGTTTTTATAAAGAAAAAACTTTTCTGGCTTCAAACCTCATGTAGCAGCAACAAGAAATAACACTCATGATTGATTCGGTGGATGGTATACATATTCACAAATGAATGGTACTAAACCAATCTTGGCTAATCACCATTTCTTCTGTTTCCTTTTCGTAAACCCATTATTCCATAAAAAGTATTTTAGAAAGTTCACAATACCGAAAGATTTTTTTTTCTTTTCAAAATAGCCATTTTTCCTAAAATTTAAAACAAATGATTTATGAGTAGGGTTACAGAGTTGACCATTCTCAAAGAGAACAGCGATACGCAAAACAGTGGGGTATTTGTCATGAACTGGGATCTACCAAACTTTCTCCGAGGTGCTGACTTGCCACTCATTCATGTAAAATTCAGCTCATCTCTCGTGTTTTGTCAGTGAAAAATTTTCTTGTCACTGCCCTTGTGTTTTTACTTGCTAACGAATTATATATATCTGCAGTACTCCACGCAAATTTAAGTACTGAACATATGACAGCAAACGGTTATACGTAACTACATAGTAGTTGCCCAGCTGTTATCACAGTGATCGAAATTTTCCCCTTTAGCTGCCCAGTCAACATAGACAATGGATGAAGGTTTTCAGGTATCCAACGAGCACCTTCTGGTTGTACATGTTACAGAGGTCGTTAGAGAATCAAGAGATATTTAAGTAGATTCAAAACGTTAAAAACAAGTAGTAATAATAATTTTCCTTTTCGTTTGTCAGAATCCGGCAAGATATGTTTTAACCATTTTACTAAACACTGTCATGCTCTTTACTGAGAGCTCAAAAATGCTGCGTCTTGTTGAGTACTGGGTTTGAAAATTTCACCGGTGTGTAATACCAGCGATCACAACTACACTTTTTATTTTTTTAATTTTGGTAACGATTTTATACATGCGGTAATAATATCGCACAAATGTGAGGGGCTAGTAATATAAAAAACAGTGGCACTCTGAATGGCACATGATGGTAAAACAGAATGTAACAATTACGGTGACGGTGAGTAATATTCTTAATTAAAAGAGCAATTACAAATTCATCGAATGTGAAATGTGTATGGAACACTGTTCAAGTGGTCTCTGTAATCCATAAAGAGAAACTGTGGTTCGTAAACCAACTTCACGCTTCTGACATCTCCCAGCGATTCGTGTCCCGAGGAAGTCCTACTTGTAGAGGCATTATGGGGTATAGTCTATTCACAGGTTCTTCGGATGTTTTGAAATAAAAATTTGAATAATCAGCCTAGGAGTAATGTGTTCACATGCTTTTTTTTTAATAACTTGTAAACCAGAAGTAGATAACAATGATCAACCATAAAAATATTGTACATTTGAATAAATGTAACTTTACTTTAGTATCTTCTATAACATGTAATTTTTATTTATTATTGAATACCAATTAAAATAGTGAGAATAGCGATGTTTCGCAACGGCTAGTAAGAAATAGTTCACAGTAAAAGTATTATTTTAACCAAGTTTTTGGTGTTCTATTTGTAAATTAAACATTGCCTATTGAATTATTAAAATTTTTAGGTATCCCTGATGGAAACATACTGTATTGTTACAGTAAAAACATCATCGCAAAATATGGCGCGTGTGCCCTAGTGTCATGGTGTTTACTTTCTGCCAAGCAAGAAACTGTCGGCGGAGTAGAACTTGTCGAGGTCTCTCTCTCTCTCTCTCTCTCTCTCTCTCTCTCTCTCTCTCTCTCTATGTCTCTCTCTCTCTCACACACACACACACACACACTCTCGGGAAGTTTCGCACCACTGGTAAAAGCAGGGAATTTATACATGTTTTCAATTTGAACATATTTCATTCTTGTGAAAAAAAAATTTTTTATTTTTTTGATTTGTAATTTATAACTGAAAATATATTTAAGGTTTCAATACTTATTATAACATGTTTAGAGATGATGGCGGGAGGGTCACAAATACGAAGTTGGCAGAAGTGGCAAGTGGCGCCGTGGCATGATGCCAAGGCGTATTGCTGTTTGTAAACGAAACCTTTACTTGGAATTACCACATAAAGCTTGTACACGTTGTGTTAATTAAACCTACCTAGGCCAGATACGATGTTGTGATATGTGTTTCCATGGCATTAATAAATATACTCTAACGGGTGTCGTTAACTGCTGCGTGCGAAAGGGTGTGGCTGCGTTGCAGTCGTTACGGTGGCTCGGTGTGTATGTGTGAGTCATTGCAAATATTCGACGTGAGACATTTATACGATGTTGTGATGATATGTGTTTCCATGGCATTAATAAATATACTATAACGGGTGTCGTTAACTGCTGCGTGCGAAAGGGTGTGGCTGCGTTGCAGTCGTTACGGTGGCTCGGTGTGTATGTGTGTGTCATTGCAAATATTCGACGTGAGACATTTATACGTTTTAACCGTGAACTGTTTTCATGACGAAGTCAGTTACACGGCTGTTTATTTGTCACAACCTAACTTCGCCCTAGGTGTTTGAAACACGTTTCTGTAGCAAGTTTACGTCTTTGTGATCTGAATGTTTGCCACAGTGCTAACAAATTACTAAGCCAAGCGCGGAATTTTTAAATTATTAATTAGATAGGCCTAGTAAAAAGTAAGTTCCTATGCAATGAATTATGAGCGGAATCAAAGTTACGGGAGGCCTATTTGTGTGCATGTTTGAATTTACTGTCTTTTTCGTTGGATTGGTTGCTCCTTCGTTTTAATATTTATTCCAACTAAGGCCGTCCATTTAACGAAATAACCCAAAAACACATCAATAGCAAGATGTTAAATACTACCGTTTTCGCTCCACCGTTTTGACAGGTTTAATCACAGTCGCGGCCAAATGCTAACGTTTATTATATGTAATATGTTCTATTGTGTATAACAAATACGTTAAAAATGTAAAATAACCATAAAACTATCGTCATTACAAACATTGATAAAATGCCATAAATCTGACCTGTATATGGTTATAGGCCTAAATTGGGAATATTCGTTTATAATGGTTTTTGAAATATGATTGAATTTTTGAACAGCTGTAAACAGTAAACAATGCATTTGACAGTTGAAATGTAGAAGTCGCATGGCAGTGTTTCTGTTTACGTGTAGCGGAATGATACGTAAGTGGTAAACAAAAGGATACATTTATTAAGGCTTTAGAAGAGTGCGAAGTAACAGCAAATGGGCTATAAATGGCCCTTACAAACAGCTGAGTATCAAAACTGTTTAAAACTACCTTGCTTCGATTCGTATATAATATACGTTTTACGGAAATGCACACTTTGATATTTCAGTTAACTTCCTCGCATCGAGTTACGCAAGACAATTTTACTGTGATAAACAAGGGTTTTCTGGAAAAACGAATGTAAACTCCACCGCTGTCGTGATTTTGATGGTTCTTGTGGCAATTTGTAGGCCCAATCCATTGCTGGGGACATGCACAGAAGATGACAAATTAAAGTGTACCTAGTTCCTGGTTCCCTCACGTTCGAAAAACCTTCTGTTCTTCTGTGGATTGGTGGCAGCCTTCACATTAAAAAATTTTTGCACGCCTTCCCAATACTTATTTGGAAAAATGCCAAATATCTTTTGACACTCTACAACAGCAAAATCGTTTGTTTATACCACAGCATTGTATGAAACATACAAAATTGGTTATGTAGCCCTATGTTTATAAATGACATGAAATATACAGTACTTCCTTGTTAAAATCAATTTTACTTTTACACGCTCAAATAGACGTTTCGTGAAATATGCTCTAAATAATTTGTCAAAAATATGAATTTTGAACGGTGTTCGTCGGGACGAGATTCTGCCCCTCTGTGGACGTGAGTGTACCAAGAACACGTGACGCAAGGGGATTTGCTGGAGTATGAGGCTCGGCCATCACGAACTGCTTCTGCGACAAAGAGACGGCTAAAGAGGAGCGCTAGGACGCTGTGATCTCGTGGGCGGGCGACGCGGCGTCCAAGATCGGGACCGTCGCGAGGGATCACCGGTGTCAGTCCAGTTAGAGTTCTTTCTGTGGCACGCATCTACCCACGTCGTAACGATTCTTCGTCGTCCTGCTCCCCCAATCTTTCCCAACCGCTTGCATTTCTCAGAGATACCAAGTAGGAAGAGGGTGGGCTTGGGAAGGATATCTCTTTCGTGCTATAGAAACTGCTTTATAAATACGTCATATATCCGTGAAGATAGAAATGCTGTTATATCCTCTACACGTAGGACTGGCATGAACTCACCAGTTGGTTAGCTGAATATATATCTTTCTGCAGTCGCATTTTATTTTCATCTCCGAAGTGGACCAGGAAGCTGAATTTAATATTGGCTTACGAACAAGTGTACTTTCATCACTCGATTCAAGTAATTTTAGCTTATTGCGCTTAGTGGCACTACTACACTAATAATCACAAAAAAAAATCACAGAACCACTTAATAATCATTTTCAGGAAAACAGCAACCAAAATTCAAATCTTGCTTCACAATTTGTTTTATTCTGTTTCTTATAGAAACAATCAAAATATTGCTGGAGTTGTTCTGTTGTCTATACACTATATTATTTCTTCTTTTAAAAAATATTTGCTGTAATAATTATTCGATTATAGGATTATGGCAACGGAAAGTTATCTCCCAAATATATACTTTTCCTGAGTGAAGACCATGCGGCTCGCAAAGTAATATGACATGCAGTCAATGACGGCATAGACATTCCCTTCACTTTACAATAGTTCGAATTTCAATGACTCCATTTCGAGTCTGTAAATTAGTAACAGGAGATACTTAGTCCTATGATATGAGATCGAGCAATCTTCCTATTGTGGATTACCGACTCAATGACGTACGCTTTCCTTCCAGACTGAACGAGATGGAATTCATTCGTAGACTGCCGATGCACATTAAAATATTTTTGGTTTGTAATTACGTATATTTGAGGCAAAAAAAAGTTTGATTACATTTTACGTTTAGTGTTAAATTGTTTAGGGAGGCATCGTCTAGATGAAAAAATATTTACACGCATGTAACAAGTTAAAATGAGATGAGATAGTGAGAGAGATATTTATTATTTATATTTATTTATACACCTTATATGCGAACCACTGAAATTATGTTTTATGTTAATTGTATATGGACGGCTAAAAGGTACTACAACAAATGAGGTGATAAATAGGTGTGATTATTATACACCATGCAAGCAGGGTTAGCAAATAGACAACTGAATGTGAAAGTGACAGAACTCACACTACAATATGCTGAAAAACAATCACAAAACACCAACAGGCTTGCAGATTACCAGCATGCTTCCTTAATATACAGGCTTAGCATAGCTCTCACATAGCTATACATATGTCACACTTCAAATACACTCTGGGGAAAACAAGGAAACTAATTAGCGGCATATCATTTCAATCAAAGAAGTCCAAGGGTGAAGTGAAGTTTAATGCAAATAAAACAATCTTACAGCAATTTAAATAATGCTTCCAACCTTATATTGTGATACCAGGATATCTGTAAAATAACACGCAGCAGCTGGACAAGAATATTATATTTAAACCTCTGTATGCCTATCAAAATAGCAACTATGCGGGTAGTGCTTGGCAAACATAATTAATTTCCTTGCAGTGCTTAAAGTTCATACAAAATATAAAATGTTTTAGTGTCCGGAAAGTTTAGTTCAATTTCAAATGGTAATCACACTCACACTTCAGAGTTGGAATTAGCTGCCTATATGTTTACACTTAATAGAATTGTCTCTCGCTAGCAATGTCAAAAAGAGGTATAGTAAATATGAGTTCTTATTCTCAGGCACTGTGTCATAAGCAAGAAAGTCTTGAAATAGTTGTGTGCAGTTAACACGAAAAGTCTTTAGCACTTCAGCGCTGCACCAACGGTCACTGAGTGTGGCGGTGATAAAGATAACATATCTGCCGAATAATTGAAGTTACTATGCTCCTGAGCACTCTTCTGACAGTTTACCATTACTGTGTCGGCTATCAACACAAAACGGAGCATATTGGTTGGGTTAAAACTCACTTTTAATTACAATTATCCACTCTTATAGGGAGCTCAGGTCTACCTGAACTGTTACCTCAATGACCCATTTCAAATAAGATGAAGACCAGAACATTCTTTCGACACCTATTAAACTTACATGTAGAACACGTCACAACAATAGCGTTTTTTTATAATAAAACATGTGTGTACTCGTATCTTATATTTTCATACTACTGTTAGGTTAATAACAATTAAAGTATTCGGTTATCAATTGCATTTCCCACGAATAACAAATCAGTGATTGGAATTCGAAATCTGTGATTAAGTTTAAAAAGCAAAACATTAATGCTGTAGCAATGATATAATTAATAATTTTTAAAAATATGCTGGAGTGTTAATATCTCTATAACACAACGTTCTTTGTAACATTAATTGCTTATTGACATTGTCGCAACAAATATTAATTTTCACTTTTTGAGTCAAGTGGTAACAGGTAAGTGTAGATGTTTTATTACCAACTTAACATTTTTGATTTCCATAGTTCGTTCTTATGGAAACTTAGAAATATGTGGTGCTATACTAAGTAACTGCGGCCACCGATTTCAAAATTACTCTTTCATAAGTAATTCAGACATATAAATATTTTCGAATTGCTTTCAGTGTGGACGTAAACGGTAAAAAATGGGGCGTGACTGTGTTGGGGACATGGCCGTTTGTTTTGAATACGTCTACGTTAACGCGCTCGGACGTCTTGATGTTAATCTTATGTTCCCAGCACCGCTTTCTGGGTCATATGGGGGTTTATGGGTTATCACTGGATTGCTTTTGAGGTCCCTATCCAAATGTATCCGATTTCTGTATAGCGACTTGGTTTTATGACGAATATACGTCGACATCGTGTTAACTTTTCTTAGTTTTTTTTAGATTAAACACATACAATTTCACTACAACCACGCAACACAAATGTTTTTATGCACGCAAATCGATTGATTTTGACGAGAGCTGTCGATTGAAACATAAACGAGCGTCGTAGCTTCTCCTAGTCAAAATTTATACTACGGGGAATTTATGAGACGAGGCGAAACAAACTCAAAATGGCGCTCCCCCCACCCAACCGGACCCCTTGTCCACGTGATCGATGCTTCGCAGTCGTCACACAATGTAACACATTCTCTGATTCTTTGTCAATCGAGTCGTAAAATTAAATTTTGAATGTTTAAGATAGATTCGGAGCTGCAATGCTAAACAGTATCCCCCAATTTTATCATCGGAATTTCTGGATTTCCACCCACCATGGTTGCAAATTTAAAGACGTATTCACATCAAAAATTCGGGTAATTTTACACAACTGTATGTGACAGTATAAATTCGCTGATATCTGTTTATTTTTCTACATACAAACAAAAATACGTTTTTTTTTTACTCTGTGTCCAAGTAAAAAATTTCATTTTATTGGTAAAATAAAGTTTAAACCGAACTACCAAGCATATATGCTGTTTGAACAGATTATAGTATTTATATGTATCAGAAATTACTATGTAAGTTTTGATTCACACAGGCGAACTATTGACGCTCGAATATGAACCGCGCGTACTCTGGTTCGCGCGTTAAATTTCCGCCTGACATTTTGTACCCTGGCACCCAACAGGCGAGACACGTAGGGTTTGTGGTACGTACTGGCAACACGAATGTCGATCGTGTGGTGATGGCAGATGTCACTGATAAGAGATTAAATTTAAGGAAGGAGAGAAAGTATAGTATACACCCGATTGTGAGTTCACGAATCCTTGACGGCGATTTCCGTTTGAACTATTTGAAACTACGACTGTGTGACAGACATTTCTTCCAATATCTCTGCATGTCGGTGAATACTTTTGACGAGCTGTTGAATGCCGTTGCTCTAAGACTGCTGAAGACGAGCACGAATATGAGAGACCGCACTGTGACCGACAGAAAAACTAGATGTAACGTTAAAGTGAGTGTCATTATATGTAATATAGCTCATACAACCGCAATAATGATTAGCGCGTTCCCTTATAATGGTAAACAACCTTTGTCTCATACGTTTTTGCATCTTCAGTAAAAGTATACACGTCCTGATTTAAATATGAATGATGCCGACAATGGTAATAAACAAAAAAAAATAGAATTTAACCAAGAGTCAGACACTATATTATGTCAAGTTAAAGAAGGTGAGAGCTATAGACAACGCAAAGACAATGTTCACAATGGAAATTCTGATTATACAATTATTAAACCAGATGGTAAAATATGTACGGCTACGGTTTCTATATGGACCGCTCGTTACATTAGGTGGTAGTGCATTCTCAATGTCTTTACATTCCGCATTTATAGGGGTTGAATTTTCTTTCACATCATTAATGTCAAAACAAAAATTATATACACATATAAAGCAGAGGGAATTAGTTCAATATTCACAAAGCCTCCATTCAAAACTGTGCATACAGAAAAGAAATTGTTAATGTAGTACATAACCATGTCAAATGTAGAACACTAGGGAGTGAAACTGATACATCCGTTGTTTAGAGAAAGTTGGGTGTAAGAAACATAATCATTTGAAGTAGGGCGGAAAACTCTGTGGTTAAAAGGAATACATGTGGCAGAACGACCGGTGTAGAAAGCTGTGGTTGAACACTGGCATTGGTGGGAAAGCCAAACTAAACACACGTAATAAATAAATGGGTTTGATTGACCACTGGCATTACCAGAAGGGTATACTAGGCAACTGGTATGAACAGGAACGTGTTGTCCAGCTTTGATATTGACAGTATGGTATGGCGGAAGGCTGATAAAGGGAGGAGGGTTTGGCCGAAAGCCCGTGTGGTAACTTTGTTATTACATGCATGTAACAACATTCTTCTTTTTTATGCTCTGAACGCAATTCATAAAAATTTGTTCCAAAATATTTTGAAATGCAATCCCTTAAAAAATGAAAAGAGGTAAAATGTATTTTCGAAGACTCTTCAATAGCTCCGTAACCCAATAAGATCGTGGTAGGCTCTTTGTCTTAAAATGGCCTAAAAACTAATTTCAGGATTTTTCTAAATTCATATCCCTAAGAAGGCGAAAAATGTTCGAATGTGATTTCGATTATATGTTGCCGACGTAACATCTTTTCCATGCCTATTACTGTCAAGCCAAAGTTTGTAAAAACTTATCAAGTTAAATAAGTATGAATAGAAATGAAACCTGTTTATTACTGAGAGAAAAATAATATATTTAATTTCCCTAAAATCGTTGAATAAAATTGTCACAACTGAGCAGGATCAACAATTAAATAGCTAAAAACTTCCAACTAAAAATAATGTGGTATACTATAACAGTATAAATCCAACATAGGTGAAAAAGTTTCATTTTCAGTAAAACGTATTGTTTGAGTTAGGGCCTCTTATCCCAGTAGTATTTAATGACTTACAAATATGCGTTCAATACCTATATTGCGCAATGTTATTTATATCATATTATCATTTACTAGGTAAGCTACAATTAATAGATGAAAGTAAACTGTACGAAATATAAAGGTAAGGAAAGTCAAGAGATATCTTCGCTAGAATCATGATATTCTGTGTGGATGTTAAATTTATAACGTTTGATGGAATAATACGATATTTTCTGAAGTTATTACGATGAAAGAAGTATGTTTTCTGTAGCAGAGACTGAGTCTCGGCTGTGGAAAATGTATTAAAAGATCTACTAAATACGTAATTAATATTGACCCAATAATCCTCCTGATTTGCTGTCCCTATAAAGGCTATACGAGTTTACATTGCTGTGGTCTTTAGAAATCCAGTTGCATATGTCCTTATTTGCCGTAACACCTGTAAAACTGATTAATTAGAAAATATCGGGTGTTCACTTGATATAATCACAGTACACGATACAAAAGTTCAAATTCCTGCTCTTAATACTAAAGGATAACTGGTTTTATAACCATCATTTTTATATTATTTTCTGGGGCTACCTTGGTGCGGTTGTTGTGCTATTGGGTACGGAAGAATTAAATCGACAACAATTTTACTTTTCATATTTGCAGGACGGACAGTAGCCTGCTTCTCCACGGGAAGTTACTTCTCAAAGGTACCTCTAGTAGGCACTGAAGCCCTAAGAAAGCACTATGCACCTTCTTGGAAATGTAATAGCTGTACAGAGCAGGTAAAGCCTTTTCTCTCTCTGCAAGATAAAAGCTTGGATGAGGGGTAACTGCCGAGAGTTTTATTTAATTTGCGCCGCGGTAGGCTAAAAAGAGGTTACAGCTGGAATATGATTATAGAAAAATGGGGTGAATTGGTGGGGAAAAAAAAGGGGGGGGGGTAACTGGAACAGGCACGTATCCAGATAGGGAGTTAAGAAGACTGGCCTACCCCCTCCCCCAGGCTTTCCGACCTTTATTAAAATGACATGCTGTTATACGTAAATGTCTGCGTGAATATTAATAAAGCAAATCAACCGCACCCTTCCTTTCCCCCCCCCCCCCATTTTGAACGTGGAACGGTAGACGAAACCCTTCGAAAGAATATTCCGGAAAAACCTGGGAGGGGGGTTTGGGCAGGGAAAGAGAGAAAGAGAGACAAGCACCCAGGCATGTACAATGGCATTCCCAGGGCGTGAAATGAGCGCAGTGACTTCTGTGTGTGATTGTCACTGATCTCCGCTGGAGCGTAACGTCGCATACACCCGCAGATTCCTGTTTTCATCACGAAGTTGGAACACAAAAATAACTGTAGTAATAGTACCGCCACGCTTTGCCGAACTGGGTGACCTATTTTACCCGCCGCATGGACCATTTTTACAAAATTTTTAATTACAATGGCAATCGCAGAAGAATTTGTTTTGCAAAAAAAAAGTATTGCTAAGTTTTCAGTTAATCTTCTAATCACGTCCAGTTATTGATACTCACAATTCATAGTTCCTGAAAGTATGAAAAACACAGCTCTGCATTTGATTTACGACTTATAGAACCATATTCCGTAAAATATTGTGCAAGGTCTGCCGTAGCAGCCGTTATACCGTCTATTATGGCACCCAGCACGGCACTTATCTTCTGGTAAGGTCAGATTTCATACCAGGTTTGGTATTAGGACGTTCCCTTCTTTTCGTGGCAGGTTCCACGCCAGTTTTCGTACTTAGCCAATCACATTGCAGTTACCGACGGTAGGGCGTTCCTCGTGTCTACCAGTTGAATCGAGTCAGTGAAGAAACCAAAATGCACCTCACCAACTTTATTATACGTCCGTCAGGTTGAAACTCTTTCGAATGGATTTAAAGTTCGGCAAATACGAATTAGATTGACCATGATAACTTTTAACTGGTGTTAGAAACAGTGCTGGATATTTAAACATTACCTACGCAATGAAAATTGCGTACGAACAATTTTACAGGTGCACACGCTGTATATTTACAAGATTTAAAAACAAAGCGACGTACTTGAGCTAGTAGCGCAGTGGGAAAGTCAGGCTGAACAGACTGTAGCGGTACCCATAGAAGAATGCTCCAAACTTCGTTGGACAATTTGTTCCCCTAAAATGTTATAAGCGGATAATAACTTGGTTCGTTAAAAAGAATCTACATTTTGCGAAAAGTAAAATATACTCTTAAGAATTAAAAATAATACTCTCGAGAATGAACATCAACATTCTCACAATAATAATAAAACTACAGCTTTAAGTACTGGATTGATGTAACGTTCACGAATAATAAACCAATACTAATATGTACTAGATATTTTTAGATTACTTTCCGAAGAAAGGAGAGGCTTGTAAAATCACTTTCCTGTCTTTGCGTTTAAGCGTGTACAGGCTGGTGCCTGGCTGTGTGTGTATGTATCATAAAAACTTTTAAGCCCATGAACCGAATTTTACCAAACTTAGTACCCACATAGTACTTAATAAGGACATCCAAATTTTATAATTTTAGATCACGCCGGGTGGTTGTTTTGTAAATGTTGCCAAATAAAATTTAGACTACTCTGACACATCTCACGCGAGAACCATTTAACCAATTTAAATAAAATATTGTATGTGAACAGTGCATCATGTTAGAATTAAATTAAAAGATTGATGTTAGTCCGCCATTTCGTAATATACGACATACATGAAAAAATTAAGTAATTGAAATTATACATCAAAAACTACTCTACCGATTCAAACCAAATTCGACACGTAAGTAACTCTATATTACGTGACGTAAACATATGCTATTTAAATGGATATAACACGTACTTTCAAAGTGGCAGCCATAAAGATATAAAGATCTATTTCCTATGTCTTTCATAAAGTTCGGCCAATTCCAACCAAAATTTGCATACAGAAAGTATGTGTTATTGGATTACTATATGTAAACACATAGACACGTTTGAGTGACATTAAGTAAGACAACACATTATGACGAAAATAATGTTTTATGTAAAAGAATCATTCCATTCATTCCAAATTTGGCAAACAAGGATTACTATGACATACCATAAAAATTTGTTATATGCGAGTTAAACACTTAATTTCAAAATGCCGGTCATGTGAATTTTTTGCACGATATGGAAAATATACGAAATTATGTCACTAATTTCAAAGTACATTTTTTATCCTGATAGTATATATTACAATCATCAAATATGTCATCATAGAAACTATTATGTCCGCCACTTTGAAAGATAACGCTATATACCGTAAAGAAATAAGTTTTTAATGTCATACTTTTGGAAACAATAAACAGATTACTACCAAATTTGGCAAACGAACAGTGCTGTGGTAGGCCATATCGAATTATACGTTTAAAATTTCATCAGACAATAACATTTAAAAAAACTCGCTCTAGTTTAAACATTTTTGCTTACTATGCAATATCTACGAAAGTATATAATCAATTATTTAACTTTGGAAACTGGTGGTATCTATTTAAAAAATCTACTGTGTGTACAAAGATACTTTTTACCCGCCATTTCGTAAGGTACCTCAAATGAAAACATTAAGATTTATATCAATTTTTTTTTGGAAACAATACGTCTGTTCCACTCAAATTTGGCAACCAAATACATATTACTACCTAAGGCCATGTAAACTCTCGTTTTGAGTGGTTCAGGGAGTTATTTTAAAAATTGTACCTATATATACATTCCAACTTAGTACACTAGGTTACGAAATTATGTAACTAAGTTTAACTTAATTTTGTATGCTCGCAGTATCTACACTGATTTGCGAAAATAAAATGATCTCACTGAAGGTGCCATCACAGAGGGGCATGTAAGTGGGTACAGGGAGAGGAAAGGTAGTACTGTAACAACCTGCTTGCCTAACATTGTGACTATTTCTATATCGGTACTGATCTCTCTTACTACACTCTCCTAGTCACGATATCTCCAGTCAGGTAGAGGTGTACTTGGGAGTAACAAATACTAATAGCTATTTAATGAAAGAGGGGAATTCAAATACACACATTCATTAAAATTCTTTATATATATATATATATATATATATATATATATATATATATATATATATATATATATATATATATATATATATATATATATAACAATACTTTGACACAATAATATAATAAGGCTCTTCGAACAATACTGACGTTACTCTACTCTGAACTGAGAACATAATTATGATAACTTAAAATGAATACAGTTATGCAAGGAAGGGTGGACGATTATACTGACATACGGGAATACTGACATAAACGGAAATATAAATTAATTAAAAAATATGAAATTACGATTATACAAAGACTCTAGCCTTGCCACGTGATTACTAATACTTAAGATGGGGCTTCGATATCGCGAATGCCGCCCTACCGCCCAGCCGGATTTATTCTCATCAATGAAGACGTAGCGTATCTTGTAGATGGGCCGGATCTCCCCGGACCCTTGTGCTCTTCCTTGTCGCTCCGACACTGATGTTGACACCTCACACTCTGCCGATAGCCTGGGAGGAGGTGGGTGGGAGCTTCTCGCTTAAATTGTCCCGGCCTCAGTAGGTCGGCCAGGCGTGTTATTAAAACAGGGGGCCCGCTCAGGAAACTATAACCCATCCAAGATCAGCTCGTCGTGTGAGGGCACCCTGGAGCCCGCTACATTATGTATACAAGACAAAAATGAATATATTGTACCATGACAAACAAGTATTGTAGGGGACCATCACTTGCAGTATGCATTTGGAAGATGTTGGATCACCCGTAGCATAGAGACAGGTGGCGATACGGATGGCAATGGAAGTATACAGACGTTGAAAGTTCTGAGGGCTGACCATCCAAATCTGCCGTAGTAGCCGCTGCCCGAAGTTGCCATTCAATCTGGTTCAAACATTCTCGATGTGATGCCTTGCTGGCCAAGGATGCAAGTTGATATCACGGAGACAAGTGTCAAGCCGGACATTATCCTGCTGAAAAATAGGTATGTCCAGTTACACCAGGAAGTAGCGTACATGGTCACATAATTTCATGGACTTATCGCTACGCCATCAGGGTCCCTTCAATCACTACCAGTGAGATGTGGGAATCTTAAGTAATGGATCCCCACACCACTCTATATTGAAGCATGTATCATGGGGCTAACCAGGACGTCTGCAGATTCAATCTCTGCGGTCATTTTTTCAAGAAAGAACAGTTATTCGGTGCTGAACACCACTCACAAATCCGCTAGTTTCCATTATGCCCGTTTCTGGAATAATGTCAAATGCGCTCGGCGATGCTTAGGTTGTATTGGTAAACGTCGTAATGGAAGACGCGTAGACAGATCCTGCTCTGCTGGCCGCCTGTAGGATGTTACTGGGGGACACATGCGTACCGCTATATGGGGTTACATGTTCCTGATAATGGGCAGAGACGCCTGTGGAGTACTTACAGCCTGTCACAAGATGAAACGATCTTGCCTGTTGGTGGTCCACTAGAACCAACCCGAGCGTTCTCAATGGGTGTCTGAATGCCCTCCTAATCCCACAGCGTCCAACACCGATTAACAGTGTAGACGGAACGATTCAAGTGGCAAGTAATGCGCCGAAATGCCCAACCTGCCTCTCGTAGGCTGACGATGTGACCTCTCTCAAACACATCCATCTGGACAAAGGCTTGTCGAATGCATCGTAAGGGCATGTTGCATGATCACTAAACTTGGCTCTGTGTCTCAAACTGCTATTATGGCCTTATTCGGTGTCTTGCAGATACGTATTATTGATGGACATGATTGTCCTCTAGTGGCATATCCACGGAAGCAAACTGCATGTCGGGCTATTAAGATATGTGTGCGACCTTCATTGTACTCTCTCGATTCTTACATTGTGTTATTTTTTTTGCAATTGAATGTATTGCGACCTTTGCCAGTGTATATAGAAAATATATTTTTTCTTCTTTATTATTGTAAGGTAACATCACATAAAAAAAAATGTGTTTTGCCATATCTCCGCAAACAATTAACCGCCCTCCAACCAATTTAGGCAACAATTTGAACTCTTGCACTCTCTTATAAATTTGTATACAATAAGGAGATATTTCCAACATAATCACCAAGTAAATATTTTACCTTACCATAATTTGTCATGTGTCCCAATACCAAATTTATATTTTTGAGGTGTCTGTGACAAACATCGACTGTGCTAATACATACAATTTTTGTCCCTGCATGTATTTGGGATCAGTTCATATCAAATTTTTCACACAAGTAATGCTATACTAGGACATGTAACATTAAATGATTTAAGTGATTCACATTTTTTATTTCAAAATGAATGTGGTATAAAAATTTCAGCTAGGTAAACCCTGTCTACCTAAAATTCAAGCTGATTAAAACTGAAGTTGGCACGCCTTATCCTACCTCTGTAATGCAGTTGGTTACTTCCCAGCTTATGGTGCGAGGGATTGTGGGATATATTCCCACAATGCTGAGAACAGTAACTAGTGTGCCTAATTAAGTATGAAAGTACTCTTCTCCAAAGGGTCCTTGGTTGCCATGTGTTTGAAACTTATGTACCCAATGTTTAAAAACACTAAATTATTCTAAAACCAAATTTATCTAACTGAATTAATATACGGGTATATAAAATAAATGTTAATAGTGGGATAACACAGTAAAAAGATGTGCGCCAAATGTTACTAGGGCATATGTGTTAGAATTCATTAAGTATGTGAGATAAAAGAGACAGAACTACAGTAAGAACAATGCAATGAGATCCAGTAGTACAGCACGCATGTTACTTCTTGCTAACTTTGTGCAAGATTGGCCTAAGTCGCATCTGATGCAAGAGTGGACTAAGTGCCAAATAATTATATGCCAATTAGATTAATTCATTGTTATATTAATTGCATAATTAATTAAATTAACTTACCTATTAATTGAATTAATTAATTAATTAAATTCATTAATTAAATAACATTTTATATCAATCTTCCATATAAAAGAATACTTTGATAACAAAGAATATTAATTATTTTATTGGTGTTGAAAGCGTTAGGGGTGATATTGGCAGAGCAGGTACAGTGTGTACTCTGTGAGGTTCTGGGGCCTGCTGACCAGAGGAGTGGGTTGTAATTGTTTATATAGAAGTAAATGTTAGTGTAAGAGTGGTATAAGGGATTTTTTTTCCTTGTTTGTGACTGATATGCGGAGTGGGCTACACGGCCAGTTCGAAAGTCTGGGAGCATACTGAGAATTAAAATAAATATTTTTGGCAGTGTAAATAGTTTAAATTAATAGAGATTTTAAAATAGGTTACCGAATGGATTACTTCAATCACTCCTCGAATAGCATAAAAGTAACGAACTATTTAAGCGAAGCAAATGAAATAAGTATGAATCATTAACCAAAAGACTTTAAACAAATTCGTCAAACCAATTTTAATCGTGTAATGAAACTGTTTTCCTTAAGTAACTGATCTTCACATTAATCACATAACATTGAATCTACAGACATGTATTAATGCGATTACCGCATGGAACACAAAATTTATATATCAAATGCTAACTTGTCATTAAACCAAATGTGTAACTTATATAAAATTACAACTCCCCATCACGAAGTCACACCTACTTCACCCTCATCGGTTCTCTAAACACACAACGAAACCAGACGAATGGTCTTCCACATTTCACCTAATGCCTTACGAAACTGATTGAATATACTAAAAAATTAATTAATTTAACCAAAAGGGTAAATCACAGCAATGCCTCGAATCGCTTTCCGACAGCCCCACAATCTCAACGATCGCATGAATGAATAAATATCCGATGCATATATTTGAGATAAGTCTAAGTAACAACGCAAATATTGTGATGTTCAATAAACAAACCTAAATATGTGAAAATTACATTTTCCAGTCTTTTTGCTAGCTAACATTCTTAAACATAAGTGCGTATATATTTTGTAAACACATTTTCTAAACAAAACTAAACCACTCTTCGTAACTAACAAGTTTATTTTATAAAGGCAACAAACTAACATATATATCAGAATTGTACATATTTGAGCGAATATTATCGCATTTCCATTGAAAATTAAACCAATAGGAATTCGTATCAGAGTTGTAAAGTTCCAATATTTCAACAAAAAACATATTGTAAACCCCGACGGGATATTTGGAATGTAAGTAAGGTATATATTTATTTTCTATGAATCACAAATTGTGTCAGTAATAATGATATTTTACAAATATGTCCAATCACTATCAGAATAAATGTGTATATTCTGGACACATGCCTATATTTTGAACAAATATCGCGATATCAGCCTGAAATGAGTTTTTAAAATGCCCAAATCGACGATATTTCAATAACTTTTCGAAAAGGTCCGATTTCAAGCGATTTTAATGCAATACTGCGGCCATTTTTAATTCGTATAGTATATAAGTAACAACAAATCAATTTTTCTATCAGTCTTTAGCCAGCAGTGGTCGAAGTCAGATCATTTCGGGAGTGTACCGCCGAGTGGGTGTATTAATCAACAGATTTCACCGAGATGTATTACAGATTTCGCCAAGAGGTTTACATCAATAGACCTCCGATACGTTCATCAGTCTACAAAATTCAACAGCAGGTAATATGCACAATGACCACTGTTCCGAAAATTGCAAAGAAGAATGTGTTACAGTGTTTAATGCCATTTGAGCATATGGTCAAACCAAGACACTTTTAAGCTTAGACGTCGAGACTATCTTGTTGAAATCCAAAGAATTTCTTCTAACATTTGCGGGACACAAAATTCAACATGTATATCTATTACTCTCTGAAGATTTAAGAGGCGATGATGACATAGTGTCATATTTGCATTGTGATGAATATTGCGTATGGGACACCGGCTTTCTTCAATCAGCCAAACACTGTAAATTTGAGGAGAGATTGTGTAATGTGAAGCTGGCAAAACGTCATGGAATTTGCTAATCATCCTTTTTTACCAAGAGACGATGCTGCCATTGATTAAATTGATTCGGAAGCCACAACTGAGCATTGGTAAAAAAAAATAGACTTTTTAAATTCTGCGATTGAAACAGCCTAATCATGATGTGTTTTGTGGAAGGGTTCGAAAATTATCAATACAATTCTTTAATAATTAAAGAACTTGCAATTTCTTATCCAACTGACGATGAGGACACAACAGTATTGTGTTTCAAACGTCCGAAAACTTGGTTTACCGTAAATCAAGAATTGAAAATGTGTTTCCGACATTAAACATACAAAGTACACGGTTTGAAATGGGACTCTGGTGATATAGCTTATAATTATAGTTTACACTACGTGAACGAGGTGCTGATGGAGGACAATCCTGTATACGTGCTGGGAAATATGCAGAAATAAATATTTAAAAGTCTGACTAATAGATAAATTTGTAAACATCAGAAGTTATGACAGTTCAAGCCTTAATTCGCTAGTAAAATGCTACAATAATAATCATTGTGATAAAAAAATGTTCTATTCGCAATGCAAAAGCAAAACTATATGAGAATATTTGTACCAGAATCCTACTTATGTGTAAAGATAATAATTTTGAAAATTGATCTGTTACAGGGGCAGACCTGCATAAAAACTTTCAATGGAGATATTCAATCCAGAGCAGATGTATTCCAATATTACTCCAGGTTACAGGAGAGTAAGGTACCAGTCTCTAAAGAACATATACTCCCAATTCTGGATGTGTAATGGAGATGAACTTTGGAACTTTGCGCAAAGTTTTGCCAGAAATAAATACACAGAATGAGTATTGTGTTATGAGCAATATGACTGTCTGGTGTTTAACATGCGACCTGACAGCGAACTGCCTTGTTCGTCTTGGGATTTGTGTTTTAAAACCAGAAGCAAAGAAATTACAAAAGAGCGTGGATTTAGACAAATTATATATAATCTCAGTTAAGAGTTTTATGACAGCCCCACCATCTGGTATGAAACATGTAATAAAAAACAACACAGCACTCAAATGCCAGGAAGTAGCAGCATTAAAATATCGCCTTGAGATGTGTGGGGCTGTGAGGGGTGGCAGAGTATCGTTTGGGTCTGCAAGTTAGATTTAACTAATATGACACTAGCAAAAATTCTAAAATAATGTTTAAACCTACTTGGTGGTACACTCCTAGCAAAGTGTCAAAACATTTATTCTTTGCAAAACAATAATTCTTTGGTAAAAAAAATATATGTAAGGAACAATCATACATCAGCAGCACGTCAGTCACGATGGAGAGGTTCGACTCATCACTTCAATACGCTAGTGCTGCTCTAGGTTACAGGCAGGTGTGGTTTTGACATGAAGATGGTCCACTAGATATTCAGATGTGCAATGGAGAAGAACATTAGCATTTCTCATTAATTGTCTGACAAAAACTTTTAAAATTTTTGACATTTTTATGGGAATTTCTTGCCCTTTGTATCATTTACGGCCTGACAGCAAGCTACCTTGCAATCTTAGTTAACTATAATATGAAGCCTTTTCTAAATTCATACCACAATGTATATCCCACAAGAAAATTAAATACTTCATGCAGAAGAGATGTTACTGTTCTCTGCCTATAGTGTGGACAGAAAATTGTGGCAATAAGAAACATGTTTAATAGATAGCTAATCAATAATTAAAGTCGCGCTGTGGCATGTTGCAAATGCAATGTTTGGTTTAGCAAGAACACCTAAATCACAGACTATTTAAAGGAGAGGTTTTAATATTAAAGTGTCAGTCATGGCAAGCATCTTCAACCCTACAGTCGCATAGAAACACATGCTAGTTGGCTATAGAAGAGTATTATTTAAGCCATATGACGGTATTCTACAAGTTCAAGCGTGCAACAATATCGAACATTGGTGTTACACTTTCGCTTCCAGTGTCGGCATTTGCTTTGGTGAAGGCTTAGCTTGCAAAAATTGTGCTGTGAGAGATCTCCGCCCCGATAGTGACTTATCATCCACATTTCAAGAGCTGATGTCAGCCAGCCTTACTGAAGAACTGGAGGAAGAACGCAGAAATGGTAAATCGCATACCAAATCACCAGATCTCATCAGGGAACTAGAATTCATTGGAAGGAAACATGTGATGGAGACATACACAACTTTATTTTCGAGCAAGGTGGGTTAGTTTTTCCTTCAGTGTATAATACATATGTATGACATTGCGAATTGCGAATAATGTTTCCACTGTTCCCAATGAAATACAAGTATGTATTTTTACTAAAGGTCTGTATTCTGTAACTTACAGCTTATTACATTTACATTTTGTTGTAAAGGAAATGTGTGAGTCAGACATTCATTTCAAATGTACGTATTTTCAGCAATATTTCACAACATATAGTAAACCAAATACTTATGATTCCACTTTAACTAACTGCAACAGTTCTGAATATCATGTAAACCAGTTCAGACAGCACAGAGTAGATCGTAAGTGCAATCTTAAGGGTGAATGCATTGTAATGTCATATTGTGAGGAAGAAAAATGTTTGAAACATCTTGTTTGTAATACAGGCACTGTTTTACCATTTTAGTATTTCAAAGTATGACATAATAATCTTCCCACTTTAAATTATTATAGCAAAAACAAGTTTGGGTATACGTCTCATACTGAGGGTGATCATCAAAATGCAATGTGCATTGAAAAATAAAATTTACAAAAATAAAATTTAGCCCTCAAACACGTTTTGACTTGCAAATTTAGAGAATGAATTATCAATATAAATAATTTGTTCGGAACTAATTCTTCTCAGTTGGGTGTTGGATAGCAAACACGTGACATGATGTTCTTTCATCCCGGAAATCGTTACATTACCATGAAATCAGGCAAGTCTAATGTATTGTATACATAATAGTGTTCCGGAATTCTCTGGGAATTTACTGAGTCCTGTGATAGAATGTCTTATATTAAGGTTATTTATTTCTGCTTGGAGACAAAAAAGTCATGAGTTAATTCAGTGAAGTGATTAGAGCAATTGTCCTGTTTTATATATGACTACAACCATGCCTCTTCTATCTAGTATCCAAGATGTGCATTCACATTATGTTGAGACCACCAAGACTTGGTTGAAATCATTATGTTATACTCCCCTGAATGTAAATAAGTGTCTATTCAAACAGACAGAATAAATCCAGGAGGTAAGAAACATTCTCTCCTTGAAAGTAGACTTGAAGAATTGTATTTGGATAAAATATTATTACATTTTTTGTCTTAAAACTTTGCATACTGAAGTTGCAAATAGCAGATAACTTTTGTAACAGCCTATACTTATTTGCATTATAATATATTTGGATCACCTTGTGTAAAAATATTTTTGAATCATCTTGTGTTATAATATTTTGGTTCACCTTGGGTTTAAATATTTTTGGATCACCTTGAGTAAGTTTTGCTAACTATGTTCGTTCCTATAAAAATGATGTACATATATTTTGAAACAGCCTGTACCGCTTAAATGTGTCATTTTTTTTTGAGACCCTCTGTGTTTAAATGACGGTTTATGTATATATTGTGGGACATTTTGTATTTTGTGAAATATTAGATTATTTTGAAATGTCCTATACATGTGTAATTTTGAAACAAACAGTTTAAAGAAAAGTTCCAATTTTGTGCAAATTACAGAATAAATATGTGTGTTAAAAATGAGTGCATTTGTGTATTTTTATTTTGCCTTTACAAAAATGTTTTGGTTTCCCTGAGAAAAAAATTATTCTGTTTAATAAAGTGTGATAAATGTTTTGCTTTCCGTAAGGAAAATTATTCTAATTAATAAACAGAGAAAATATAGTGCATGGTTCTTGTGAAGTTTAAGTCACTATTAAACTCATATATACTATGACAGTAATAAGTGAACAGATATTTCTTAACTAGAAAAAAAACACAAAATTTGTGTCTCAAGAGTAAAAAAAAAAAAAATAGTCAATTGCAATTTCAAGAAGAATTTACTAATGCAAGTTCACAGCTGAAGGAAGAGCAGTTTTAAAAATGTCATACTATCCTTAACAAGAAGGTTGAAATGCTGTATATCAATTCTACAGACAAATATGAAATGGGCTTCTACATAACGGCCTAACAAGACAACTTAAAACAATTTCTAGCATTTAACTTTTAAGGCTTTAAAGTGAACACTGTTGTTCAAAAAAACTTTATTACAAGATGTGCTCGGGAACAGAGCACGCTGGTGTTTTTCAATGAACATTAAACAGAGAACTGTCGCTCTCTTTTATCTCTCTCCCTCTCAACTATGATATTAGCATAGTAAAATAGTAACCAGCAACATACTCCCTAAAATGCTCAAAAGACATCATGACATTAAAACACATCTTAAGGCAAGTGACAAATTTTTTTATTAAAATACTGTATCAAGAAAATAATATTTTAATACATTTCAAAGAAATGCTGCTGTACTATTTCAGTCTGAGAGCAGAGTACGTATATTTTGTGCCTGCTGGAAGCATTCTCCAGCGACATTTCAGGACAAGCTCATAAAGTTTCCATCCTCTGTCTTCCTGATCCAGCCCGCTGAGCATGTGAAATTCTTTTCCAGGGAAACCTGTGGCAGTCACTAAACACGTTCCTGTTCTTCCCCGACCCAACTCTGTTACAAACAGCTCTTCAATGTACATAATATTTTTTAATAAATATTTTGCTAACACAAATACAGAAAAATAGTTGTGTTACATTGCCAACACCCATGGCGAAGTCAAATTATGCCATAATGTGGGTACAATGCATGGGTTAATTTCCCGAGTAATATAATTCAGAGTACTGGCACAATATTATAAGAATAAAAACAATACACTAGCGCTCACAATGCTTGTTATATAATAAAATTAATATATATTTCAAAAACCATACGTGCTGCATTACAAAGACTATTATGTTCCATAATCGTATCACACAATAAAATATGTACAATACAGGTAAATAAACACACAATTCGAAATTAAAGGTGATTGCTAACACCGAAAACATATGCATATATATAATTTTAATATATCAACTAAATACAATTGTAAACGAGAAAATGAAAAAAAAAATGTTATTTCATTAAAAAAATATAAATTTACATTAAAATGATTTAATTCATAAAGGAAATAATTTTTACTTTAATCAAATTAAGCTTTATTATAAAATCCTACCAATTGCCTTGTTCGTGTCGGCTCGAGTGGGAGGGAGGAGAGTTGGGTGTCTCATTATATATACATGTGCAGGAGAGGCGGCCACCATTCGTGAACCAGTCGCCAGGACAGGGTTACCCGATCACCACTTCAGCCTGGGCGGACAGCCATCCGCAGCAGGCCGCTGCAGCCTTGCTGACCTGTCGCGGCGGGGCAAAGATCCACCAGCAGTTCTCGCCAGTCTGCTTACAGCTTGGGCAGGCAGCCAGAAATGCTCACCTATCCCAGCCTAGGAGGCAGTCAGCCACCATCGACCAGTACTTGACCCCGCTCGGGCTCTCAACTGTCTAGTCTCAGGTGATGGGCTCCCGCACATCTCGCAAGCTTAGCTACTGCACTTAGGCTAGTAAATAGTAATAAAATTTTGGGTGTTCTAATACTTGTCGGTATTGTGTTAATAATTTTTAACTTTGACATTTATTGTAGGTATTTACTGAGATTTTCTGAATTTTTTTACTATGTTATTTAACTTATTTTTCTGGAATTGGTAAGTTTTTGAGAATTCCTACTTACTTTTCATAAAATCTTTTCCAAATTAACAACTTTTACCGATATTTTGCTAGTGGTTTAATGGTTAAATGACTTTTAAAGCTCTTTAACAAACTTTATGAATTTGAATATACTTTGACATGAATGGTTAAACATTTTTACAATTTACTTAAATGTTAATAATTTTTTTCCAGTTTTGTGTAATTTTAAGAATTTTACACAATTTAAAGTATTTTTTTTGTTTGTGGTATAAGTATTTTGTAGTAGTTTTACGTATTTTTAGGAAGTTTAAATATTTATAGGATGTTAAACGATTTCTAAATTTAGTTTTACATATTTTGCAGAGTTTTAGGTATTTTTTCGTGGTTTGAGTGTGGGTTGTTGTGTGATTGGGTGTGAATGATGGAGCAGTGAAAAACAAAGAAGGAACTATACCAGGCTATGCACAGCATGTCTGGAGGGCTAGTAGCCCTGCCTGATTCACTACTCAGAATGTGATGATTCAGTGAAGGGTGGCTGTGTGATGGATATACGTACCTTGAGTAACTCTAATGAATTAAATCTTTCGACTTGTGATAGGGTGGCTTGAGCATATATATTTTTAATTTAAATAGTTTCAAGAGATTTAAGTGTGGTTTTAGGTTATGACTGATGTGTGAATAATGGAGTATGAAAAAGGGGAAAGTATCTCAGTGTCTTATTCTCTGCTCAGAATGAGTTGAATGGTGAAGAACACTTGAGTGCTGGATGAATAGGCCCTGAGTAACTCTAAAGAATGAAATATTTCAATATGTGATGTGGTGGCTTGGTCATATAATTTAAATAAAAGTAGTTTTAAGAGATTTAAGGGTAGTTTTTGTTTATGATTGATTAGTGAACTATGAAGGAAGAAAAAATAAGAGGATACTATGCCAGACTATGCACAGCATTTATGGAGGGTGCAATGCCCTGTCCTATTCTCTGTTCAGAATGATTTGTAGGGTGGAGAACAATTGAGTGATGGATGAATGAGCCTTGAGTAACTATAACAAATTAGATGTTTTTATGTGTAATGGGGTGGGTTGGGCATATAATTAAAGTTTAAGTAGTTTAAGAGATTTGAGGGTTGTTTTTGGTTATGACTGATGTGTGAGTGCAGGGGAAAATGGTGTATTGATTAAATTTTAAATGGGTTACTGTCTTGTATTTGAGAGGTCATTTGATAGAGTTTTGAAGGAGTCACTGATTGACCACCATAGTATTGCACTAATTGACAAAGGTAGAGGCAATATCTTGATATCTTGAATTCTGGCCTTCTGTACACTGTTAAACACTCATAAATATATTTAAATACCATATAGATTAAAATACAAAGTACCCTGAGGGAAATAGGTTCTTGACTGCGAATGTGAGTGCATTATAAAGGTGTGAAATTTGAATTCCAGATGTAATTTTTTGTACATTTGAGTTTATTAAGCAGAGTTCAGAGGGAGATACAGGTGAACCACCGATACTAGCTATTGCACTATATGGAAGAAGGCCATGCCAATAACATGTAACCTGGCCCTCTTTTCACAGTATAAATATTCACAAAGGTTGTGGAATACATCATGAATCTATCACCATTTTGGTCAAGTAGGTTCATGACTGTGAGTGTGAGTACAGGGGAAAATTGTGTGTTTCAATAAATTTAGTTACTTAGTAAGATTTAAGAGATTTAAGGGTAGAGCTGTTGTGGGTTTGGGTGTGAATTATGGAACATAGAAAAAAAATTGGGAACTAAGCTAGGCTATGCCAAGCCTGTCTGGAGGGCACAATGCCCTGTGCATATGTATGTTCTGAAAGTGTTGTATAAGTGAAAGATGTCTGTGTTGTGAATGCTTGGACAATGAGTAACTCAATAAAATGAAATGATTTGATGTGTAATAGGTTGGGAAGTTTTAAGTATGATATTTATTTGTGAAAGGGTAGAATTTTAAAATTTTATTAAATATTAATTATTTTATTAAATATTTTTTAAGAATGTTTTTTTTTATTTAAGTAATTTTAAGTAAGTGATGTGTGTGTAGTTACAAGTTAATTACCCTTGCTGAAAACTTATTTAAATAAATATTTAAAGTTTTGTTTTAAACAAATTATTTTTTTAATATTAATAAAACTATTATATGTTTTCTAAACACACAAGCACAGCTCTCTTGTTTTGAATTATAGAAAATTACTTGAGAAAAATATAAATTTTAAAATTTAATGTTAATTTTCCCTGTGTTTATAATGAAATATTTATTTACAGTCACAAAACAACTTTGTTTTGTGACATTATAATATTTTTTTGTTTCCTTTCATAAATATGCAGCCTTTTCATGTTTTTGTGATGTTGAAATTACTGCATTGGGAAACAAAATTCATCTAGCATCATTATTAGTGAGGGTAAACGTCACAGTTATGGTAGTTTGTTGGACAATCTTTTCGCTAGCAACACAGAATCTGAATCTGAGTTGCAAATGAAAAGATTTCCAGGACCAGCTGTCAGGACATTGTCATTTTGCCTAAGTTGCATAATTTCGATCTCTTGTTTGATGATCTATACTTGAGTGATTCGACCACTGATTCACACACAAAAAGACCGCCATCTGCAGCAGATCGGAACATGATAGTTTCACCCAAACACAGATAAGTAGATCTCCTGACAGACAATTTGTTTCTATCCGACACAGAAAATTCGAGTGATTTGGATAGTGCTTCATCCGTCTCACAGCCGACTTTCTAGTCGATTAGAGACTTTGTATAGGGAAACGGAAAATAATTCGTTTTCCGATTCCTCTAACATTGTGGAAGCTTCACTGCCTAACCTGACATACCAACTTTTGGCAACAACGTTTGCATGTAGGCTGACTGACGTGTGGATATGTAATGATTAAGTAGTCTGACATGAAATTTAAAAGATTTTTTACAATGTGCAGGGTCCCTTTGTTAGAGTTAACAGTGGCATCAGCCCGGCCAATAACACTGAGTATCAGCATAGTAGTTAAATTATTGAAGTCCTTTTTGGCTGAGGAAGGCGCTATGCAAATGTATTATTTTCAGAGTAAGTCACTTCCCCTCCTGCATTAAACTGATGTTGGTGAAATCTATGATGAGTCAATTAGGCCCTTACTCTCAAACAGGTTTCAGGAATTTAGTGCCCATGGTAGTGGCTGGAGTTTGCTTCTAATTCTTCATATGGATGTTCACATATCGTGGTTTAGAGCATTCACCATCGGTGCTACTCACACTATGCTCCCCAAGTTAATTGCCAACAAGAAAGCTTGCATTAACGTGCAGTGTCCTGCGGGACAGTGTTTACATTACACTGTTATTTCAGCTTTGTTTCCTGCCACAAAGAATGGCGATAGATTAACTTAATATCTAGATCCTTGTGAGAGTTTGGATACTGAAGGTATGTCGACTCCTGTAATGTTACAGGATATTCGAAAGTTCGAGGAGAACAATGGCATTCCCATCAATGTCTAGTCTGCAGTAGACCAAGAATGTAATATTATTGACTAAACTTTGAATAAGCAAGGTTTTATCGTACTAATGCGTATTTCTCTTGAATGTCATGCATGTCATGTAAATGTATTGGCCATTCGTGCTTGTGGTAATGACACCCATTTGCATTTTGTTTCCATTAAGGATTTGTCCAGCCTGCTTAAAATCCACTTAAGTAAAATCAGACATAGGTAATTTGTTTTTGATTGTTGTCTCCAATGCTTTAGTAGTAATGTTAAAATCGCAAAACATATTGATCTCTGTCAGCAACATAAGTCTATTCGCAGTACTTTCCCTGCTGGGGACAAGTGCTTGCGATTTCAGGGTTACAGAAAACAGCAAAGATTGGGTTTCGTCGCCTATTGCCACACAGAGTCATATTTGAAACCCTTGTCCACTTGCCATCCCAATTATAATATTAGTAATTCAAATACCATCAAACAACATGTTCTAATGCCTGTATATTTTGTTGGTTTGTTCGTACAATCCAGCATTATTCAACTACTTTGAGTTTATCGGTAATTATTGTATGAACCAGTTAGTTGATAAATTGGTTGAATTGACAAAGTTTGTTTGCAGGAATTCACAACATGACTCTTCCGATGAAGCCAAAAACACCCCTACTGATGAAGTTAGGTGGGCGGCTCTGAAATGTTGTAATATTTGTCACAAGGAACTTGGTACAGATTATACTGTGGTTGACCATGACAATCTGACTGGGGAAATCAGCAGGGCCACACATAATAACTGCAACTTGAACTTCAGACTGCCCAAGAAACAACTTGTCACTGTCTTTACTAACCTGCAAATCTATGATGCTCACTTTCTAATAAAGCCATTGGCTGAATGTCATGTAATGGAACCATGGTAATCGAAAACCCGGGTCAAATCGAGGTGAATGGAATGACCCTTGAAAAGTACAAGTCCATAACCAAATGTATTCCCAATGTGATTGACTCAAAAGTAAAGGCGCAACATTTCAAGTTACAATTTATTGATTCTTTTCAGTTCATGAGCACCTCACTGGAAACTTTGGCAGGTAATTTGAAAACTGTACAATTGAGTATCACCCGCTCGATATTTTCAGGCAATGCCCAATTTTAATTGGTAAAAAGGAAGGGAGTGTTTCCTTATGACTTTGTTAAGTACCAGGGCAGTCTGATGTGAACATTACTCCCACCAAAGGATGCATTTCACAATGTCATGAAAGGTGGTGGCATTAGCAATGAGGATTACATTCATGCTTAAGCTGCATGGGATGCATTACACTGTATAAACCTGCTGCAGTAAGCCATTCAGTATTTAGGTCTTGAATCTTGTTTGCTGGCAGATGTGTTTGAAAATTTCAGGACTGTATTATTGGCTCATTACGGACTTGACCCCACCATGAACGTCAGAGCTCTTTCTCTTACATAGGACATTTTATTGTCGGTGACAGATGTGCGGGTAGAGCTTTTGAGCAACTCTGATATGTACCTTTTTGTTGAATCCGGTGTTAGGGGCGGCATCACCCAGGTTTCCAGAAGGCATGCAGAAGCCAATCATATTTACATGGGTGAAGAGTACGATCTACATGTGGTATCAAAATACATCTGTTATTTCGATGTAAACTGCATGTACAGCCATACTATGAAGAGGAAGCTTCTTATTTTAAATTTCGAGTGGGTCGAGGCTGATGTGTTTTCATCATGGGATTTTGAAAACATGATGAATGATGGGGACACATGATTTTTCGTGGCAGTGGATTTGTCGTTTCCTGATGAATGTCACAATGTGCTATCAGATCTGTCATTGGCTCCAGTAAATGGTATATCTCCTAATTGGTTGCATTAAAAACTCATTTTGACACTTATTCCATGGAAGATTTATGTTATTCATGGGGAAACACTGAGGGAGTACTTGATGTATGGAGCCAGACTCGACTCTGTTAATTGAATTTTGTGCTTGAATAGAATGCTTGGATGGCTCCATACATCGAGTTTAATATTGACAAACGCGCCCAGGCTGCAAACGACCTTGAGAAATAGTATTTTTAATTAATGAATAATGCTGTATATGGAAAAACTTTGCAGTATGTCTTCCAGAAAGAGACATAATAGTTGTCAACAGGTATGACACTATATATGGAGTTGCAGAACTGATTGGGCATCCTACATTTCAGGCACGACAGATTATCGATGAGAATTTTGTCGTTATGGAAATGTCAAAAAGCTCGGATGTGTTTTACAAGCCTTTGTACACTGGTGTTGCCATTTTTATATTTTCAAATTAACCCTTATGAATTTCATTATAAGTATATGTGGGATAAATTTCCTCTGCTAGGCTTGCACCTTCTAGAATGTGATACAGACAGCCTCATCTATGAAATTGCCTGTAGAGATGTTTATAAAGTATTTTCCCAGACTTAGAGACACAGTTTGATACATCTAACTATGGGCTCGATATCCCGCAAGGATTCTTGACTGAGAACGAAGGCTGTACCAGAGTGATGAAGGATGAATGTGCAGGCCGCATCATCACACACTTTGTAGGTTTACATCCCAAGCTTTATGCATACATTGTTTCGAATGAGCAATGTATATGTAAGGCGAAGGGTGTAAAACCTAACTTGTTGCAATCCGTCCGATTCCAGCATTATCGAGATTGCCTTGATAATTGTACCAGGGTTCTGGGTCCCAATACAACTTCTGTTCGCCCAGTCAAGAGGTTTACACCGAACATTTGACCAAAGTTGTGTTGTCAGGTTTAGACGATAAGTATTTCATTGAGCTGGATGGAGTATCGACTTTACCCTGGGGGCACTACAGGATCCACAGTAAATTTTTCTTCCCTAACACAGTAATTTTTGCACCATTTTAAATATAGGGCTCCCATCACCACTGCCAGCACCCTACACTTCACCCTGATCTACATCATACCCTGCTCTTCACCCCACCCTGCTCTGTACAGCAATCTGCACCACAGCTGTCTTCAAACCTACTGCATCGACATCTTTAGATATATTTCGTCAAATCTGCTGTTTTACCCTAACTGCATGGCATTTAACGTCGACATAATAACCCCTGTTGTATTTGTGTCACCGAGGAATTACTCTTTGCAGCGTGGGATTACATTATTTTTATTCTACGAATATACAAGGTATCTTGAAGCTTTGCTATGTGTGTGTAGAGTCATTGTAGGCATTGGTGTGTGGCAAATAAATTTCCCAGATTTCATGGTGGATGTTAACCCCTTATGCCGCAATGGACGACAACAAGAATCACTGTTTTTTTTATATATTGTATATTTTTGGTTTTAATAAATGTATACAATACCATGACTGTGAATTACAAGGACGACACTTCAAATCACATTTGTAATTATTTTTAATGATGTAATGTTTTTAAATATATTTGTAATGTAAGATATTAATTTGTACTCATGTGTGTATGAATGTTTGTATAAACATTTTTAAATCGTTTTCATGTGTAATTATAATATTAAGGCATGTGTTTGTAGATGATTGTGAAGTTGTTGAAATGATTCTAAATATAGTTTTTAATGATGTTGAAATGTTTGTAAATATAATAGTTAGGAATGTTCTTGTAGATGTTTGTGAAGATGTAAACATTTTTAATAGTTAATGAAACATTGTGAATTTAGATTTAAGCGTGATGACAAAATTTAATTTTAATGTTATAAGGAAATAGTGTGATAATTAATTCATAGTTTTATTTCACTTTGTCACATTTTTCATATTTTTTTTCAGTTTGAGTACTTTTTGGGAGAGTTGTAATCATTTTTGCATGATGTGAACACCAACAAGTATGAAAATGAATGAACTCTGAAAAGTAATGGAATGAGGGAGAATCTTGAGAAACACTTGCGAATGAACACTGAAAGGAATGAGGGGGAGTTCGAAAGGCTAGCTGAACTTGAAAAATACACAATCGAAGAACATGGGAAAGTGGTGATGGGACAAATCCAGGTAAAGTGACTCTTGTCCCGCTGGGCAAGGTTAAGGAATTACGTGCCTCGCTAGCTGGCAACGACTTTGTCTTATAACAAACCAAAATATTAATTTTAACAAGTTTCCAAGGAAATACAAATTATAATTTTTACTTTAACATAGGCCTACAAAAGAGAAAATTACTACGGCTGTGAATCAACATGTTGATGTTTGCTGTCAAGAGGTATTATTCTTCGAATATATGCTTACATAATTTTTTTTCCAACAACACTGTAAAGAAACATTATACAATTTTCAAGACAAAGTCTATAATTCCTCCTCCTCCTCCTCATCCACATTCGCCTCCACACTTAATACCTCACACAGCTCCTCACATAGCACCTCACACAGCACTTCACAAGCACCTCACACAGCACCTCACTCTACAACACAGTCAGCACCACAATCTGGGGGAAAGTTAGTGTACTTAATGATTTTGTTAGGCTTTACTTGATGCATGTTTAGAGAGTCGATGAGGGTGACGTATGTGTGACTTCGCGATGGGGAGTTGTAATTTTATATTAGCTGCACATTTTGTTTAATGGTAAGTTAACATTTGAAATAAAGATTTTGCGTTCCATTCGGTATTAGCATGAATATGTGTCTGTAAATTCAATGTTATGTTATTAAAGTGGAGATCAGTTATTTTGCTAAGGAAAACAGTTTCATTGCACGATTAAAATCGATTTGACGAATTTGTTTCAAGTTGTTTGGTTAATGATTCTTACTTATTTCATTTGTGTCCCCGAAATAGTTCGTTACTTTTATGTTATTCGAGCAGTGATTAAAGTAATTCGTTAGGTAACCTGTTTCAAAGTCTCTTCAATTTAAAAACTATTTACTTTGCCGAAAATATTTATTTAAATGCTCAGTATGCCCCCAGACTTTCGATCTGACCATGTAGCATGCTCGGCATATCAGTCACAAACAAGAAAAATAAAAAAATGTCACTTATACCACTCTTACGCTAACATTAACTCCTATATAAACAAGTAAAACCTACTCCTCTGTTCAATAGGCCCCAGGGCCTCACAGAGTCCACACCGTACCTACTCCAACAATATCACTCCTAACCCCTTCAACACCAATAAAATAATAAACATTCTTTGATATCAAAGTATTTTTAATATAAATAATTGATATAAAACATTATTTAATTAATAGATTTAATTAATCAGTTCAATTAATTAGTTATATAATCTCATTCATTATTCAAATAATCTAACAATTAATTAATCTAATTTGCATATCATGATATGGCACTTACTCCACGCTTGCACCAAATGTGATTTAGTCCACTCTTGCTCAAAGTGAGCCAGAAGTGACATGCGTGATCTACTTCCAGTACTCAAAAAAAGTATTTTCCATTTTATATTGCCGTTTTCACTGAAATAAAATGTAAAAAATAAGTTCATCGTGAGAAATGCAGTTGATTTACTCCTGATAAAGATGGACAACAGAAGTCTCAGACAGGAATTTCAGGTTTCAGAAATGTAGGGATATTAACTTGTGATCATTATACAGTCCCGGATTACTTGTTGATAGTGTCCAACATTACAACACATGAATCCGTAGACATCACAATAAAACCGTGCAGCAGTTACTGGTAGACTTACTTCCTGGAATACAAAACCATTATTATCCCCAATTCTTTCAGCAGACACTCAACTCCTGCATACTGAATAAATTTTTCATCTACTAAACCAGAAGATCTTTCAGGATCAGTGGACCCAACAATATTTATATTTTAAAAGAGTCCATTTCCACTGCAAAAACGTTTTTTGTTCTTTTGGGTCACCTAAGACGCACTACCTATTTTCAATTTACAGTCTCATGCCAGCTACATGAAGCCTAGAAATCCATTACAACTGTTAAGATAGGCTAATTAAATTATTTGCATAAAACAAGCCCTATTCCTAAAATTCCAATGTCCAAACTAAATATACGAAAACACATAGATATTAGCTTTACTTCAAAGGGAGAGTTAATGAGCAAGCAGCTTTTAGTCTCCAAAATGAGAAAGACGAAACAGAAGGGATGTAAGAGGTCAAAAAATTCAACAAACAGGAAGAAATACAGGACGGGAAGGGATTAATACTCTTACAATAAACTGTTTACATGTGTTCTCTCTTCAATAAGATGATCTTACCTGCAAAAAATTATACTTTCCATTTTGGGGTTTTTACATGAACGCTTTTTTTCTCGTATATACTAGCATTTAAATTCGCATTCAGTCACTCGCTGTCGATTCATTTCCAGTAATTTTTTTTAATAATATTTTACCTTTGGCTTGGACATGGTTCATTAATCAAAGGTAGCAAACGAGTTGAGATTATGTCATTGGTAGTGGTGCGGCTTGCATACAGGCGTCACACCATGGCGATCCCCGGTGGATATGATTCTGTATTTGCTGTGCGTGAAAACATGGTGGACGTTGCCAATGACCAGCGCGTTTACTTGGCATGTCCCAATCTCCTCTTAGCAGTAATTATTGTTGCTACTTCAACCTAGGGTATCTTTTCATACTACACAATAGGGCCGACGAACACTTGCGCGTCCCATGTCAGAAGCCTTTTACTATTTGGTGTTCTTGGAAGGTCGTGGGCTCGAATCCAACGGACTGCAGTCAGGGTAGTTCTCCGCAAGGGCAATTCCGCCACAGTTCAGTTATTCTATGTTGCATGAAACGGCTATTGTAAAACTAGCTGATTTTACCCCTTTTCTGACATTCAAAATCCTTCCTCCCACGCACTTATTTTAGCAGAGCACCGGGAATTATAAATACAGCGGAAGTAGGCAGACTATAGAAATAAATATCTTATAATTTAAAATAATAATAAATGCACAAAATACAATATTGCATTTCTCAGTCGTGACGAAATCGGGGCTAAGTTTTTCAAAACTATTGGAATGAACCAGCAAATTTGAGAATATTCGTATCATTTCTTTCAAAATTATTTTCTTCTGAGAAAATAATGTTACAAACCTCTTAGCATGCAGTGCGCTAAGAATGCAGATCGTCACCTCAGTACACAAGTGGAAAACATTGGACGATGTTTGGTATCAACATGCACGCCAAATCAGAGTCATTGTTTTCGGTAAGATAATAATACATACTGAAAATAAAGTTTTAATAGCTACAAATTACTGGCAACTTATAGAACTGCTATGAGAAACTGTGTCATATATAGGCTGGGGCTGAATTCGACCGACAAACTTCGTGAGGTGATTCTTTACGCAAAATCAAGTGACAAATATATAGGACACTTTGTACATAAACTAAATATCAAGGGCGAAAATAAGTCCACTAAAATGGATATTTGGGAATGAAATTTTGTGAAATATCGGAAACCACGTGATATGAAATTACAATTCGCGGAACTTTGTTTTATATTATTGGGGTCTTTAACCAAAATAAATACTCACTTTAATAACACTGCCCGTTCTGAAAATAACATGGGTGGCTATTCTCTTATTGCCGGTAACTTCGTTACCATTGGTAATTATGAACATTTGATGGTGGTTTATTGAGCAGTATGACCTACGAAACAAAAATGGTCCCCTTGTTGCAAATGCCTAAGACTCATTGTTTTCGTTTGAAACGCACACAAATACTCCGATAGATTTCTCTGCAGCAGTACAGTCGCTAGTAAGCAACATCTAGAATACAGACAATACTACCTACGTGCATGTGTGGCCACTGCACAGCGTATGATGGCAGACAATGTTAACACCTACTGTAAACCACGTGTACCATACACTAATAAGCATACACAACTGTTCGTTTGTAGCAACATTCTGTGTGTGATTCCATGCAGGACGTAATGTTATTGGTATTGTCCACACACCTGTAATGTATCGCTGCAGCTGTGTGCTGTGTGGGCTTTTGAACGTTGAAACATTTGGTGCAGCGGTGTAGAGCAATGCAAGTGGTATCAGGTAACATATTGCATTTGACAACAAAATTTTTTACATTGTAAAGGATTTATTGTAGAAACATGTATCACAAACATTTTTATAGGAAAGACCAGATGGTACGCCCCCCCCCCCCAACCCCCGCCATAATTCGACGCACAGTTCACATCACCGCACCATCGATTGTCAGGCATGTGTGAAAACACTCTCATTGCCCCTAATAGTCCCGGAAGCTGCAACAATGCGGGCGACGAGGTCTTCGGATTCTACCGTGGTTTTATACACCAGGCTGTGCATGTTACCACAGAAGAAATATTCCAATGTATTCATACCCGGGTATCGAGAAGGACAGTGAACAGGACCCATGGCCTATCCATCATTCAGGAAATACGAGATTTAGGTGATCGCGAACATGTCGCGAACTGTGGACTGGAGCGCCATCATGTTGAAACCACATGGCCGCTCATGTTTGTACCGGGACCTCTTCGAGTAATGTAAGTAGTTTCCCGCAGAAATGCAGATTTAACATTGTCAATGAGACAATATTGTAGCAGGGAGGGGCGAACCAACTTGTTATGTATTACACCTGCTCAGATGTTGACACTGAATCATTGTTGATGCTGGGATGAATGGGGTGTGAGGATTAACATCCACCCACTCGTCGATATTTCGACAATTCCGTATACCATCACGTTGAAAGGAAGCCTCGTCAGTGAAGAGAATGTATCTGTCAAAGTCAGGGTGTGTTCTGCATTGTTCCAGAAACCATGCTGCAAACTCCAAGCGTCGAGAATAATCTGCAGGATCAATAGCATGCACATGTTGTACTTCGAATGGATGCAGTAATTGCTCATCAAGCACTCGACCAATGGTGCGGCGGCTCCTTTTGATTACTCTTGTAATAATATGCGTACTCACATGTAGGTTATTCTCAACATGCCTCAGCACAACCTTTTAAAACTTGACTGTCATCGCTGTCAAGGAAGGAGTGTTTCCTTCCCACGGAGAGCGGCACTATTGAGAATCACGTATAAACGAAATGGAAAAGAGCGTGATGATCCTCAGGCTTACCGACCAGTTACATTGCTTCTGGTCACGGGAAAATTTAATGAAAAGCTCATAAACAGGACATTGGTTGGAGCTTTGGAAGCTGAAGGGAAACTTAATGAAAAACCGTATGGGTTCCGCAAAGGCAAAGGAACAGATTTTGTATTTTGTAATGTCAAGAAATACATAAGTGATAGTATTGGCAACTATGTATTAGGCATATTTCGTGGCATCGTAGGTGAATTTGACAACGCTTGGTGGCCGGAAGTAACGCATCAGCTAAAAATAAATGTATGGCCTGTGAACGTATATAAGGTAATACTTAAATACTCCCAGTACAGAAGAGCCTTGTACATGTCTAAGACTGTACAGGTCAAGAAGAGGGTAACGAATGGATGCCCCCAGGGATGGGTCCTTGGACCCACTCTATGGAACATTCTCTTCGATGGATTTTCGGAATTGGAATTCCTGCCAGGCTGCACAGTATTTGGCTATGCTGATGACGGACTGAGTTTAATATCAGGAAGAGCCCGAAGATTACTGGAGACAAAAGCTGCTGACATCATGGGAAAGGTCAAGCAATGAGCAGAAAAAGTCAAGCTATAATTCTCCATTGCAAAAACAAAGACCATGTTGCTGAAGGGCAGATTACGCAGGCCATCTACTGTGCGTTTTGGCAGGGAATCTGTGCAGCATGTGAGTGAGATGAAATATCTCGGAATCATCCTGGATAATAAGAACAGTTACCTGAAACATATTGAATATGTTTCTAGAAAGGCGATTGTTGTGTTCCAACAGTTAAAAATCATTGGTAATACCAGTTGGGGAACAAGCTTCTGCATTCTGAAGACAATCTACAGAGCAGTGTTTTAAGCTATTGTTGCATATGGCACTTCGATGTGGTACAAGATGGCTCAGCTGGAAAAGCATGAAAGGAAACTGGTCAGTGCTCAGAGGGCAGCACTGCTGACAGTAACAAGGGCATATAGGACAGTATACAATGATAAACTTACAGTACTGGCTAGAGTGTTGCCAGTTGACCTATTGGTGAAAGTACACGAAGTTATGGCGGAGAGAGTACGGAATGGAAGACCAAGTAAGGAAAAAAACAAGATATTCTGATTGCAATAAGAGGGTGGTCACCCCTGTTATTAATAAATGTTCCGCGAATTGCACTTTCGTCTTAACTGGTTTCCGATATTCGTACAAATAAATTACAAAATCTCAATATTCGGAGACTTATTTTGCCCTTAATATTTAGTTTAGGTACAATGTGTCGTGTATATTTGTCACATTATTTTGCAAAAATAAGTTTACCCATTGAATTCAGCCCCAAATTAATGCCATAATAGGCTACAATATAAACGTGTAGAAATCTCTGCTATGTCAAAGAAAGTCAGTCATTGTAATAATCAGTTTGTTTCCAGGGGCCCAAGTCGAGTATTTATCACTGGTTACGAGCAAATATAATTTGATGCGTATTGAGTCCTCTTGCAAATGGTTCAAATACCATTTTATACTAGAGAATCTGCCATAGAGAGATGCTGGGTAAAAGACCGCCATATAGATGGAGTACTCCAGGGTAGGGGAGAATTCCACGTATGTGAATCCGTAGGCCTCCATTCTTACTTAGTGATGTGAAAGCAGACTATAGAATGGATGAGCAACGGGATACATCACCTGCTGCGGTAAGGTTGTAAACGAGTGGTATAGGTACATACGAATGTATGAAGTATGGACTCGGGTGGCCGGACTACGCCATAAACAACTGTGGGATTTGTTGTAATGCCATCTGGAAGCCAAAATAAATCTCCTACAAAACACCACAAAATGGTTTATAATGAAGGAGTAAGGAAAACTATAGATACAAAAAATCACAGCAAACTGGTAGAAATTCTTTCTAAAAATGCGATCAAATTTGAACAGAATTTAGCAAAAGCTGCTGCAGGGATACCAGATGACATATTGATGATGATGAGGTTGGCATCTCTAAAAACGGTAGAAAACCCCATGAAAAGTACCGATGGAAATGACGATGGTTTGGCATAGTCTTCAGCAGAATAGATGGATGGCTAACAGCTACTTCAGAAATCACAACGGCCAGGGCAGAGAATGTAACCTGGTTTCTCCAGTGAGAGTAAACAGTGCTGCCTACTACACCACTAAGGCGGTACGACGACACGTTAGTGAACAAAATTATGGAAGTCAGTATAATGTAACTCCAGGAAATTCGGTAAGAAAACGAGGGTAGAGGAAGAACGACAGTAAAGATCCTACGAATAAATGTTTTATGAGCTCATCTCAGCGGAGTGCCGCGGTGTGGAATTTATATAGACACCTGAGGTAAGTGTGAAATCATAAAAATAGGAGTTTCAATTGAAGAATTATTTCGTATGTGTGCTACGGAAAATCGGCGGTGTCAAGATACGTTAGGTGAGTGCCGCATTGGGGAAGGTGGCTCTACTTGTTGAATAACCATAGTTCAGCTATTTATATAGAACAGTTAAAAGTACCTATAAATTAGAACAAAGTGGTGCCTGAAACAGATGTTCCAGTAACTGCAACAATTTATGGCGAAAGTAATGGAGTATATGGATGACACTCTCGCGATCAATAAATCTTTTGAAAGTGGTTGTGATAAAAACGTATACCGGTTTATTTATCGGTTGGCAATCCATAAAATCTCAAATAAGACTACCTCGTTTTATAGTTCATGTAGTGGCGTATTTTCCTGCCTCGTCGGTGATGGGTACGGAAAGGCAAAGCACTCGAGGCATGCATTATAGCATCAGCGGCAGAGGGCTGTGCCGGACGTGCAGCACTCCCCAGAAGAACGGTGGCCTGTGTAGCTCGTCCCCGGGCTGTGCCTGAGAGATGCTGGAGGATCTCCGTCTAGCGGCGGCGTAGTGCACGTGGCCCTTCACGTCGCTCGTGTCTCAGCGGCCATCTCATTTGATCAGCGCCACGTCTCTTAATCGTATTGGATCACGCCGAGTGGAAAAGGAAGCTTGGAGGCGGAGCCTGGCCCAGCGAGGGGGAAACACGGAAGTGAATGGAGGTCCACAGAGCAGAATACGGGAGATTAAGACAGGTTTTTACTCCCTCTGGTGGAAGAAGAGAACGATTCTGAGGAAGAAGGAAGGACAAGGCAAGCACATCAGTTGGACGAACGAGACAAGAAGTACGGATTAAACTATATAACAAGAAGTTACTCATATAACTAATGAGCCTACATTCGCCAAAATGGAAGCAATTATTTATTTTATAATTTCTTAAAATCTGAGAAAAGATTTATGAAGCTGCTATTTTGAACATCATTGTCTGACCAATTTAAGTAACGAAAGTTTTCATGACCTGTAGGTTTTACAGTGTGCACAATTTGGTACAAATTTATTCGAAATGTTCCAGTGTGACATTTGGTGGGAATCGGTTGATTGGTCCTCGAGATATGACATAATATTTTATAATTTTCATATGGCGATCTTCATAAATTGGGGACAAAATAATATAGTAGCAATTTCGATGGTTGTATAGTGACAATATATAAAGTTAAGTTAAAATAGATTACATAGCTTCGTAGAGATAGTACGCAAAACTAAGATGGTTTTACAGCCTCCATTCTGAAAAAAAGCGTGTTCTACTTTAAAAATACATTTATTATTAAGGTCTGCCCAGTGCCACATCTTTGAAAACTTTTACAAGAATGGGTTGATTGTTTCCTGAGATACAATTTAAAATCATAATTTTTATTTCCAGTGGTATTTACAAGATAGCAGAGAAATGAGGATCTGCACAGACTTATTTGATGGTTGTAATAGGTACTGCCAGCATACAAAGTTAAGTTGGAATTTGTTTCGTTAGTAAAATACACCGAGGAAAAATATTTATATAGCCACCATCTTGAAAATAAGTGCCTGATCAACACAAAACAACCAAATTACACCACATTCTGCAGTCCTATTTGTTGGCCATATTTGGAAGTAATCTACCAATTGTTTCCCAATATAGGGCAAAAAGTTAATATTTACACGCAGTGTGCTATCTTACAAAATGGCTGACAAATGTCTACTGACCGCATGCAAAGTTATTTTGGAATTGATAACATAATTTCGACGATATAGCATTCTAAACTAAAATAGATATATGGACACCATTTTGAGAATAAGTGTCTAACATATTTAAAATATATCACTTCACATAATCGGAATCAGTACTATTTGTTTGCCAAAGTTGATAGGAATCGGTTAATTGTTTACTGAGTGATGGCATAGTAACTAAATTTATTCGTATAGCTCTATCTTCCGAAATGGCGAACAAAAGTGGTTATTTGTTGGTGCATATGATGCCTGTAATCGGTTCTTTCAGTTAACTAAGTTTTGTAGAAAATGTTTAAATAGCGTAGCAGATATACCAAATAAACATAAAACATTTGTATGGCCGCCATTTTGAAAATAAGTTAATAGTTAAGTTCAGTCACTTACGTTTACATGCCCTGGCATATTTTTCTTACATGACAAATTGGGTGAGAAGTGGTTAAATAGTTTCCAACATATATGGTAAAATATTTATTTCTTTATTTGATTGGTGCAGTTTCCCATAATGGTGGACTATCAATAATTACTTTCTCAAAATTCAATGCTTACACAGTGGTCTGCCAGTGTACAAAATTTGCTTTGTATTGGTTGAATGGTTTCCGAGATATGATATATCGCCCTAAATTTTAAAATGGCCGTAATTTCGAAAGTGCCCGCTGATGTCAGGTGTTCTTACTATATGTGTACCGAGTTTGGTAAAATTCTGTTAACGCGTTCAAAAATTGAAAGACATAAACCAGGCACGTGCGCGCGGACACACACAGACACACAGCTAGAAAAGAGATACCATAAGCCTTTCTTTCCTTCCGAAAATAGGCTAAAAAAAAAGGGGGAACAGGGGGGAAAAATTTTGAGGACAAACTCAAAGAAAAAAAAGGCGAGAAATTAAAATTATATAGTCTGGAGGCAGTTAAATAATTCGTTAAAAGAAAACTATTACATTGCGTCTACAAGAACCTACTGTACAGATTATGTTTTTAAATACAAACTGATTAAATTGACAACCTTTATGATTTTGCTATTTTTATATATTTCCTTGGCACAACACCCCTCCCCACACTCTCCTTCTTTCAAAAGCCCGACCACCGCACACACACACTAGCACACTATATTTACATATTATTTACATTGAAGAAATATTTTTCTCATCACCAAAAAAATGTAATTTGGCTTTTGACGTGGACATTGCGAGCTTCAACTTCGCCGGTGGAAGAACATTTTTTACTTCGCTGATCGTAACTAAGAAACCATTCCTGGCTCTTCGGTCGCCTGAATACAAGCCTCATTAATAACTACGCATAATTTCTTTGATTTATACAAACTGCCTGAGTTGTTCCTATGCGACATTCACTAACTAAATTTGCTACTCTGAGGTGCACTATCCCAATAACCTTTAGTCTCTCTTTTCGATGAGACACGTCGTACCCAAATTTACTAATTTATAGGAGCATTAAGTATATTTTAATAAATTTACAATATAGCAATAGTCTTGCAGGGGATGATTCTCAAATGTAAGCGAATTTAACTTACATTTGAAACCGTAAATCTACAGGTCAACAGGAATCTAAACATGGAACACGTTATTTTGAAGGTAATATCTTGGTAACTTAAGTCAATGAAGTCACCAAGTTAGACTTAAGTGTTCGCACTTATACAAAACACGAAAAACAAACTATATTTAAGAATAAATAAACAAATATATTTTTAAGAAGGCAGCTCATGCAGGCCACAACAAGAGTATGACAAACATATACATAATCAGAACCTTTAATTATTGTCCCTTTAATTTTCTACTTTCAAAATTTATGATTGCTATTATTTACCCACGGCATCGCTAGTGTGTTTATAGTTTTGTGACGCTAAGCCACATCGTGTTAGATAATCGCGGTGCATCTTAATTTCGCTCGTATGATATTTTTGTTAAGTTATTAAAATACAGCTCACCATAGTTTCAGTCAGGTTTTGTGTTTAAAATACTAATTTTTTTTCTTCCAGGTTTAATGGAGTTATTAAATAACACCTTGTCATCGCTTACCACGTGTTTTATTTTCGCATGATATTTAGGACTTTGAATTGATCTAGTCACATATTTTTATTTTGTTATATAGCCCCTGACCAGCTGTGGCCCCACTATTGAGTTCTCTAGCCACTGAGCTTCTGAGGCACCCTTATTTGGTTCTCTAAACACTGAGCTTCTGCGGCCCCTTTATTGGGCGCACTAGCCACTGAGCTACCGCGGCCCCACATTATATATATAATATATATATATATATATATATATATATATATATATATATATATATATATATATATATATATATACATATATATACACTGGGTTACTGCGGCCCCACTTCGAGTAAAGCTACCACTGGACCACTGAGGCTTTTTGGATGGAAAGGTTTATTTATAACCCATAGACAAAATAGAAAGGAGAGATGACGATTTTTTCAACAATACTTTTTTTATGCAGAAATAAATTCTAAGAAAAGCTTAAGCTAAGAATTTTCCCGAAGGAAATGATATACTTTCACGGGATAAAAAGTGGCCTATGTCACTTTCCGGTCCTCAAACTATATCTTTGCAAAAAATCACTTCAATCCGTTGTTCCGTTTTGACGTGAAAGAAGGAAAAACAAACAACCACACTTTCCCTAATATATAGTAGTAAGGATTGACACACGAATTTTTTGCTGATATGTGCTTTTGTTTAATTTAAAATTTATTACTTGCTACTCAGTAGTTTTTACTCAGAAGAGGCAAAGCGTGGTAAAAAAAAATTAAAAATTGAAAAATATTTATTGAAATATAATGTTTATTCAACCGTCGGATTATTATACTCTTTGGAAACATGGCCATCTGTACTTTTAAAGCATCAAAAAATCATGCATTATTGAAAAAGTGTGTAATAATAACGTTAGTTAAAAATCTGTGTGTGATCTACAGAAAATAAAAAGAACAATCACGCGTTTTATTAGTAATAGAGTTTAAACATTAATCACATTCCGCACAAAAAGTTAAGTATTATGAATTATTGTCCACAGTTGAACAACAGCAGCTGCGGTTCTACTACTAACACAGCCATAGGCAGCACAAAATATGTTATGACATGTATCTCTATATTAAATTGTCTTCACGTCTATACATGCGCCTGCGCTTACCTCGTTGTTAGTAACTCAGGTTAATTTTTTCTCACAAATGTTGATACTTTGCTAATTTACGTATATGATTAATTTTCCCACTTTTAAACATGTGTTTGCATAATAGTATGTATACGTCAGTAGCAGGAAATAGAAAAGTCTTGCGCAAGAAGATCGGGGATCGGAGCCGGAGTTGGAGAAGTCGCCATGTTGTTACGTCACCCGACCGCTATCTTGGATGTCAGTGAACTTTTACCCCTGTCCCATAACCTCTGATACGTGACCTTGACCCCGATGAATCTTTAACCCCAAAGGACCGCAAAAAACCCTAAAAATCCCACAAAATCCTCAAAATTCCCCAAGAAAAATCCCAAAAATTCAAAAAAGTGCTGAAAAAAATTATTAAAACTGATTAAAATTAATCACATTTTACTGAAAAATATTTAATCAAGATCCTCAGAAACGACCCATTTTTCCTGGAGCAGGCAAGGGAGACTTGTGACCCAGTGTCAGGCAAAGGTGACCAGGATCAGCGAGTCTGAGCTAGAAGAGCAGGACCTATGATCTTTGACATTTGACTCCAAACTTTGGCCCCAAAAATTAAAAAATACCACAAAAAATTCCAAATAATACAAAAAATACGCCTTTAAAAATAATGAAAAACGTATAAGAATTTATTTTTAAAAATTATTAAAAAGTTATTAAAAATTATTGAAAACCTGAACTTCCCGAGGTTCCCAAACCTCTCTCACCAAACAAATTAGTCGGCAGGCTTCCACACACTCGATCATATGCAGTCAGCCATCTTGGTAAGTGACCGCCATCTTGGTAGACATCATCTGTCCACCATATTGGAAGCCAGCCAACTAGCAATTGACCTTTGACCCTTGACTCCTGACCCATTTATTTGATCCCAACCCCATAACCTTAAATGACCTTGAAAATAAAAACTCGAAAAAATACATAAAATTCAGCAAGTACAATATCTTAAAGACTACTAACACCATATTAGATACATGTTATCTCAACCTTAACCCCATGACCTTGAATGACTTTGAAAACAAAAACTTTTGAAAAAATGCTTTAAAGTCATCAAGTGTATAACATTACAGACTACTACCACCACCATAATAGATTCAGACTATCTCAGCATTGATCCTATTGCCTTTAATGTCCTTGAAAACAAAAAAAACATAAAATTCAGCAAGCATAATGCATTACAATCTACTAACACCATATTGGATGCAAGACTACCTTCAACATGACTCCGTGACATTGAATGATGTTGAAAACAATCAAACTTTCAGTCACATGACAACTCGGTGATTTGCTGGTCGGTGATTTGCTGGTAGGTTTTTACACAATGTATTAATTGTGCAATATGATTTTTTTAAACGTTAGTATGACATTATATGGCTTGGATGCTCGTATATAAGCAGTAAGGATGTCAGCTAAGAGGTACAGTTTGACAGCGGCTGTCACGAAAGTTGGATTGTCTCGACTAGCTTGTGCCTCTTCGCAACAAAGTCTTATTCTACATCTGCAATGTCTTCGGACACCCCAGAGCTAATGGTAGCTACAGTAGGGCCATCAACGTCTTCGGGAGTGTTATCAGCAGTGCCATCGACTTCTTGAGGCATGATGCCGACAGCACCATTGATTTCTTCATGCATGGTGTCGACAGCACCGTCGACTTCTTCAAGTGGGTCACCTAAAGAAGTGCAGCCATCGACGACTTCAAGCATGGCGTTGACAGTGCCATCGACTTCTACGGGTGTACCTAAAGCAGATCCTACGGCAATGCCAACATGACCATCGACCTCTGTTCCAGCAGCATCTGTATGGTCAACTACCACTGTTGAACCATTCCGACATTATAAGTGGATTTTTTGGGGGTACTCGGGGTCAAGGTCAAGGTCACAGGTTAAAGGTCATCGGTTAGGGGTAAAATATTAATAACATCCAAGATGGCGGTCGGATGACGTAATAACATGGTGGCTCCTCGGCTCCTGCGCTATTATGCCCGATGCCCTTGTGCGTCAAACCCCTTTTCTCTTCTACTTCCGTAGTTGTTTTTTTTGGACATATATGTGCTATATGTGAACTTGTTTATATTATCGCTGGGCGCAAACTGAGTCATGTTGGTAAACGTCTGCGAAACATTTCCGGTTTGGTGGTCTCGCCAAGTGAACATAACGCTTTAGTTCGCACGACCATTGACAACAAACTCAAATATTAGACAGAAGCTCATGTTCACCAGTGAGACCACTTTTACAGGCTTTATCATTGCATGTGCAGACAATAATAATATTTGCATAAATGTTAGCTTTACAAGCAGCGACAACACATCGGACGCACATTTGGGAAGACCTCGAGTGCGATTACCTGCCAGGCTACCCTTATTTTTGGTTTTCCATGGTTTCACCAAATCACTCCAAGTAAATTTCTATGGTGGTTTTGTTTCCTTTACTATGGAAGATGGTAACTTCATGTTCTTTTAAAAATGAAAAATATTTGTAAAATCCCCATGTTGTTTAGTCTTCACTTCACTCTCATCTCTTTATTTTCTTAAGAAGTGAATTTGCTTGCCTGTGTTTGAGAGCATTAATGCAATACGTCTCAAGTTCCAATGGCCTGGCTTTGTATTATAATTTAGTTCTTTTTAACATTTAATATATATTTTTCTCGTAAATATTAAAGAAATGGTGCGGTTGAAAATATACATTTGCAGATAATATAATTTTATATTATTTGTTGAAATTAAATTGGAAGTCTTATAATGTAATGGATGCTTGTCCTTCCGGTGCCCTTAAGCAAGACACAATATATCCTCCAACGCTATCGCGTAGCTTCTGCAGCTCTGATATTGACAACAAATAACAGGAGCATGGCAGCACACTCACAACGTAGTTCTCCATTCCCAGGAAACCTACCCACGTCTGGCCCCGCGTGTATGCCAGGCGGGATGGTGCCACCAGCCTGCATGTCTCAACTCCATTAGTTGTTGCAGCATGCCTTATCGACCGGACATCTGCACTGTCGGTCCCAGTACACAGATTGGCTTCGTTACCGCAACTCCCGCGTGGCCGCAACGGAAGGGAAGGGACGGAGTCAAAGGAAGAGAAGGGACAGTGATAAACTTGTTTCGTGACCTTTCCCTACGGCGCTCTTCGAGTTTGAATGCAGTTTCCACCCGCCTTTTCTCCCTTTTTCCCGACTCGGACTCCAGCATCATGCTGCTCCTTGCACCCTCGGGGTGGACTTTGATCGCAGCAGCGCCAACGGGTGACGACCAACCTGACAAACTACAAGCCAGGTCTAGGTCCTATTCAAAGTCTGGAAGTGTTTACCCGAATAACAATTCTGGAGCTCGCTGGACTTCTACGATGTACACGGTTTTTGGTTGTGTTTTAATCTTTATTGCTAGCGGAGCTATTAAAAATTATAATCAGGATGAGTGAAGGAAGCAACCATGCAGGTAGGAAAAGGAGTTGTCACAGTACTCTTATGAAACGATTTGGGGAACCTTGATAAACCAAACTCAGAATCACAGGGCCCGTAATTAAATCCGCGTTCTCCTGAACCCGAATCTAGTTTGCCTTAACTGCCCCGCTTCACTATGTCTGAGCTGCACGTCGCCGCAGTACAGCTTCATGGTACCATCAAGGGTTCTGAGTGAATACTCCAATAGGTTTACAGAATAAAAATAAGTTTCATTTATGCCATAAAACACTCCATAGCAAATCAAAGGCATTTAGCCAGCGAGGGTCCTACAGGTAGCCTTACGACCGTGCTTTATATTTTCCCCAAATTAAAACATTTTATATACTTTGTTGCAACCGTTTGAATTTTTACCCATACTTGTAGCAGTGGAACCTTGTTATACTCTCAGCATCTTCACCACTTAGTCAGAAGCACAAACACAAGTAACTGAGTTTTGCCACTAGGTTTCTCTTTTTGTGCAAAACGAGTGGGACTTGCAAATTTATTTTGTTTAACACTAATAAATGTGTATTTTGAATCTCTTTATTGAGCTGATAATTTGTGAACGTCTTCCGTGCAATCCACTTTAGCTAAACAGCCATTAGTTCAGTGCAGTGCATAATTTTATGTACATTACTCGTGAGCCGCGAAAAACTTACAAACTGCCACTAAGCGGTTAAGGCAACTAATAACAGTGAGGAATTGTTGTTCAACTTCGTTGTGCTTGGTAAGCGTGATAATATAAATTGGAGAGAACTATAGACGTCCATGAACTTCATTGGATACAGTCACTATAGTTGTGTTTTGATAAGGAAGGTAGCTCACTGATAAAACAGGCTTATTTATGGATGTTTTTAACTTTATGAGAGTGGTACAAGCACAGAAAAAAGTCCATTGTTCTTGCAACAAAAAAATTGATATTGAGTCATTTCTATAAAAGCTTATGTTGTAGGAATATAAAATATATATTAACAAAGTTAATCATGTTAACCATTTACTAAATCTTATATTACTGTAATACATTACTATATCATGTCACAGTGTTAATGTTAATAAAGTGTCTAAGTAATGTTGTTGCAACCAAATGTTTTACTACGCTAAAAATAACAGGAAGAACAAAATATTTTGTGTTAATCTGACAATAAGGTATTGTCCAACCAACACACGTTTACACTGACTTGGCGTTGTAAAATGACTGCTAGTAGTGAGCAGCCATAACCTCGTAAAATGAAACCACTGTGTTTAAATTTTAAAGCATAGTCTGGGAACAAAATAAATTTCAGACTAGCTCTTAGGCCTTGCAAAGATGTATACGTGTGTCAAACATGCATATATTTCTAGAACAAAAAGTATTACACATAACAAAAAATAACTACAGTTTGTCATTATACAGCACCGAATAGCAACAATATGAAACACTACCAGATATGTTAAGATAGAGCAGATGGTAACACTGTGGGTTTCGTAAATTGGAAAACATCAGGCGTTCAGGTGGCGGGTTAGATTCCCTTCCCTGCAATTTTTTTTTTCCGTTAGTAATATATCTTCTTGTGGCAAAATATTGTACTTAATTTATTTCACAAAGGAGTTTTTTTTAAACAAATAAAACACAACAAATAAATTTAACACAATTATTAACATCAATTAATCTTAAACTTCGTATTGCTGCAACATTAACACCGCCCTATTGTTGACAGCACAGTAAGGCGGTAACGTTACAAAAGTACTTCATTTGCCCCATTAACATTAATTGCTTAACAGTATATTACATTAACCGCAACATTATTCACTGACGGATCACAGATAACAAAAATTTACTGTTGTAATATTAATAATTTTGGCACCACATTAGACTTTTTTCTGTATGCATGCGATAAAGTTCAGGATAATTGTACTGCTGTCAGAATCATTGAGAATTTTCATTATTTGTTTGTTATAAATGCCTAACCTACAGATTCCTGAACAGTTTTTAATTCTGAAACAAGTTCTACTCGAAACTTTGAAGTGGTAAATGATAGTTCTATGTGTTGCAGGTTGCACTACTATAAAAATATTCAGTTTAAAAATGGACTTTGAATAGCCAAAAAGGTGCTTTAAAAGTTCTCCGCCACGTTGGCTCAAGTTGAGCGTCAGAAGATTGCTATTAATTTTCCGTTTGTCGATCCGTTTGTAAATAGACAGCTTGAATAAATATTGAAAATAAGATATTTAAGATCAGAAAAATGTATAAAATATTAAGAGTGATAAACGTTTTGTTTAAAACTAGCCCATTATTAAAATCTTCGTCTACAGCGAGACTGCAGTATGTTTCCCATCCTCAATTCCTGAGTCTTATAGGCTCAGGAACATTATCGACGTTAACGATGTATAACATAGACAATCATTGTTTGACACTATTATTATACATGCCTAAATATAATGTATCCAAGGCCTCCTGTTCACAGAAAAAAGTATTCTTCTTTGAGTACCACTTACTCAATAACTTCATGTAACTGTGAAAAAAACTGAATAGTTCTTATGCAATAACGCGCAATGAACATCAGGGTCCTTGATATCACACGCTATGCCCTCACGAAACAGTGCCATTTACTTCAATGTAACAATAAACTTTAATTTTAGAACTTCCTTCTGCTCTTGGAATTTATGTGCTAAAGTTCCGAAAGAGAGCTGTTGTATTGCACTATACTTAAACGTACGCTCGGTTTAGTTCCATAAATAATGACTGTTACCTCTTGTAGCATCTGAAAGAATACAACTCCAATTATCCAGAACACTATCTGTTTTTAAGTTTATAAGTGACGAGTGGCCATGACTTTATACATCACAATATTGTCATTTTCTATATTCCGGTCGTTTCATAATATCTTAAGCTTTATTGCTGCCTAAAATTCCACTTGAAAGAGCGAAGCATGCCAATTTTCATTACTTGAAATTCATATTGGTACAGTTTAATCTTAAAGTTTTACTGACAATCGCTTCAACAATAAATAGAGTTTTGTACTTGTTGTAGTTATCTAAGATTTCCCTGCTCTCTACCGATAAAGTTATTACGCTGCTGTAAATTATAAATGTTAAAATATATAAATATTATTTAAAGCCTATGAAATGCATATATATATATATATATATATATATATATATATATATATATATATATGTGTGTGTGTGTGGTGTGTGTGTGTATGTGTGTGTGTGCGCGCGCGCGCGTTTTGCGGGTCATATACTGTCTGTGTACGCCACTCAAAAGTTAAACACTTAAATGACAGTTGGCTGACTCTGGTTTTACTGATGGTATTGCTATATTACTGCTGGCCCAAAAAACTAATGGGTCTACACAACTGCCATGCTATGATTATCTTTATGGCACCAAGGCACTTGGCATGCTAAATGGAACATATGTTTGACCAGAGAATTCGTAGCAAATGGGAAGCCTCTGGCAAGGGGATGGGGGAACAGAGCCAGAGCCAGGTATCCGCCATGTTGTGATGTAACCCGGCCGCCATCTTGGAAGTCATTGACCTCTTACCCCTGACCCATTACATTTGTCCTTGACCTTTGAGACAAAAGCCCTTAAAAAACCAAAAAATCACGAAAAAAATCCCTAAAACACCAAAAATTGCAAAAATTTCAAGAAATTAATTATTTTAAATTATTACAAATTATCTAATAAAATCGCCAGAAATAAATAACTCATTTCCCCCTCAAAATTAGTAGAACCCACCCAAAACCAATTTTCACAAAATTTAAGTAATTTTAAGGGCTTCCTTAGGACCGACAGAGCAGTGGCGGCCGTATTGATTTTATAGGCATAGGGTATGTCAAATCGACACAAGGGATACAGGATTAAATTCAAACTAAATATGAGCTATCTTGGTTATACCAGCCAGCTTGAATCCATATTTTATGGAGATGACCTTTAACCTTCACCCAAGACCTTTTACCTTTGACCTTTAATCTTAAAAATTGCAAAATAATCCGATAGTATCTCAAATAGTTGAAAAAAAAATATCAAAAAAATCCTTAATAATAAATTATTTAAAAAATATTACAAATTAATTATTATAAATTATTTTAAAAATTTAGAAAATATATCATTAAAACTCTAACATTACTGAGGTTCCCTCCACCACCCCTCACCTAACAAATTAGTCGGAGGGCCTCCACCCCCTCGCCAATATTCAGTCAGCCATCTTGGTAGACAACCACTATCTTGTTGGGCGACCGCCTTCTTAGTAGGTGACGACTATCTTTGTAGGGGACCATCATATTTGAATACGACCAACATTTGGTATACTTCACCAGTCCACCATCTTGGAAGGCAGTGCCATTAGCAATTGAAAGTTTACCTTTGACCCTTGACCCCTGATCTATTAAGTAGTATTTGACACCATGACCTTGAATGACCTTGAAAACAAAACAAAATGAGCAAAAATACATTAAAGTCAGCAAGCATAACACATTACAGACTACAACCCCCATATTATATGCCGACTACCTTAACCTTGAACCCATGACTTTGAATGACCTTGAAAAGAAAAACTCGAGAAAAATACATTAAAGTCGACAAGCATTATATAATATTTAATGCCCGTTGACTTTTATGTTACTGACTACTGTATTAGAGTTTCGATTTCACTGCCAAGCGAACTGTCTGCACTTGTAATTATAGACATAAAAAGGCACAATTTTTCATCCTATTTAAAAAAGAAATTTTTTCTATCTGTTGTATAGCTGCAATCATGATGTAGGGTTTTGACCTCGTGCTTAATTTATTAAATATATTAAATAAATATCCTTTTGTAAATATTTAAGGCTGATAGGATGATACAATGTACAAAAATAAAGATAAAACAATTATTTTATAATAATTCTTGATTATTATTTTGTAATTACATTTTCAGAAGAAAGCAATTCATCGCATCATCTGATATAAACTCGATCCTTAAGTTCTCTTATGATTGAAACCACCTCTTTCCTGTTCGAGTAATCCAGACATTGTGATTTATTGAGAAAATATCTTAGTATTTCTACAAGTTTGGTAGGATTTTCGATAAAAATATACTTAGTATACTCGACGTCCTCTGACTTCTTCACATATCTTGTCTAAGGAAACACGTTGGTGAAATGTGTGGGAAGGTTGAGGGAATCATCATCGTCTTCAACTATCACTCTCGTCATAGTCATCATCAGTGCTATCTTCATGATCGTCTTTACCTCGCGTTTGATCCTCAATACCAAGTTTACTTATATTTCTTGTTGAATCTGTATGTACATCAGTATTTAGAGCCGATGATCGTTAATATTGAATTTTTTTCGACTACACACAAAAGTCTTGAAAGTGTGCATTCCGCACACACCGACTGTTCTGCACTCTTTCCATATGTAGCATTAACTGTCTCATTATAATCGTCTGCATAAACAGTACCCATAGATGTAGCAGGAGGTATTTATACCATAATTTCCTCACTCGGAGTAGACCAACCATCTCGGCAGACAGTAATGGCCTGATCGAACCCACGACTGTACCTTTCCTAATGTTGCACACATTCCTTTATAATCTTCAAAAGTCTATATTTCTCTTCCCAGCTCAAGGGACACATATCTAACAAACTATCGCATTACTTAAAACATACATAGATCTCGTCCAACTCTAACAACCCTATGGAAACGGCTCAACAGGCGAATTACTGTAATTGATTGTTTTGTCAATGACTAATACAAACCAACATTTCTAGTGTAAAAAGTAAATATCCATTCTTATTATACTGTCCACAGACACAGAATGAAGTAAATGCATAAACCTTCATTGCTTGCTATCAGTATGGTTTACGTAAACACACCAACCATTTATACAATTCGCGAACGTAGTAACATATGTGGGAATAAAGTATCATATCTAAAATCCAGCCATAGGTAATTAAACAAATCATAACTATTATAATAGATTACTTTTTAAAGCATTGTTAATCTAAAACTCTTATTAAAAAAGAGTCTCCATATACATTTCAAATACAAAAAATAAATAACATATATACCTAATATGTATATCACACGAAGGCCAATACTAAAGTTATACAAATATTCGGAAGGAATTATGTTCGAACATTCTACTAGCCTTTACCTACAAACTTCCAAGATATTCCATTCACTAGAAAACATTAGCTATATGTTTTCCATTTCATATCTTCTATAGAGAAACATTTCGAACTCTCCTCGTAAACATATTACCACCACGCCAGGATATTCTATTTACTATAGAGAAGTTGCTATAAGGAATAGTTATGTTAAAAACACCTCAACTCCTACACAACTCTCACTAATAAACTTAATTTTAAATTCCATATTATATTGTAATTATTTTATGCATTCATTTATTTCTCAGTCTTATGAATAATGATTTATTTTTTTACACATCCCGATATGTCAATGCTTCATTTACAGAAATGGAGATCTCACCGATATCACGATATTATTAATAATTAAATATGCCGACCAGCTTTCTCCCACAGAAAAATCCAAATTTAATATCATATAAAATAACTATATAGCCGTAAACCTCCATATACACATCAAAAATTGTTTAAAAATTCTAATAATATTTGATATCATATCATAGTTGCTGCTAAAAATCAGATCTAAACATCCATTTCTACATAATCTTCCAAACGAAATATTCTAACTTTAAATGTCTCAAAACACCTGCGCATTATGTACAATGCATTCCATCACATGATATATGTTATAACAAACACTTCCCTTCATCACATCCAGGACATCAAAGCATTCATATAAATAGTCCTATAAAATAGTCCAGCGAATTTCTCTGATAAAATATTTAATCATGTAATAGCAAATCACAAGTACAAATATTAACAACACCCATACAGTTAACCTTAGTCAACGATCCAACTTTAATGAAATCTCATTCCAATAGATCATAACCTCAAACCTGCAAATCAAAATTCCCCAGCAGAAAAAAATGTGTAACCATCCATTCGCTACTCCCTTATCATCAAACATTGCCAGCAAAACTAACATACCATATAGACAAGATATATTAACCACCGAAACATGGATTAAAAATATCATTACAAACACACAATATGAACAGTTATAGTCAACCAGATGCTAGCCAACACTCATACTATCAGAATATTACTACCAGGCACTCCTGTGAAATATATTAAAACTAAATAATTGAGAACTGTATCATACAAGACTCTTTCTTCTAGTAAAGCGTACATAATTTCGATGCCATCGTAGATGTTCAGTACTCAGCACTACTTTCAAACATTCACTCTATACTCGCCATCAGTTATTACTAAAACTATAGTCTTGCAGGCACTTTAACATTACTTCACACACTTATCAAAAAAATATAGTATTATTTACATATTCTCAACTATATTCTCAATTCAATAAAAATATTTATGCTTCATTCTACTTTTATAGTACAAATCCTGTTATGAGCAGTTAACGTAGCCCTATTCGAATACACAACACATCAATCAACACATGGATACATATTGTATGAAGTGCTGAACATTCTGTTAATAGCTTCATGTTGTCTGATACTAGATTTAGTCCCGAATGTCTTGCTGCAACACTTGCACTCGCATCCTGATGAACAACGAACATTGCCTTTTTTACACTTCTTCTTATGCCTACAGGTTATCACTACGGGTAAACACATCATCGCACTTATCACAGTGGAATGACTTGTATGCTGGACTTAACAAGCAATGACTACTTTTATGTGGGCATTCATTATAACTTTGGCTAAAAGTATTTCTGCAATAACAACATTGATACCATAACGGTCGTAGCGACTCTTCAGAAACCCTTGCTGTCGTCGATGCTGGCGGGAGCGTTCACGCACCTCCTGGCTGCCACTAGGATTTGGAAGGGTCTGTCAGATGGCAATAGAACCAGTCAGTAATCGGTGTAAGGCTTGGGCTCACCGGTGATTGTGCCGGGGGGCAGAAGCGGGCAACCAGCCTGTAATGGGTGTAAGATGTGAGAGTGCCATATCAGTTGCCGGCTTTGGATGGGAGACCAGGCTGTAATGAATGTAAGGTTTTGCCTGGTGTGGGTGGTGTTGACTACGGGAAGCATACTCCCTCTCTGTCCAGTGTTCGGTGGCTGCATGTCACTTGCTAAGGTCTGCTTAGGATTCGGTTGACTACGGCAGGCCATTCCCTCATCTGCTCATGCTCCCAGATGGTCATCAGAGATGCTTAAGGCCTGGTGGTAGTACAGTTGACCGAAAGGGAAGCCTACTTCCTCTGTCGCCCCTGTGGGCTCGGATGATAACCGGTGGGGTAATAAAAGGTTGCCTGATCTGAGATATATCGGAGCTATTGCCAGCCCTAGTAATAGACAGCAAGTCGATGAATAAATCCGGAACAGCTTAGTGATGCATCTATTATACCCTCTTCTAGCCCAAGGGACCGCAACACAATTGCTGCCTCAAGTGCACAGTACCGTTTATTCTGCAGATGCGGAAAACTCCAGGCGTTCCCTACACCCAGATTTTGTAAAAAGGATATCTGCATCCCATTCTAAGTTTGAATAAAGGGAAATTATTATGGTGGTGCCTGGTGGCGGGCCGGTCGACTCCTTTATGGTCAGTGGGGCCCTAAAGATGGATTTCAATGTGAAAAAATTCAGACTGGAGGACCACTTTCGTGATTACCCATTAGTGGAAAACCCTAGATGGAAAGGAAGGATGAACACCGGCTGATCTCGATTCTCCGCTGAGTCACTACATGCTTCCCAGGTTGAGGAAGGATTCGTGCTAGTAATGGTGAGTACCTGGGCTACATGCTCAGGTATCTGTGATGGTAGTAGATGTTTCCCCTATGGTAGGAGAATGCCCTACGGGACCAGTTCCTAGTGACAGTAGGCTAAATGAGAACCTGTCTGAGCGGCAGAAGTGGGCATGGTGATCCAAGGGCCAGGTAACCCTGGGTGACCCTCGGTCCGAGGAGACCTGTGCCTGTGGAAGCAGCAAAATGAGTGTAACAACTTATAAGATTTGAAAAACCACGGTAGGGCCACTTGGCTAAGATGGACAAAGAAACCTTTGTATTAATGTCGTCGATACTGTCGGTGTTACGGTTGGTAAGTCTTTTACCATTGATACAATATTTAGCAAAGTACACAGTCATAGTGGATGATTCCATTTTTGACAATCCACCTTCCGCCATGGTCGTTGGCGAAATTTCATCCATTCTTACATGAAGCAAGCTTATATAATGTTTTCACAACAGAACAATTAGAGTATGTTATCCATTTCAACTATCTGTCTATAGGTATGCTAAGTATGGATATTTAAAAAGCAATATTCATGATGCAGTGTTATACGAATGATGGTTAACTCATTCATTATCTAACCTGCGAATTCTTCCATCAAACAACCATTCGTGTTTACAATTATACATCTTTCAATGTTGGATACACCTTTTCTTTTTCTCTTGCAAACCCATCTTACTTCATGTCGTGCATATATCAGAAGTAATTCTTAAGGTAGGTAAGTAAGCGAGTTCAGTAACTGTGTCGAGTGCTGCAAGTGACTTGAGCTTCCCACATGTCACATTAGCTGATAAAAATGATCTGACTGCTAGAACAACAAACTATAATTTTTGCTATAACTTCACGTTGAAAGGAAGACATTTTGGTTTATATGTAGTGACGACACACACTATACTTATATACGCCTAAAAATGATGTAGCTAAGTCTCAAGTTACTCAAAATTAGTCAGAGAAAGAGAACTCTTAAACGAACGACAGGCGAACTGCGAATGTGACCAACTCGACTGTTTCAATATATGTCGGAAAATTATTTGCAATGCTCAGGAATCGAACCTATGCCACCCTTAGAAGAAATTGGAGCTTTAATCCACAGTCTTAGATGGCTCGACAATGGGACAAGTTCAGAAAAAGTTCGTATATTGAAAACTCTTAACCTTAACCTTGAATTATGTCATAGGATCTTAATATTACTTACCATCTGTTGAAAATCTACCATTTAAAACAAAACAGATACATATTTTTTTCAACCAAAATTTTGTAATTTGCAGAAAATACCATAAAAACTTCGCGATTGGGAGTACTCTGAGAAAACTCAAAAACATATTCACCGATAAGAAAACATGCTATATGTATAGTTCCGTTCAATATAAAATGATGTATATTCCTATCTTATATATATTTATATCATATATATACACCTATCTTAGAGATATTTATATATCCCTAGGTTCTTCTTCCTGGGTAAACGTGTCTTTGAGTTTTCTGAGTGCTCCCATTCGCGAAGGTTTTATGATTATTTCTGCATAATTAATATTTTGGTAAAAAAAATGTTTCTTTTCGTTTTGAATGGTAGATTTTGAACAAATGGTAAATAATGTTAAGATCCTATGACATCATCCAAGGATAAGGTTAAGAGGTTTTACTATACACCATCTTTTTTTTAACTTTTCAGCTTGTCGAGCAGTCAAAGACGTTGGATTTAAGATCTAAGTTTCTTGTAAGAGTAGCATTGGTTTGAATCCTGGGTAATGCAATTAATTTTCAGACATATATCGAGACAGTCGAGCTGGTCTAATTCGCAATGCGTCTGTCGTTCGCCTAAGAGTTATAATTCTCTGATTGAGTTCGAGTGTCTTGAGACATAGCTACGTAATTTTTAGACATATAAAAGAAGCGTTTGTGTCGTCGCTACAAATAATCCAAAACGTCTTTCTCTCATCGTGAAGGTATAATGAAAATGATGGTTTGTTGTTCTAGAAGTCAGATCATTTTTATTAGCTAATGTGACATATGGAAAGGCTAAATTACATGCATCACTCGACACACTTACTGAACTCACATACCTATGTACTTAAAGAATCTTTTCTGATACCTGCACGACATGAAATAAAATGGCTTTCAAAAGAAAAAAAAAAGGTCTATCCAACACTGAAATAAGTATAAGTGCAAAGACGAATGGTTTTCTGATGGATGAATTCGCATGTTAGGTAGTGAACAGTTTGTTTATCCTCTGTATAAGACTGCATCAAGCATAATGCTTTTTACATATTTATACAAGGCGGAACTATAGAAAGAAAGTTTAAATGGAAAACATGCACTATTAATTATGTTGTGAAAACAGTATATAAGCTTGCATCATGTAAGAACGGATGTAATTTCGCCAACGACCGTGGCAGAAGAGATTGTCATGAGGGGAGTTATCTACTATGACCGTGTACTCTGCTAAAGATGGCATAAATGGTTGAAGACTAACCATCTGCAACACGGACATCGTCGATGACAGCAAGCGTTTCTGAATAGTCGCAACAATCATTATGGTATCAATGTTGTTATTGTGGAAATAATTTTAGCCAAAGTTGTAATGCATGCTTACATTAAAGTAGTCGTTGCTTGTTCAATCCAGCATACAAGTCATTCCACCGTGATAAATCCGATGCGGGGTTTACCCGCACCTGTGTAGGCACAAGAAGAACTGTAAAGGCAATGTTCGTCATTCATCGAGAAGCGAGTACAAGAATTGCAGGAAGACATTCTCGACTAGCTCTACACTCAGACAACGTGAAGCTAGTAACAGTATGTTCAGCACTTCATACAAGATGTATCCACGTGTTAATTGCTGTGTTGTGTACGCGAATAAGGCTAAGTTGACTTAGCAGAACAGGATTTGTACTATAAAATTGGAGTAAAAAATAAACATTTTTATTGAATTGAGAATATGTTTGAGTGTATGTAAGTAATACTATGTATTTTTGATAAGTTAAAGTGTATGGAAGAATATTGTTTTTATTCATTTTAGTATCAAATATACATTTTATCCTAGCAATATAGGAGCAAAAAAGATAACACTGGTGTTTTTACTATAAATATTTTAGATATAACTGATGGCGTGTATTGAGCGAATGTTTATTTTTATTACTTAGTTCTGAACTTCTACGATGATATTGAAATGATGTGAGAGTTACTAGAAGAAAGATTCTTGTATGATATAGTTCTCAATGATTTAGTTTTGATATATTTCACAGACTGTTTGATAGAAATGTTCTGATAGTATGAGTGTTGGGTAGCATCTGTTTGACTTAACGTTTCATATTCTGTGTTGGTAATACTATTTGTAATACGTACTTGGTACGATGGTTAATATGTCTTGTCAGTATGAAATTTTAGTTTTGCTGGTAATTTTTGATGGTAAGAGAGTTGCGAATGGATGGTTATAATGATTTTTTTCTGCTGGAAGATTCTGAATTGCTTGTTTAGTGGTATAGTCTATTGGAAAGTTATTTCGTTAAGGTTGAATCGTTGGCTATGGAAAACTGTATATTTTTTGTATGTGTGTTTGCTATTACACGAAATGTTTTATCAGAGAAATTCGCTGGACTATTTAATAAGAATATTTATATGATTACGTTATTGTCCTGGATGACATGATGGGAAGTGTGTAGTATAACCGATATGATGTAATGGAATGTATTGTTGGTAGTGTTCCGGTATTTGTGGATATTTCGAGTTAGAATACTTTGTCTGGGAGAATATGAAGAAATATATGTTATGGTTTGTTTTTCAGCAGCAACTATGATATAAAATCAAATATGAGATATTTTAAGCAATTTTTGTTTGGGTTTAATAAGGTTTGGGTTATATAGATGTTTGATATGACATTAAATTATGATTGGGCATTGGGGGAAAAATGGTTGACATATTTAATTCATAATAATTCTTTGATATGGGTCAGGTCTCCTCTAAATGAAGCATTGACGTATCGGGATGTGTGAAACAAATAAATGACTGTTATAATTTTTATCATAGATTTTAAAATGGAGTTTATAAGTGAGTTGTGTAGTAGTTGAAATAGTTCTAACTTAACTATTTCTTATAGCGAATACTCTCTAGTAAATAAAATATCCTGGTATGGTGGTAACGTGTTTGCGACGATAGTTCAAAATGTCTGTTTACAGGAGAGATGAAATTGAATATTTCTAGCAAATATTTTCTAGTAAATGGTATATATTGGATGTGTATAAGAAAGGACTGGTATAGTGTTCGAAACGTCCTTCCAAATATGTGAATAAACATGGTATTCGAATTCGTATGATATGCGACTGAGGTATTATAAAATCTCTATTTTTAGTATATAAGATGTATACAGAGAAACTTTTTTTTTTTTTTTTTTTTTTTTAATGGAGGGATTTCAGATATGATTTTTATTCCCTCATGTGTTACTATGTTCACTAAATGTATAAATGTTTGGTGTGTTTAGGTAAATCAAACTGATAGCAAGCATTCAATGTTTAAGTATTTACTTCATTCTGTATGTGTGCGTTAACAGTATAGTAAGAATGGATATTTACTTTTCACCCTACAATTGTTGGTCCGCATGAGTAATTGAAAAAACTATTGGTGACAGTCATTCGCATGTTGAGACGTTTGCGTAGGGTTGTGTATGGTGGACGAGATCTAGGTATGTTTTATGTAATGCGTTAGCTTGGTAGATATTTCATGTACCGAACAGTAAAGTTCTATTCACAAGGGTTGTATGGATACCCTCGCAGGCTGCCATATAAGGTGAATGTGATCTGGTCGGGTAATGGGGAACAAATGTCTTGTCTTCACCACGCACTTCCCCTAGCCGCAATGTTGGAACAAGACTCGCTCACCCCTACCCTTCGCCATCATCTTCTTTGTAAGTTGGTCAGCCATACTCGCGTCTACCATTCGAGAGATCTAACCCTCTCGAAAAATTTGCTATATATATGTGAGTGCGATCTCTCTTGTTTTTTTTTTTTTTTTTTTTTAATTATTATATATGGAGACCTGGGCATATTTATTGGTTGACTGGTGTGGTTGGGTCTCTTGCTTGTATGGTTTATCAGTATGGTAGTAACAATATCTGAAATGTGATTGGGACATTGTAGTAGTTTGTGTTTTCGGTAGGAAGCAGTTCTTTTTGACGGAATAGCTTTGTCTCTGAGTGTGACACACATGTACGTTTGTTAAACAGGGGGGTAAGAGATACGATGACAGGTCTGATGATTAGTATAGATGGTCGAAATTTATAGCTTTAATATTATGATGGTCAGTCTGATAATATCAATTATATGTAGGCTCATAATCGGCAGAGGTGCAGTAGAATATTTGTACTGTATGACCTCTCTGTGTGGTTGTTTTAGGTGGCTTGTTTCAGTAGTATGTTAGGTTAGCATGCCTGACAAGTATGTTTTTTCGTTATGGTCTCTGGACAGTTCTTCAGGGTTGATTGACTTTTATAATGCTTGAAATGGATGTAGTAATATGAAAGTAGTGTTTGCTGGTGTTGCCTGCCTGTATGATTTGGTTTTTATGGCTGGTTTATCTCTATATTATAACCTTTCGCTATGACTTGGCTGTACACTTAGTTTGTTTGTATTGTCGGAATAGCTGTTATGTTGACTGGAGTTTAATTGTGTGATTAATTTGTAGAAACGGAATGGTTTTGTGGGATGTTTATTTAGTATGAGAAGGGCAGGATTCTTAGCTGGTATGGTTGGTTAGTATGATTGGATGGTATGATATGGTATCTGGGAATTAGGGCTGCATGGTAGTCATAGATGGTTAAAATATTAGTATTGATCTTATGATAACTTGGTTAGTGCTTATGTTTGGAATATTGGATTGGCATAGCTGCTGATATGTCTTGTTTATACGAGTAACTGATGAAGTTAGATGGGTTGAAATGGTTGTCAATATTGTTGACTGTTATGTTTAATCAGTAAGTCTGAGGATTGGTGGTTAATATGGTTTGTAAAGTTAACAGTATGAATGAGGTCTGTTTTGGTTAGAGCGAATTATATGATTTCGGCTGTATGTTTTGGTTGGTATAGTTATCTGCTGTGGCGATTCGTTTATATAATCGGATTGTATGGTATATTGGTACGCTGGGTTGAATGGCTTTCGACGTCGCATTGCTGAGGCATGGTAATGTCATGTTGAATGATATTACACCTGATTTAGTACTCAGTACTAATTGGTTAACAATATGGTTAGGGGTTTGTTACATAGCAGGTTTTGTTGGGGCAGATATTAATATGGATTACTGGCATTATTAACTGAATTGTTTGTTACTGGTGTGATTTATATCAATACCTGTTTTGCTGGAGTGTTGTCACCTAGTATGTTTTGGTTGATGGGGTTAATGGATAGTGTGGTGCGGTATGAAATGAGTAGTGGTTACGTTTCATTGTATAACTACAACGTGATGTGTGTGACATGACTGAAGTATGTTGGGGCAATGGTCAGTAGATTTCCCAATACTCCTAACCTGCAGGGTTACTCATATTTTGTTTCGTTTATTAGATGTGTGGTGTTAAGCGTTTTTTATTGGCATGGATGGTTGATAGAGTGATTTATATTAATGTTTGGTATGATATTTGGCTGGTGTCTGATTCTATGACAAACACGTTGTAGTTATTTTTTTGATATATTTTAATGGGTGTGGGCTGAGGTATGCTTGAATTCTAGTGGACGGTATGAGTGGTGAGAATATTTAGTCTGGTGATGGTTGGTATAATCAGGTAGTTTATTTGATGGGTGATATATTTGACCTGTGCCTGATGGTAATGATGCTATGACAGAAATGTTAGAGTTACGATTTTTGGAACATTTTAGTGTGTGTGTGGCACTGTGGTATGTTTTAAATCTAGTTTACAGTATGATGGAGATATGGAGCTATTGAGCTATCACGGGCCTGTCGGCATGTGTGTACATGAGTGGTTACAAGACTAGGCGACTAAATGTTGTACAAAATTAAAAACAAATTGAACATTGAAAAAACGAGATTGATTTTTTAAAAAAACATCGATTGAATTAATTTTTTAAGTATTAATATTTCTAATAGTTTTAAAAGTCGTGCCAGGGATTTGCTTTAAAATAATATTTATATATACATTCTCGTGTATGGAAAATTACATCTTTAAATTCGTAAATAAATATCCACACTGGCGATTCGAGCACTCTAGCAGGTGATGTAGGAACTATTTAGACGATGGTGTCGAATGAAAGTGAGAGACAAGAGAGAAAGAGATGGAGAGAGAAAGACAAGAAGGATGATGGAGAGAGAATTAAAGAACAAAAATGGGAGTACTTGGAGAAGACCTATAGAATGATAGAGAGACAAGAGAGATAGATGGAATGAGAGAGTGAGAGATAAAGTGAATGTGAGTAATTGGGAAACAAGAGAGAAAGAGAGAGAAAGAGAGGAAGAAATGGAATGTGAGAGAAATCACGGAATGATAGAGTATCAAAAAACGAGACAAAATGATGGTGTGATATCACGATCGTATGCGCCTTGAAATGTCGTGTTGTATGACATATAACACTTATTACTTAGGTGTTTTAAGATTTTTTAATTATAAAAATATTTTTAAATTAAAAAAAAAATGTTTACTAAAATTATTTTATTTCATTGGCTCTAAATATGTCACATTGTTTGGGCTAGAAGGAATAGGAAGCAACCCAAATAATTAAAATAGTGGTGGATGGTACGATAATAAGTTGATTGTGTCACTGGTATGGGCTGTATGTTTGGTTTATATGATCTCTGTGGACGAATGGTTGAGTTATACTAGAGGTTTTGTGGGTGGTATGGTTAGTAGGTATAATTGGTGTTGGTTGGTAGAACAAGTACACTGGGTGTTAGAATATGGGCTGGTTTCAGCTGTATAGTGGCTCGAGTTATGATTAATATTGCGCCTGGTGTATTGGGTGGTGTGGTTGAAATTAATTTTTCTTTGGATGTAGGAGATGAGGGTGTTGGGTGGTCTGGTATGACTTGTGTTATAATGGATGTTTGGTTGGTATTGTGACTAGTATATATTTTGCCAATGTTGGCCAGTAGATCAGAAAATATGAGCAGTAAGCAAATTTTTTTTGTAAAGTCAGAGTGCATAAGAAAGCTCCTACTAGTAAATAAAATACCAAAAGTAAAATATGAATAGTAAAAAAAAAATATTCTGAAAATAATTCTGGGATAGTGAAAAAAATATAATATGTAAGTTGAAATATATATATACTATTCATATTTTACTTTTGGTATTTTATTTACTAGTAGGAGCTTTCTTATGCACTCTGACTTTACAAAAAAAATTTGCTTACTGCTCATATTTTCTGATCTACTGGCCAACATTGGCAAAATATATACTAGCCACAATACCAACCAAACATCCATTATAACACAAGTCATACCAGACCACCCAACACCCTCATCTCCTACATCCAAAGAAAAATGAATTTCAACCACACCACCCAATACACATACCCAATATATATATATATATATATATATATATATATATATTATATATATATATATATATATATATATATATATATACACACCTAAAACGTTAAACTAAAAGGAAAAACTTATTGCTGGCCTATGTATTTCTTGTGTTGGTCAGTAGAGAAGATGCCATGCATGAGTTACAGTGTTTGTAACATTGAATGTTAAGGTGTCTACGTGCGGTTATACAGAGTGCTTCTCAATTATACCGACAAACTAAGTGGGATGATTCATTACGTAAAGATAAGTAGAATATATACAAGGCAAATATTACCTAAACTGAATTTTAAGCGAGTTATAAGCACTTGAAACATGTAGTTTTTGCAATATATCGGAAATAAAGTGAAATGAAGTTACAATTCTCCGATCATTGTTCTTTGTTAATGATACCTTCAACTTAGATCAAACTCTTATTAATATGTATCATCGTACAGGAAATAAGAGGAGGGGGGGGGGAGGCTATTATTCCTGGCAACTCTTTTACATTCTAGAATTTCGAAATTTGATGATTAATTATTGAGCAGCGTGGCCTAAGTAACAAGATTTGTCCTCTTGTCGCAACTGTCCGGAACGCACCGTTTTCGTGTAAAACACACACAAATATTCATCTGCAGCGATTCAGTGCCTAGCACATACTTGCAATACTATCTACATCCGGGTACAAAATGCTGCGAGTCCACTGCACAGACGGCTGCATATTTGTTTCTGGCGGTAGTTTGTATGTATTCCTTGCATTGCATATTTAAATTGTATTTATGCAACTCTTGTTGTATGCGACAAGAGGGTGGTCACCTCTGCTATCGTCATTACAGAGAGGAGGCATTACAACGGATTCGCTCTTAGGTTGACGTTCCACTTCTTTTACGATTTGCAAAAATACCATTAAAATGCAATCCAAGTAGTACATACAAAATTTCGGAAACAAATAGGCAGCCGTCTGTGCAGTGGACTCGCAACGTTTTGTACGCGAATGTAATCGTATTTCTTATATGCTAGGCACTAAACAGTTGCAGACGAATATTTGTATGCGTTTTACACTTAAACGGTGGGTTCTGGGCAGTTGTAACAAGAGAACAAATTTTGTTACTTAGGCCATGCTGCTCAATAATTAAATATCAAATTTTCGATGTTCTATAGTGTAAAGAGTTGTAGGAAAAAATATATTCTGTACGATGATAGGTATTAATAAGAGTTCGCCCTTAAGTTGAAGATCCCATAAACATTGAACAACGATCGAAGAACTGTAATTTCATTACACTTTGTTTCAGATATATTGCTAAATATCCATTTCAAAATCTCACTTTTCAAAGGCATTTAACTCCATTAATATTCAGTTTAGGTAGTACGTGTCTTATATATTTTCTTCTTATTTTTACATAAGAATTAGCCTCGCGAAGCTTGTCGGTCTAATTGCGAAACATTTTGTATATATAAATGGTTGAGAAGCTTTGTCGTGAAGAAAAATATACTGTCAAGGGTTCTAGTTTGACGCTGGCAAGTGTAGACTGTCTTCAGCTGTTTATTAGCACATTATATTAATTATGTGAAAAGTGAGTATTCTGCTGTAAAGATACTACATGAATAGCGTTGAAAAAAATTACGGATTATGTTTTTAATTATGTAGCCCCTGAAGTGTGTATATATATATATATATATATATATATATATATATATATATATATATATATATATATATATATAAGTCTTCAATTTCTCACTGGGTTTGTACCCCTCCTGCTTTCCTGATGTAGAGAATATGAATATGAATATGAATATGAATATGAAAATGTTTGGTTTAGTCACATATACATTCATTTAATAAAAGCTGATTATAATAGTTACGCTTACAAAAGCCTTCGAGGCAGTGAATAATTAACATCGTGTAAAATTTAGTGTCTAAGAGACCTGAAAAGAAGTTGAGAGAACTTTAAGCTCTACTCAACTTAAAATTTAATTACAACTTAAAGAAAATTAAAATCGGATATATTTTAAATATAAAATAAGAAATACAGATTTTTTATTATTTAATCACTTTAGATAAACATTTGAAAAAAAAATTACTGACCGTGAACTGCATATGGGTTACCGTACACATTTGCATGATAGCTCCCAGTTCAGTTGGCAGCAAATTAGAGATAACTATTTATAAGTCTTGATGTTTTATTGCGTGTCCTACGTTTAAATTTCTGGCAGATCGAGTTTTTTTTTTTTTTTTGCGACGGATTGGCAAATTCCTATCAACTCAAAATATTTACTTGACTGGCACATGAATTAAACATATTAAGACAGAGGAAATGTAGATTCTACACATGGCGGAAGAATACAAAGCGAGAAGAAAGTAGATTAAAGGAGCTCATTCAACCACGAACAGTCCATACAACTTGAACGATGCACTTACAGAACTTACCGCGTTCTTTAGAGCTAGTTTAGTGGCCTGACTTGAAGGAACTTTGTAATAGCTTGTGTTTGGCGCTGGTATCATCGTTGTTTCCTACTCCACCTTCTTCGGTATACCATAGCGGTTCATGAACGTTTTTGACCCTCGTGCAAAGACGTGGAACGACTGCGTGTACACATTTATTGGCTCACCTCACGACAGGGAGACGAAAAACGGAAATGATTACAGAGCTGCCTCGTGCCGGGCAAAGAAACTAACTCTTAAATGCATGTAAATTCCCTGAAGCTCCAGTCACACTGTCAAATTTTTGCCTTCGGCTGAATTTTACAATAAAATTTGAAGACAAATTTGTGGCATAAAATTTTTTCTTACTATAAATTTTATCAAGTAATATTGGATGTGTTTGAAAATGTGTCACACAGTAAATTTTTTGCTGTAGGAATCTAATTTAAATTATAAATTATAAATTATTTTCATAGCGAAATATTGCTTTTGGTTTTCCACACAGTCCATTATAGGAAGAAATGTAAGGAATGTTGTAATTTATTTTCTCTTCTTTACTTAATACAAATTTTATTTATCAGAGGTGATTCTTGCACAATGAAATTTAATGCCTCAAAGTTCGTAATATAACGTGCCATATTCACTTATAGTAGCATTCATGCTCAGACAGCTTCTACATAAATAATTATCATCATTACCTATTTCGTTTCCAGAAATTGTTCGTTATTTTAAAGTATCTTGAGGTCAATTTTTGTTGTGCACGATTGTGATTGGCTGATACCACCTAACATCAAAATTAATTCTGAAAATGGTTTAATCTTCAAATATTTTATGAAAACAGAAGTCATCCAATTTTCTCCGACAAATATGGCGGCGTTTATGACGAATCTATGACGTCATAACTGTCCAACTTTATTTGACCGAACATGTTGGAAAAAGTTTGACGGAAAAATTTGAACGTGATGAGGGTTTAATGGCTTGGTTTCTTTTGTAGCTTTACTTATACTCAGAGGTAAGGGACAAGAATTTTGGAAAAATATATATATAAAAAAAAAAAAGCGCAGGTTAAAGTGTAGATGGATCAAGGTTCGTCTGTGGAGGGAACTTGGGGTAGAGTGGGCATGTCTCATTCGAGTTTCCACAGTCTGTGTTTGACATTGCGATGCTTTTATTTTCGCTACTAGAACTGTAAAAATAACGTGGATAAGATTAGAGGCTAGAACAATGTCCATGTAAGTAAATGCTTTCAGTGCAACTGCATCACATTCAATTTAGTCAAAGTATATATATTTTTTTAAAGGGGTGGGCTTGCTGAGGATTCCAAAGTTAGCAGACACGTTTATCAATGTTGATTATTTGATTTTGGCAGCTCTATTGTCGATGCGTGAGTCAAAATTCGGATCACGCACGGAAGACTAACATCGGTCCACGAAGTCTTACTCAATAACACAGAGGTGAATGAGCCACTTGCTTAGCGAGCTCCAACCTCCCGCTCCAGAAAAATGGCGTCACTGGCCTGGAAAACATTGGAACGCCGTTCGCCAACCAGCGCCTTGTAGCCGGCCGCCCAGCCAATAGGGAACCTTTCCCAGCATGCTGGGGCCAAACAGACACAATGCCCGTCCCCGCAGTCTCGCGCAGCCAATGAAAGAACGGGTACGCCCACATTAAAGGAACTACCACAACATTTCGTTTCTGTGTAATGACTCACTCTATGTCTACGAGTACATTACGTTTTGTTAAGGCTCCGCTTCACCGCTATCGCAAGAAGTTCATAGTTTTCGTTTCATAATTTCGGATTTCTAGTAATTACTGACCATATACGTTTATAGGAATTTTAATTTTACGAGTTGCTTATCATTCTTGTGCGTAATTAAAATTGCATGTTATCTACTTGTTTTAAAAGTCAGGGACATGATAAAAATATTATCCACACGTTTCTGCCTTTTGCAAGCAGAAAATAACAAACTGTAAGAAATAGATGCAAAAGTATTAAACAACCAGTAAATTGCAAATGTTCTATAATCAATACCTGCGGAACTGAAATTATGACACTAAAACGAAGAATTCCTGCATAATGCGTGAAGCCAACCCTTAAGGAAGATGGCGTGCTCTTGGTCCGTGGAAGGGGGTGGGAGAAGAGCTTTTGACCCAGTGCTACCAACTTGCCCCCGAAGAGACGGCGCTCTGCTCTGGCTGGGATGCGGGCTTAATGTAGCGGAAACGATAGGGGCAACTTGCGCCTCGGTTTTTTTTTCCTTGCTCCGGCGCCCTGGGCCTTGATTACACCCCGAGCCACGCCCGCCGAGCGCGACCGATCAGTTAATTATCATCTTGGCAGCGCAGCGCCACGCGGCACGAATAACGCCTCACGTCTGCAGAAATACCCATCCAACCTCTAGTATCTGACACAAATCTAAATATTTTATTGCAGAGACTTGAACGGCTTTTAAAAACTACGTCTTGGAAGCTGATGAGGGAAAAGCTAGGTGTGCGTGGAGCAGCGCCGGAATGCAAGGCGAGAGGAAACGCTTCAAAATCTGCCTACCAGTGGCATTGTCCCTCGTGACTCCCGCGTGCGAAAATCTGGGATCGGGCCAGCTGGGAATGGAACCCGGTTCACCTTGGGGAGAGACGAGTGCTCTAGCCGCTATCCCACCGCAGCTTCATCTAAATAGTGTAGCATCTTTTATGCCGAGGTTAATGCGCTGGAAAACCACGCAGAGCATAAAGACGCTTAGATTAACGTGAATGTTTCACTTATTGCCTCCAATCTACAATTTATGCCTTTTTCTGCAAGTAGCCTATAACATGGAAAAAAAAATTCTGATTATGAATTAAAATTGTAGTTCTAATCTTGTTGCTTCTGTTTATGCCAAATATTCCTACTGAAATATTCAGTCAAATGTAATCCTGAAGTGTAATCCTGTGAAAATACAATTTGTGCATATTTAAATGTATTAAAATAATCATTAAATAAGGACGATATTCATTTCTCAGCCCGGAGTTAAGAGGTTTTTAATTACTGCATAAGGCCCAATTGTTGGAACAATCTGAATAATAACTCTAGCGGATTGATCTGATACTTCCATTCCTGTAGTGTGTCGGAATGACAAAATGCGTGTTTTTGAGATGGCCATAGCAACTATCGTTATGAAAAGTGTCGGAATAACGTGTTATCGTAGCATTTCGCGTGTCATCGCTAATACTGAACCATCACTTCCATCTCTTGGGGCATGAAATCTATAGAAATTGATATGTTATCGAAGCGAGATGCAGATGGAGCAGCGATGGAATACAATGTTTCAGGAATGCAGAGTATTCAGAGAAAACTCATTGAAGAACTGCAACGTCCACCACATTTTCCACATTCTGTTGTGACATAATCACGAATAAAACCTGCATTCAAATTCCAGTTTTGTATACTAATATCTACTGTAAAATTTATATATTTTACGTTGTTGTAAATATTTATATTTTCTTTAAGGTAAGAAAATGATATATTTAGCATAATAAACTATAATGCAAATAAAGTGTATGCATTTTATAACAATAAATCAATTCCGCGTTATCCACCATATATGTGCATATATTTATACGAACTTTTGCAAGTTCACATAATGTTGCTATTGGTAACAAGTAATTATGTGTAAAGCACAATCATTGTCGTCAGCGTAGATATTAGTGCAAATATTTAAAATGGAAATTAAGAGGGACTTGTTATCCACGGCCCCATGGCTTCTTCTTTAGTAATGTCAATTCGTACCTAGCAAGTTGAATGACGCAGGCCAAAATAATTCGTGTTAATAATTTGAGAGAAAGCTTGGTTATGTAAACGTGCACGTTTCAAAAATATTTTTGTTTCTTAACGTTTTATTATACACACTCCGTTGAGGAATATGAGTATGTAAGAAATCTGAAAAGAAACAAGCAGGCCTACCAAATCCCTTTTTGCCTGGTCTGGGGTAAAACTGGCTACTAAGGCAACAGCAGTGGTGTACGCCAAAATATACTTCTGCACCAAGTTTTTCTCCAAGAAATGACGTTCATAAGTCTGTTTTAAAATAGTTGCCTCCATTTATCTAGTAAAATTATCTTTACTATTTCACTATTTCTAAACGAGAAAAGCAAATAGTGAACAATAATTTATTCACATTGAGCGTGGGAGGGACGACGAACTTGAAGGTACACAATCGCATTCGAAGCATTTCAGAAATCAGTAGACTACTATTTGCACACTTTCTGCCAGACTTAGCAGAACGAACTATGTTTCCTGTTTATTTCGTGGTGTGAAAGACTGAGGCGATGTGCATGTGAAACACGACTTTACGAAACAGAAAATTATTTCGATAGTGACGCTATTCAAGTGTCATCATAATATTATGGGAATTTGAAAGACAGGACTCGTCACGATGGCATAGTATTACTACAGTATATACATCTCATTGATATGAATAAGATGTTGCTGTGCCTATTCGTGATAAAATTAAACTCGTGTAATTTAACTAAAAACTGACGATTTTATGTGTCGAAAATCACGATTTTCTGTAGCCTAGTCAAGATATTTAATTTTTAATTTTATTTTTGGGCAATCGTGTTTACCCTTATATCAAGCAGAACCAGATAGCTACGTAGGCATGCAAAGTTGAAACGTTAAAAGCTTTTAAGCTTTTAGGTGAAACTATTTTAGCTTAAAGCTATCAGGTCAAACATCTGTTAACTGACTTGAGCCAAATTGTTTTAGCGTGAATGACCTCTCAGTTATGTAAACAACGGAAACCCAACTTAACTGTCCTTAATAAGCTTAAAATGAGACAGGAATAGAATAATAAGCCGCGGAAGCATTTTTATAGAATGGTGATAGAAAGTCATATTGCTTCTCCAAAAGCAATATAATTGGCTTCGTTGGAACTCACGACTTCCGCAATACGAGTCTAGTATTCCAACAGACTTACTGTGAAACATACACACTCAGACATGCCGTGCAGACACACCGACATACCTAGTAATTAATGAACAGAATGTCGCTTACTTCAGGTCAGTCACTTGAGACTTTCACTATATGTGACAGTGACCTTAAAATTTAGCCAAAAGGAAAAGTGAATTCGACAAAGTAAGAAATTTTACAGCCTGGACATAAGTAGAAGACTTGACGTTGATATTATCTCCTTATGTAGAAAATAATTCTGGTTTGTCCCAGAGCCGCAGTACTAGTTTCACTGTTTGCCTCCCACCTAGGCGATCTGGGTGGGATACGGGGCGGGGTCGCTTCTGGACTGTCGCGATAGATGTGTTTTGTGTATCCTAGCACATGCCACTTTTTTTTGGTAATTTAACTCGAAAATAAAACAAAAAATTGCATCACCTTTTACTTTCTATTTGTAACGAAAGTAGAGGGAAAAAAATAAGAACTCGGGAACTGAAATTTAGTGAAACAACGCTAAAAATCAAACAAATTTAAGCTAAAAACAAACAAATTTATCTTATTCAAGCTGCTTTTCACATTGCTACAACCAACATTTTTTTTGTTAAAAAAACAAGCAATTTTCATATAAATCAAGCAATTAAAGCTCAAAATCACAGAAATGTTTACAGTATTGCACAAAAGAGACGTGCGGATGCCATAAAAACAAGCAGTTTGCTCCAAAAATATAAGAAAAAATAGAAATAATTATTTCTTGCTACCTGAAATGAAAGTGTAAGAAATAATTAAAATCTCACGATCTAAAATTCGATGGAAAAACTATCAAAAACAAGCCAATGTAAGCTAAAAACAAGTGAAAAGATACGCATTAATAGCGTTTATAAATTTATTCAACAAAAGGAAAACACCAATAAGACTTTTTAAAGTCTAAAAATAAAGAAAAATCTGAACCATAGTCATTACTGATCCCATTATCCCAACAACCACAGAAATCCAAATCATAAACATCGTCTTTAAAATTAGAAAATTTATCTGATCTGAGAAAATATTTTATTGATTTTTGAATCAATTTTGCAATTTTTTATCAATTGAGGTTTTTTCAAATTTCGTATCCAATACCCCAAAGTTCTAAAAGATCTATAATTAGATCTATTTATAATATTAAAGATGTATATATGTTATATAAAATGTGACACTATGAGAAAATTTTAATTAGGGTTACGATTTTTTATTTCATCAAATAACTCATCTATACATCTAAAAAATTTGTAAAAGTTTTAAATGCTACCACTCAACTATGAATTTAAAATACTGTATTAAAATAGAGGGATAATTTGTTGATTCCTCCATTTAATAACATTAAACATTTATAAGTCTTCCTTAATTCTTTCTTTCAAATAATCATAAGTAGGACTTCGTTTACTTATTAAAATAACATTACAAATGGTACCTGCTTCTTTAGGAGCTTTATTAAAATCAACACAAATTTTAATGTTTGTTTTTTCGTTATCTACAGTAGTATATCTGTATGAACAATCAATAACATATAAAGGCCTTCCCCCCAAAATTAATAGTAATTAATATCACAATCAAAGTTTACAGTTGGTTTGTAATAAAGTTTATTATTTCTAAAGTTAGTATCTAGATTGGTTTTTGAATTTATAACAGTTTTATAAGCAAGAGATTGTTTAAGATAAACACAGTTTTCAATGTCTAGATTCTAGTTTTCTTTAGGAAAAATTTCATTTCTTCTATTTTTAACATAAATGTTTCTCACATTACAATGATCGAACGTAGTAGCGTGTTTATGCTGTTCAGCACGATTTTTCCTATTAAATTGAAAGCCTACAATTACAAAAATGTGCTGGGAAAAATTTGTTATTTCAGCAAATCTGGGGACTCATTGCGTTTGTTATTTTAAAGAATACAACAATGTTTACTATTTTGATTCATTTGGAGGTAATATTCCTATTAATTAAATTAATTATTTCAAAAACAGAAATGGTTATTTCAATAATGATCGAATTCAGAAATTGAATTCCGTTAATTATTTTACACCTTTTTTCGAGAGGATTTAAGTTTACCGATATAATTTTTATATTATTAAATGGATATATTAGCGAAACCATTAATAAAATCTTTAAATAAAAACTCTGGCGCTAGTTCTTACGCTTTAAAATTTTGTGTTGAATCTAAATACAAAGTATTGCTTCTAATTATGTATCAACAAACACTGGATTAAAATCATACATAGAATCAAAATATAATATCATTGTTTCCGCTTTACTAAACCAAATAAGCAAAGTTTTTGTTTATACAACAGAGTATGTTTCTCTTCAAAATCGTAGAATCAATAATATGGCAGATCCTATAGATGGAAAAGATGCAGTCAATAAAATATTTTTTGATAAATTAAATAGCAGTATATGCATTAAAAACATATGTAGATTTAAAAAAAAAGCAGCTCTCTTGTTTCTGATTTAAAAACGTATGTACGTTCACAATACAATTCAGGTGTCTCTGCTTTACAAAGTGAACGAAGCACTTGTTTTGATTATACAAAATCTTATGTTTCTTTTTTAGGGCATAGAGTTGTTAATATAGATGATTATGTAGATGGTGAAGATGTGGTCAGTAAAAGATATTTCGATAAAGAAATAGATAATAAATTACAAAATGTAAACCAATCAGTTTTAAATTATTGTGATGCACTCGTTAACACAAAAGTTGAAAAAAAAAAGAAGTTTCCAATAAAGAATTAAATGTTAAATTTGTGAATTTGAATCAATCAATTATGAATAACTGTGAAATACTTATTAAATTAAAAATTTTAAAATGTAAGGAAAAATAGTCTCATATATTTTATTTATCTGTAAAGTGGAATTAAAAAAAGAGTGTTTTTCACTTATATAAAAATCATGATTTTTTTTACTTTTTTGATGGATTGTAGTGTTTATAAAATAATAAATGCTAATCCTAATTTACCTCACGATACTCTAACTATTATTAAAGCATCTACAAAAATTGATCATAGTAAACCTTTTGATGTCAAGGGAGGCAATATTTTAATTTGTAAAATAAAAATGATAAATTTATATGAATATGATAATGTATTTATGACTACTATATGCATATTCGTAAAATACAAAGATTAACTATTTTTTTTTGCTATTAAATGGAGAACACTTGGTGCTTGAAAGGTAAGAAAATCACTAAAAATAATCATTTAAAACTGAGAATTCTAAAAATGGACAATTAGTTCACTAAAGTAGATGTTGAATATGTAATTCTAATAAATCAACATAAAAAATATTGACGACTGTGAGAGAGGGAATAATTAATTAATTATATAAACCCGCACGAAAAAAATCACCGGAAAAAATTTTATTTCTATGGTATTGTTAATTTATGGCAAATTGATATTGTACAGATGAATACTTTTAATTTAAAGAAATTTCACATATAAAAATGGATACAAATATATTATGACAATAATTGTTTTTTTTTTTTAATTTGCATTTACTGTATCTATTAAATATAAAAGAGCTAAAAATGTGGTAAATGCTTTAGAATCTATATTAATTAACAGAAAACCAAATCATTTACAAAGCAATAGTGGATCAGAATTATATAATAAAATATTTTACGAACTTATGCAAAAATATAATATTAATCATTATTCTTCATGTAGTGAATTAAAAGCAACTGTTGTAGAAAGATTTATTCGAACTTTAAAAAAATATTACATGGAAGACATTTGCTTTGAATAGTACTTATAAATGGTAAATATATTAGATGATTTAGTGAAAGAATACAATAATTCAAAACACACAACTACTTATATGAAGTTGATAAAAACAATGAAAAAAACTTAATGCAAACATATTTTGTGAATATTTTTAAACCAAAATATAAATTTGGCGACGTTTTTGTGAGCAAATGTAAACAAATTATCGAAAAAGCCTATACTGCTAATTGATCAACAGAATTGTTTACTATTTGTAAAATTTTATATTATAATGTGCCTACTTACAAATTAAAATATATTAAAGGAGAAGAAATAGAAGGCAATCTTTATGAATATGAATTCATGAAAACTAAATATGCAAATGAATATTTAGTTGAAAAAGTTTTAAAAACTTAAGATGAGCAAATTTATGTTAAATGGTTATGTTATGAAAACTCACATAACTCATGGATAAATAAAACAGATGTTTTGTAAATGTTTAGATATTTTTTAATAATTATCTAATTAAAATTCAAAAACATAACACATTCTTATAACATTTGGTTTAACATTTGTTTTAACATTCATTTCAAAATTAATTTAATGTTTGTTTTTATCAGTTGTTTTAATGTTCTTTTAACATTTGGTTTAATGTTATTTTTAATGTAAACCTGTTTTCCAAAATTTTAAAGTTTAATAAAGTCTTTGATCATATTTCTCTACACTATGCTATTCATTTTTTGACCCATACTATGGTTATAAAGCCATGATCTTCGTTCCAACATTTTGCTTCAGATCTCTTTAAATTTTTCATAATTCTTATCTCCACCAACAAGATCATTACACGTGTGTTTAAATTGGGATTATCTTGTCTTAGAATACAAAAACAATTTGTATTATCTCTTACCAATTGTTTAAGTATCTTTGAATATGTTTAAGTTAAATAAAATTCAACTAAATTTCTAGTTCTTCACTTAATAAAATAATCATGAACTATATCTTGATTGTCTAAAATAATATCATCAAATACAATTACAGAGTCATTTTCACATTGATCTAAAAGTCATTTCATCATTATTAATAAAAAAGTATGCAATTTTTTCTTTAAATTTAAACTTTTTGGATATTATATTAAGATCATTTTCTCTCAATGTATTTTGATTGATTTAGACTTATTGAACAGACATAAAATTTATAAAAAATTTATTCATCCTACATTATAAATGAAAATTAATCATCTGATTAGTTTTTTTCACATTTCTTGGACCTACTATTATAGTCCTCATAGTATCAGGCAATAAAACAACATTATTTTTGATTTCAGAATTATCTTCATGACCTAAAACACCAACACCCCATTTAACTTTCTTCATTAAATAACAATATTTTTTTGTAATAAATGGATGATAAAGTGTTTAAGTTAACGAATAATAATTAAAAATTTAAAGAAAAAACTTCATTTTATCATCCATAGTGAAAGTATATTTCTTTGGTTGTTTTCATACAAAATTTTTATCACCAAATATAAACAACAATATGTTAACAATTGAACACATGAGTCATAATGTTGATAAAAAAAATGATGTTGCAACTATTCCCAGAGGTCAATACAATATCAAATTATTAGAAGAAACTATAAAATTAATTGATCCATTTTCAACAAATCACATTGAATTAACAGCAGATAATGTAAAAAAAGAATATCTATTAAATCTAAATTTGATTAGTGATTATCTGAGTTTCTAGGTTTTTTTAAATAAATATTCTTATCAAAAAATAAAAAAATATTGTAGATATTATACTACCGAATTTTGAAACTTTTGTGACAAAAAATGTTCATTGTAACTTAGCATATGGTATGTTTATCAGATATGATAAATCCAATCATTTATAAACTGATATAATTGCTAGTTTTCCACCGAAAACTATGTTTAGTTTTAGAGATTATATTATGAGCCTACATATAATGCTTTTTATAAAATCAATAATGAATGTTTCAACCATATTGTTTCAGAAATTAGATATGAAAAATGAAACTATTTGATTTAGAAGGTGCTGATTGCGATATTGTTTCGGAAATTAAAGATTTTAAAATTATGATAATAAAATTAAAGATGTTTAAATGATAATAATATAACAATTAAAGATGTATAAATTATAATGATAAAAAATAAAATAAAAATTATTAATCTTGATACTTATATGGTAGTGCATCTATTTTATTTTCTAATATAATTCTTCTGTTTTTATAGGGACTAAATGCAACTTTGATTGGATATATTTCATGCTTTTCACTCATTAAATTAATTTTGCTATGCTGTATTATCTTTTTAAAGAAGCAGTTCTTATAGTCCTCAAATGTACATCGCTTGTTAACAACACATTTGTTTACTCCTTATAAGCCAACATTTTTGATCATAGACCAAAAAATTATTTCATTATTTTGCCACTATATTCATCTTTCATTTTTCCTGAAACATTTTTATTTATTTGAGGCATTTATAAATATTATCATTGAGATAATCACTAGTATAAAATTTATCTACCATCGACTTAATATCTTCATAAAAATTTTCTGTGTTTATGTTATAAACATATGAATTGGTATCTTGATAACATAACTCAATTTTATCATAATATTTTGGTTTTATTATATTATTATGTAAAACTTAAAATAATTCTTTCGATATGTCTAAGATAGACATGCCAACATAAATTGGTATATTATATTTTACATTTGTTTTATTCAAATGAAAGGCTAAAGATTCTCATTAAATGTAGTACTTCTTTTAAAATTTGGTTTTACCCATAATTCTTCACATTTTTCTGCATCTGGGACTTGTTTTATATCAACTCTTTTTCTTATATTTTCCATTCTTATACCAAATACTAAATTATTCATCAACTTATAACAGTATTTTTCGAAGTCATTTTTAGCATTATTTATCTGCTCTGTATTCAAATCTATATACCTTTTCAGCCAATCAGACTGATCAAATGTTAATAATCCATGTATTTTAGTAAATTTTAACCATTATTTAGAGTGACAAATTGGTAAATCTTTATGTAAATCATGTAGTTCATTTTGATAAAATTAAATCAGCTTCTAATATATAATCATACCCAGAAACATCCTTTAACTATAATATCTTCTCAGTCCAGTAATATAAATCATTTAATGTATAATAAAACCAGTCGAAACCCCCATACGGCAAAATATTGTGACATTGCTCAGCTGTAAAAATTATTAGCATCAAGATATGCTAAATAATTATATTCTTGATTTGAGTTGAATTCTTCTAAATATTTGTTATAAGATTTAATATATCACTTACAACATTGTTATATTACACCTCTAATTCCTTTTTTCAATTATTAAAATCATATCATAATTGTGTTATAATTCTAATGGTTGATAAATCATATTTAACATCGCATCACATGATAATCCTGGTGTTGTTAAATACCACAATGGATCTAAATTGTATGCATTTATACATGTATTTCTAAAATTTCCCAACATAACTGCTAATATTAAGACATCACTTTTTAAATATAAATAGTAATTTTCTCCAAGGTTTTTCACAGTAAATTGGCTCCTTATGAGTTTTGCATTTTCATAACCATCGTCACTTATATCAGATACGTTTAGTTTAAAATAAAATTCCCTTTTTTGTGGAAGGCCAGTTTCGTTAAATTTTCCCAACTTTCCAATTAATCATATATCTAAACACCTTTTTTAATAACTAAATCTACATGTTCTTTTGGAAAATGTTTTTGTGTGTGTTTCATTTTATCTTTACTTAAATTAGATTATAATTTATCTAAACTACTGGCAATAAATTTAAAGGTGTTTATAATTCTCATTTTTTATTTTCTGTTATTTTTTTCCCAAAAGTAATCAACTTTTCTTCATTATTTTGAAAAAAATCTATATTTTTTTAAATCATATCCTAGCTCGTTAATAATTAAATGAGCATCATAGCCTGTTTAATTATAAAAATTAATTGGTACTAATTTGGGCAATTTTAATTGTAGATTACAATTATTACTTACTGGATTTATGAATTTTTCACTTACATGATCATGGTGATGTACTTATTTATTGTCCTTTGCATATTCATATCCACATACAGTATATTCATCTGAGTTCCTATATAATATTTTTTCTTTTGTTAGTCGATGCGTTGGTTCAATGTGTGAATATATTCTGCCAGTTTCTTCTACTTCCCTTTTGGATTGATGGTATAAAAATTTTATGAGTAATTTGGCCTCGGTATACTGCTGGAGACTTATAATCACCATAACTAGATACAATGTAATAACAAAAACTAGATGCTTCGTGTAATTAATATTTAATATTATATGACTCGTCATCAGCTGTAAATTAATGTTATGTATTTGTTATTTATTAGTTACGTATTACTTATTTCCATATAAAGGCCATTATCGATATAATCCTCTGTTAAAATTGGATATTTTTATACGGTTAAATTTGCTTAGTTCCCTTACACTTGGCTTAACTGTGAATATTTTTCTTTAAATATTGATTCAAAATCTGCATATATTATGAAAAGAACCTTCATTTTATGTTAGTAATTTTAAATTTTATTTGCTCTCCTTTCGAGGGTAAAGTGATCATTACTGCTTCATTTTTAGAGCAGTCTTCTGTATGTTTATTTAAATTCTTTTCAGAATAAAACAATTGAATACACACATCACATATATAAGATTTACATTTATGATTATCTTTTTTGCATTGAAAGCAGTTTTGATAAATTTTTAATTCAACACTAATGTATTTATTGTCTTTAAAATAAAGAAAATTTATGTTTGTCCTTTTTATTTTTTATAACTTTTAGTGGATATATTGTAGACTTATCTTCAATAGAGTATACGTTTAATGATGTATCAATTTGATTTTCTATTTTTGTATATTATCAAATTTTATATGATAGTCATATTTATACATTACTTTATCCACATCAAGCCCAAATTTTTATATTTAGTTACTCTTTGAGGATCTTTTTCTGCTGGAAACAATGTAGATTTTACTACCCAAAGAAAGCATTTTGGTCATTATTCTATACATTAGTGCATGCTTTTTTATTTTTAATCACTTCTGGTAGATAAATATATTGTGATAAAATTAATGGATCATATTTATTAATAGCTAATTGTATTCCAATCACTCTATCTAAAGACCATCCAGAACCTTTTTTTTTTTAATTCTGATAATTGTGTAAGTAATTCCTCTGATATGGTTTTATAAATCTTTGTAAATTCTCCTTTGTTTAATATTTTATGATTAAATGATTGAAATGTAAATAATTCTACTTGATTATTTCTCGTCTTACGACACTTGATATAAAATTTAATGCTGACTGTCAACCATCTAAATATTTTAAGTTTATTGTGTATTATCTCAAATACCTTATTATTTACTGATCTTGAAAAGTGATTAGATTCTACTAAATTAAAGCTACTTTCAGTGTTATAAGTTGATATTCTTCCTTTAAAAGCTTTATTAAGTAAATAATTTTTATCACTTCTTCTACTTTGTTTATTAACAAATAAATTATTGTAAAATGATAATATTTCAGTCAATTCCGTTTTATCTTTAGGATATAATTAATCGATATTTACGTCAGCTAAAGGTAAATTTGTAAAAATATGCTTTGTTTTCCCTTCTTTGTCTCGATGTCTTTTATTTATAAGTTTTAGAAATACCATTTCAGCCAATCAGACTGATCAAACAGTAATATTATATGTGGTTTAGTAAATTTTAAACCATTTTTTACACACTGTTTTAAAATACGACAGTAAATTACATACATTTCTTTATTACGTAAAGTTGTAAGTTTGGAAAAAAATTAGTTGTATTCTTGATTCAAAGTTTAAAACGACTTTACCAGATTGCTATGTAAGTCTGTTTGTTAAAAATTATTTAAAGTTAATAAACAATAAACAAAATTTTATAACATATATAGGCTTAAAAGAAATGAAAATGGTAAATCAATTCATGATTTATAATTGTCTTAAATTATACGAATTCTGTTATTTTTTATCTATCAATTATCTTTTTTAATATTTTGCTTGATTTTGATAGGTTTTCCAACGAATTTCAGATTTTGAATTTTTAATTTTTTTCTTACACTTTCATTACAAATAGCAAGAAATTGTAAATGCTATTTTTTCTTGTATTTTTAGTGTAGCATCAAAATTTGTGCATGGCACTTTTGTGAAACATAGGAAAATTTTTTGTGATTTTGAGATTAAATTGTTTGATTTTCGATGGAAAGTGCTTGTTTTTTTAACAAAAAAATATTGGTTCTAGCAATGTGAAAAAGTAGCTTGAAAACGATAAAATTGTTTGTTTTTAGATTACATTTGTTTGATTTTTAGCGTTTTTTCAATAAATTTCAGATTTTTAGTTTTTAATTTTTTCTCGTAGTTCGTTACAAATAGCAAGTAAAAGTTGTGCTATTGATTGTTGTATTTTAGAGTTAAATTACCACAAAAAGTGGTGTGCGCTCTTCCATTCCGACGCTGTTCCATAATAATCTCGCTTCCCTCTCATAGTACCTGAAGGCATCGTTGTTAAGAGCCGCCCAAATTCACTCCGCTGTTTTTTCCCACAGGCCCATAAACACAGAATATGTACACTCCAATAAATGTCTATAGTTTGTTCACGGTAAAGTAAACACGTTTGATAGACTATCAATATTTTAAAAATATCACTGAACCGGAAATCTATAGATACTACTGTACACTCTGGCGTGCAACCTCCTTAATAAGTTGGCAGCGAATATACTAAAATTGCTTAAAACTTTCTGATTGTACTGAAAGTAGATATAATGTTTAAATTTATGGCCAATGAAGTTTGTATTTTTCTGCTTTATACACGTAGGAGTACTAAATAGGATGTTGGTATCAAATTTAGGTTCCCAACAGCTTCAAGTTTTCACTTGACTAAACACATGAATTAAGGGACTAGGCGCATGGCTACGTAAAGTTTACATTTTACGGAAGGATACAAAATTAGGGGCAAAGTATATGTTAAGTAGGGTTTTCAAAAGTGCTCAATTAATCTGGATTCACATCGAGCGAACTCAGGTATTGTTTGCTCAGTCCTCCCATTTAAAGCCTCGTCTTATCGGACGACAGAGCCCTTCTGCTTCGGGCGTCGTGATTCCCACTTGGGGCTCCCGCGCCCTGCGAGGACCAGCAACGCCGTTCGCTGCCGCATCGACATCTCGACCACATCGACATCTCGACCACATCGACATCTCGACCTCGCCAAATTTATGTTCTCAAAAGCTGCTCCTGGTAGCACGTGGTGCGCTCTCTGCAACTTGCCGGACCGCTTCGCTACTACTGAGGACACGAGGGCAAAGTTTACAGCTCCCTCCCTCAGCGGGTCGTTACAGCCAATTAACTCCGTGGACCTTATTATTTATGCAGCCCACCTCAACTTCTCATCCTCGCGGCAGATAAATTATACTGTTTAGTCCAGTTATCAAACATGAACAAGCACGTGCACATACCCACCTAACATGCCAGATATCGTAGGTTCGAGCCCAGCCGCAGTGAGGGGATTCCAGAGAGATAGAGAAATAGAGAGACAGAGAAAGAGAGAGAGAGAGAGAGAGAGAGAGAGAGAGAGAGAGAGAGAGAGAGAGAGTGATTATTTGGTCGGCGCTTAAACAGTCTTCACTTGACGCAAGATGTATTTTATACGAGGTATCGTACGGAAAATTTCGTTCGAAAATACCAAGTAAATATTCGTTCGAAAAGAGTTCACACGCAGCTTTAAGGTAGGCGGATAGGGAACAACGTCTCGTCGACTGCGATGTCATTAGAGAATAAATAGAAGCAGCAACCCCCTCAGAGAAGCAGGGGCAGGGCAGGAATCTGTCGTCTCCTGTAGATAGGAATCATCCCAGCATTCGCCTAGAGTGATTTCGGAAAACAACGGAGAGCCAAAATCAGGATGTCCTTCCCGGGATTCAATCCCTGTCCTCCTGAATTCGTGTCCGAAATGTTACCACTGTGCCAAATCTCGGTTGAAGCGCGAAAGATAAATTCTCTGCATCACAGTTAATCGATCATAAGCAGCCAAGTTGTAATATTAACGAAAATGAAGGTGATTACTTCAACACTGTGTTTGCTTCAAGTCATCCCATCAAAAATTATTGTTTTTTTTTTTTTGGATACATTCCTGTAACACGTATTCAATGGATACAAAAAAATTAGTGCTTTGAGTGCTTTAGCTCTAATTTCTTTCCTTGTATTCCTCTTCAGGACACCTCGGATTATGATTTTTTATCTCTATGGCCATACGACAGGCATAGAAATACCAAAAATCTCATTAGTTCCGCACAATTCGCTTCTTCTTGCTACATGTAATAGGATATTCTTTATCTGCCTTGATTACCATTTTGAACAATAAATTTAAAAAAAATGGCACAAAACTGCAATAACAACAGTTCACACAAACCACGAATTTTCCGCTCCATAGGCTAACATGAAGGCAGAACAATAATTTAATTTTCATGAATTAATATCAGGCAAATAAACACCATAAAATGTAAGTAAAACTGTGAAACCTGCTTCAACAGCGAGGTTTTGAGAGGCGGTGAGGGTTCAAAAAAGGAAACACGGAGAAGCGGCAGATTGCAAGGGTGAGAGAGGTGAGAGCACGCCGAGAAAATCCGCTGGCCAACGGCAACGACCGCCACGTTTCCCGCATGCTATGATCCCAGTGTAACTCGCTGGGAGCCGAACTCGTTTCGCCGTGGCGCAGGGTGAGTACTTCAACTCGAAACACCGCGCCCATTTGGAGTGGCTCTAAGCGAACATTCAAGGCACTACGAATATAGTCTGTTCGCGGTTTCTTCACACTCTTTGAATCTAAAATTTGAACAATGTGTCAATATCTGGTTCTTTCCTAACTATGCCATATATCACAAGCTTTTAATATTTCTGTTAATATAAAATTATATTTTTTGGGTTATATAGAATTATTACATACATTTTATTTGTATATTATTATGTTTCATTTGTAATAAATACGCATTTTAAGAGTGTGAAAACAAGTGTGTTGGTAATGTCTAGTAAGAAATAGTTCTTATGCCAAATATTTGTAAACTGAGTGCGCACCAAAGCAGCGCGTTGTGCCTTTGGTGTATTTTTCGAGACTCTTTCTTTGCATTAGGTAGAGAAATATCCTGGAAGTATAACTTAAGCAGGGTTTCAGGAATGTGTGAACTAACCGTGAATGAACTATATAAGAAGTAGGCGCCAGCAGATTGCGATTTTTATTTGAGCCTGATTCAGCGCACGAAGTCACCGCCGAACCACCAGCCGGCCACACGCTTGTTACTTCTCTATCTTAAGTTGTTACGACTCGCTGTAACAGTTTACAAGGCTCCGCCATACAAGAAATAAAAATAACGTGTTTGATAGTATCTGTTAGAAATAACGGCAGTTTTGTATTATAGTATAGTATTGTTTATAAAGCATACTTGCTAACTAAACCAACATTGTAATAAAAATACGAAGTTACGGGAAAGTAATAGTACTTTTTTCAAACGTCATTATTCAAATACGGATAACATGTTTTCTCAGTATCAAAACTATAATGATTTTCTGTGAATTTGTATAATTACTCGTTAGTCGCCTGGTTATAATCGCTGCTCTTGTGGTTTTATGTGATATAGCGTAGAATTTTTTTATTTATGCTGGTATTCCCCTTCCTATAAAAAGTTAAATAGTTTGTTCTGCATAGTGATTGATTACGAACAAATCATATAAGAGGTCGTATCAAAATTCGTCCCAGGAACCAAAACATCTAAATTGCGTTTTAATTCCAGGTTTAAAGATGTCTAAGAGAGGACTTTCAGCGAAAGCATACGGATTTGTCGCGCGCGAAAAACATGATGTTCCTCGATAACAATGCACCCTGTCACCGAGCTCTCACGTGTTGTCAAGTGAATAGCATTGGCTGTAGACTTTCGTTAGTTCCTAGTGCTTTCACTGCGTGCTAGTGTCGCAGTGTTAGAAGAAGGCGCAGGTGTATTTTTTCCGTGAATTACTTGCGAGGGAAACCATGTTGTTTTTTATTTTATGTAAATGCTTCGGATTGCAAAGTTATGGCTGATATATTTTAAGTATGCTGATTTGGAAGTGCTGTTTTCCTGGCTGCGATTCTAGTTCAGGAATAGTAAAGCATTGCTTTCCAGTGTAAAAAGAAAACATTCCCAAAGAGTATGTGAAACGAGTTGAAAATATAAGACTTGGATAATTTAATAATTTTGTAAAATTATTTTGTTTGTGATAAACGTTTTGCTGAAGTATGCAGATTTCCAGAAACTATGAGACTAAACAGGCTCTCTTTGCCAACATTGTATATTGGAGGCAGGTAGGCTAACCACATTAAAGTGAGCACTGCTGAAAGCCCTCTCATTTGAAATAATAGTCTATAAATAAATTTTATTTTAGCCTTAGATGTTAACATCCAAATGCGATGGAATATTCACACTGTGTTTATTACTTTCAAGGCCATATTTATTTAATAACGATGGTTAAGGATAAAAAAAAATGTCTAAAAGGGAAAAGTAACTAGCGTATCAAAAGCGCTTACTATACTGTGAACAACCTATATATTTATTTACTTATTTGCTTTCTCTTAATCGTAGGTTAGGTTACTGTACCCTAGAAATGTAAAACCGTCTAAATGAAGCGTATACACAAATGACAGAACTGCGATTATAAAAGAAATAAATAAAAAAAAACACATCAATTCTACACGATCTTCGTGATACAAAATTTCAAACATTTACGAATATGCACAGAAGTTTACTTTTTTTCCATACATATATTACGGCCTACAGTACCAACATTTTATAAATGGAAATGTATGAACTTAATCAAATAGTGAGTCAACAAACGCGAATGGAAATTTGGCTAAAAATGCATTTAGTATATGGGAAATTATTAATTTGGATGGAAATTAGTGATTGCGTAATTTGAATTCAATAACAAATAAGACAAAAACCAACTCAACTCCCTTCTCCATTTAAATATTTATTTTATCTTTCTTCGATATTTCTTAAAGCTTTTGCAATGCTTTCTTCATATTTCTAAACAAAATCAGTTCTTTTTTCCTAGAACTGAAATGATGTTAGCCTCATCTCCTAACAATGTATTTTCTTGTGATTCCTCGTGTTGACTTAACTCTAATCAAGTGTTTAAAGTAAAAGTGTGTGGCCGGCTAGTGGTTCGGTGGTAATGTACCGCTAAAATAAAACTCGTAATCTATCTCTTATATTCCTAGTGCCTTGAGTGTTAGCCTAGAGCCGCCTTGGCTACAGGACATGATTTTCTATCTCCAGTCTTGCCTAAGTCTATTGTGGGTTGTTTATAATATAGTCACATGCTGTACTCATTATTCCTTGACATGTTGATGTCGAATTGAAATGTTGCTGTAAACAGTCTAGTCAACATGTTGACGGGATAAAAGAGTTGTCCGAAGGTCATTCTTGTTCAGGGTAAAAACTCTTGCGAATATAATGAGAAAGGAAGTTTCAGGAAATTGTAATTTTAGGGTTAATAAAAAATTTTGTAATCACTCATGCTCCAGGGTGCATAAAGTAATAAATTGCAGTAAAATTGTAGAATACAAATGAAATCAGGAAAGTAAAATGTAACTGAAATTCTTTAGAAGCTATTTACAATCCGTGCAAGTAACAGAATCTCTAGGAATGACCTACCAAATATGAAAAGAAACTGAAGAGAATTAGCCAAGAAGTAAACATCTAGAAATCGACAGTTCTAATAAACACAATGCTTCACAAAACAAAAAGTCGTAAAGCAGTATGGGTGTCACTCTGAGTAGGATGTGTAATATCCCTTTAGAGCTGCATATGTATTGTAATTTGTTGACGCTGTTTCAGCGTTTAGCTTTTATGAGCAGTTTCATTTTATGTTTAAGCCGTGGTGTCATTTGCATAAAACCTTGTTGTTTTTACACTCTCGTGACCATTGCCCATTTTCTTGCCATTGCCTTTATAGCTTCAGTACCCTATAATGGGTGTATTTGACCAGTGTTGCTTATTTGGTTAGTGGCACACTCAATGCTCAGGCACACACAATAATGGCCTTTTTGTAAAGCCTTTAAACCCGTGCCATTTCTCAATTCGACCAGCACTGTTCAATGTATTGCTTCGTGCTTATGCTTACTGCAAGGCGTGTAGTCATGGTGGTCACATGATCAATTCAGCTGAGCAAGTTGTTCATTGCAGTTGGAGGAGACTGCACTTAGTTTATATTCAAACTAATCTTCCCAGCATAACTAAAATCGTATGATTTATTGCTGTCAGTAAGTCAGAATATGTTACATTTTACAGCAAAAAAGTAATTTGGCTTGGCAAACAAACAATAAAATTCTTGGTTATTTCTCAATTTCATACACACCTTTCAGGTATGTGAGATTGTTATCCTATAGCTTTCAATTCTGTCATATAACCTAACTGTTTCTTTTCTCTGCCATTGTAAATAATAAAATCACATACAAGCCCACTATTGATGGTATGTCCATAACATGAAAAAGCTGTTTACAGACCCCGCGTAAATAATTAATGAACTGGATATTTCTATTTAAGACAAATTTGTAGCCTAAATTATGTTTTTCCAGATTACAATGCTACTTAAACATTTTGGCAACAAGATACTCCTATAACGGTAATGTCGAAAGCACCACAATCGATCAATCACATGGTGAATTCCCATGCAAAAGTGAGGCATGTCATATATTTTTTAATATAATTCACTGCAAATTTTTGTGGCGAAAATTTTGACGGAAGGTAAATATGTGGAAGTGGCACTGGCAAAAATTCTGATATTAAAATTCTTGTTTTATATGTATTTTATTTTTTTTAATAGGCATTTTTTTTATAGATTTAACTCTAGTTCACTAGAAATGTGATAGTTTTATTTGTTCAATGCTTGTTTGAAACAGTTTTAAATGTCATTTTTCTTTTCCTACATGTGTAGCTACACAAGATTAGTTTAGTTCTGAGGCCGAAGACACAGCAGATTTGTTACTGTTAACAGACCAAGATTTTTCACAGTGTCAATGAGAGCTGCTCCTTACTAAAAAGAGGAAGTTTCTTTAATGTGAAATGACAGAAGTTTCTCAACGGTCCAAATTATGGGACAGTACTATCAGGATTCTATCTTCAATCAAATTTGTGTTTTCATCATCGCTTAACACTCCCGTCCCACCATCTGTTAAACACTGTATCAAAACTCTCCCGAACATCAAGTTAGGGCTCCCACGGTTTTTGAAAGAACTCGATAAGTCCTTGAAATATTTTTAAGAAATCAAGCGTTCTTAAAAGTGCTTACAAAATTTGGCAGTTGCTTGAAAGTGCTTAATATTATAGTGTTTATTTACGTGGTATGTATTAATGAAAAATCAAAGTGGTGTGCGACCGATACATTAGCCTATGCAAGGAAATATTTATGGTTTGTACAAACTGTTTTTATTGGAGCTTTGGGCCATTTTTTGGGAGTAGGTATACAATAATACAAGTTTTTTCACGTACAAATATTATTCCCAGTTGTGGTGCCATGCCTAATATACTTCCAATCACAAGAAGTAGGTAGCATGAGAAAAATTGATTTGGCATTTTATAAGAAAGATAAGTTGTCATTATTTATTTTAAGTGTTATGTTAATTTATATTATGTAGTTTATGAATATATTGAAGGACATCACACATTTTGTGTCCTTGGAAGTTTTGAAAGAAGCCCTTAAAAAGCGCAGGGAAAAAGTTTACATTGTCTGGTACAGTAAATAGATCCATTATAAATTATGTTATATAAAATAAGAAAATATTAAATAATATAGAAGAATCTAAAGGTAAAAGAGAATGTGATATAGGACCCAACGATTTTCTGGTTGTTCTTCGTCTAAAGCTGATAGCAATGTGGAAGAAAAAGAATACATCGCATTGAGCAGAGAATTTGTATCTATTTGAAAATTAAATTATTCGCAATATTTATCAAAAAAGAATCTACACATTTATTAAGTCTTATATCACAAGCAGTACAACAAGCTGCAATGAAAGCAGAAGAGTATAAGAAGAAGTTGAGAAAAATAAGACGTACTAGCAAAAAGTGTTAAAGATGAATACAAAAGATTAAAGTATAACTAAATAATCCAACGAATAAAATCTATAAGAATACAGAAAATCAGGAAATGTGGTCACAACAATGGTTAGGAAAGCATACGCAGGTTATTTGGAAATATTTATAGGTTAGATTGAATATGATATATATGGTAGGCAGTCATTGGCCTATAAAGAGACAAAATCATTGAATAAGAATGACAGAGAAAATGTTGAGACAAAGTAGTAGAATAGCGAGTTTGACAAAACAATAAAACAATTGTGTGGTAAATAAGGTGAATCAAAAATAAATTATAACAAATCACACGCAGCAGTAGATAGTCTTAATTTAGAAGAGTTGTTGAATGCACTAAATTTAGCAAAGAAACGGACAGCACCTGGACTGTAAAATATAAATACAGAACTAATAAATAATGCTGGAATACATTTAGATCTTCGTCTACTTCATTTGTACAATATGTACTGGAAATAAATGAAGGCTCCCAAGGAATGGCTTCAAACAAAACTCATCTCACTTTACAATTGATGTGACAGAACTAATTCAACCCATTACAGAGGTATAAATAATCTTACTGGATACGTCCTACAAAGTGTATGCAAGGATTTTGAATGAAACATTGAAAATAATTCCAGGCCATGTAATTTCCGAAGAACAAACCGGCTTCAAGATAGGAGGGTCATGCACAGGTGCTATGTTTACACTCAAATGATTTATAGAACAACGAAGAGAATTTAATTTTGAAACCCGCCTGGCTTTCAACGATTTACAAAAAGTATTCGATAACGTAAAAATAAAACCTATCATGGAACATAGCTAAAAGAAGAAGGTAACCCAAACATATTGGGGAAGCTATAAAAGTTTAACTGATAACACCTCAGTAAGACTATATGTAGGAGGAAAACCGACATAATAAATCCCCACAAATAAAGGCGTGAGACAGGACTGTAGTATATCGCCGACACTTTTAATATCTACATTCACATGTTCAGAACATGGAAATATTTATTATTCGAATGATAAAGTTATCATTCAGAATAGTGAAGATAAGATGGAAAAATCCGTAGAAGAGTACTGTTTTAAAAATATATCCGAAAATAAACATGGCATTTAAAGAAAAACAACATATTAAGAACAACATTTTTTGAAATGGAGCAATAATAGAAAACGTACAATATTTAAAATATATAGGATGTTATATTCCTTATGGTAAATCTAAACAAAAAGCTTAATACATTCCAAGATATCAGCGGAACAATTCATAGACATTTAAAATGCATGATAATAAAAGACACAAGATTGAAACTTTTAATATTATTATAGTGCCAATTCTAATTTATGGAAATGAAGCAAGAGCAATAAATGTAAAAGATAAAAACAAAAATCCAAGCAGCACGAAATAAACTTATTAAATGAATATTAGAGGTAACCCTATTAGATAAGTAAAGCAATACTGATTTACGGGATGTACTTGAAGTATAATCGTTAGTGGACAAGATTAAGAAAAATAATAAGAATATGAATCCACTAGCTGTGGTCACATACATAATATTGTGACAAGTATATCAATATTTGAAACAAAGTGTTGACAAGGAGAAATTCAAGTAGAATATTTTTGTATAGGGCCAAAAATATATTTTGTTGCCCCAACAAAATGATTTTGTTGAGTAAACAAAACTTAAAATGCAAGAAAATTAATTAATTTCATTTAACAAAATGCAGGCTTGACTTTAAAAAAAACTTTTGTGTTGTACTTAATGAAATTACACTGCTAACAAAACATTTATTTGATATATTTTTGTATATATTTGTTTGGTCACTCATTTGATTACCTTCGTTCCAAAATACAGCTCGAAAATTTATTTGTATTTTTTGTTACATGATAGTAACACTGTTTATTGGTGTATTTATTAATTCTTAATAATGGTATAAACCTCCTAATAAAACAAATTCAACAGCAAACTGAAAGTAAAGCTGTAAAGTTGATGTGTTTATTCGCGCACATTGTCCAGAATTCGAAGTGTATGTACATACGTGTTCCCGACCGTAGTTGCTTTGGCCGAGGCTGCTAGCCCGTAGGGTTCAACCGCAAGTAATCACAGTTCGAACCTCGGTCGGGCTTGCAAGATTTTTATGTTAACCGAAACAGTTAGATTTATCTAGAGAGAAACAAAGCTTCAGTTCCGCTAAACAAATATTTTATTTCTCCACCAGGTAAGAACAAAATAATATGTTTTCAACAATAACTATACAATAACCCCTATACAAACATTGATATGGTTGTGCCAAACACACTTTCCTTGATTCAACAAAACCGTTCTCTTAGTGTACGCGTAAAGTTTGGTTTTTATTATTTTGAAATTGTGTGTAATGTTGTCTTCGGTAGTAGGTGGATTATATGAATTTAAGGTTCAAGTGTAAGTGGCATTAGTGTCCTAACTCCCTCAGGAATGATCAATTTCGGAGTACAGCGACGACGCAATCTTCGTGTAACTTCGTCATTGTTCGTCCTCGACATCCGAAGCTATAAGAGTATATGTATGAATTCCATTTTCCGTCGTTGCATATAGCGTTTCCGTATATTACCTCTGCGTAACTGTAAAGATTGGTTTTACCTTACGGAAAATATTAATAGTCTACTCAAGACTGCTGGTGATGCTACATTTGCTGCAGTTTAGCTTATGAGGTGGTGATAACCCTTCTTAGCTTAGTCGATTATACTATGACAGTGGGTTTTCTAACTTGCACCCAGACAACCGCTTATGGAAACCGCGCAAGATTTACCTAAAACTATGCGCACTTCGTCCGGCACTGGATCTTGACTAGCACGCTGAAAATAAATCACTTATGAATCATACGTAAATATCCAATAGTGTTAGAATATGGCCATCAACTACTGTAAATGTAATACTAGCTATCTCACTAGCTGACATTTGATAATATACATATAAGAAAAGTGACGGCTGCCGTCACGTATCACAAAGAGTTTTTTTGCCACTGTTAAAAGTAATGAAATATTTGTATGTTTTGGGTTTGCGGTTATCTCTGAAAGTCATTTCTTAAGTGACACAGTACCTTCCTTTGGTTTTTCTTAAATTTAATTATTTGCTATATTTAATGCGCTCCAGAATAAGTAATATGTGATTCTGGCGCGTGATTAAGCGGAAACTAGGTAAATAGTCTTTATTTTACAATTTCTTGCGAATGAATTCAGATGTAGTAATAAACAACGAAAAATTGTGACAAAAATTGCGTGCAATATTGTATTTTAAAGTGCATATTCTTAACTTTCTTTACAGGTACACTTCGCACTAAGTTGTTTACTGGGCTGGGTGTAATCTGTGTATATTTACAAAGGAATTAAAAATAAATAAAAAATTAACCCCAAGCACAGATCGCACAAAAAAATTTTCTAGCTTTCCTACAGTTAACAAGTCGTCATTATGGGAATAAGTACAGAAGCAGAGACAACAGCGGTCGTAAGAAAGCACTGTATTTTCTTGGGATAGCAGGAAATTAGAAGTCTATGCAGTAATAATAATAACAATAATAATAATTTGTTTGAAAAATAACAAAATACTAAACGGTAGTTCCCAAAATGTTTTATAGTGATGTTTACGAACACTTTAAAACCAATAGGCACCTTGGTGTTACGAAAACTACACACAACACATATGCTATTTAAGAGTTATTATTAATTAAAAATATATTAATTTGGAGCTTAACTACTGGCCTTGGTTCTAGACTTAGTTTAAGTGTGCTTCCTTCACAAGTAAACATCAGTGTTTACACCAAAATAACAAGTGTATACGTTCTTCAAGAGCTAATTTGAATCCGCCACTCGTTGTAGAAATTCTCACACAAATGCGTATACCGTATAGGTGCAGACATGCTTATTAAATATTATTTTTCTCAAGTTTAACAAATCGCTCATCTGCACTATATAGTTAGGAGGCATAAGTACGCCTTCGAGTGGGCAACGCGTATCGCACTTGATGCTCTACGCACACGTGTATAATATGCGTTCCTCTCTTATAGCAGTCTAGCAGCACGAAGGTTGTGTATGCTGCTAACTTCCCAGTTATTTTAGTTAACATTTGCTACACGTGTATGAATTCCCTAAACTTGTGGTTTTAATGGAAATGATAATGATGGTAGTTTTTATTAATTTAGATATCCATTACAATAAAACCCGCACTACTACAGTGTCACGAAATTTGACGCAAAATAAATATAACAACCCTCAGTATTTAAACGAAATAACTTGATGTGTAACAGATTTGCTGACGTCTCAGATCTTCACTCAGTTTCGCACTTTTTGATATTTAATATTTGATATTTCAGCTTCAACTTGTAAGGTTAGAATCACTTTGAGAAAAAGTAAGATTTTTATAGATTTTTCGTCGTATACTGTAATATTTAATTGTATATTGAAATCTCTTAAAAATCTGGTTTTTTATTTCTTGTACAAGCATTTCACGGTAAAGTGAGAAGTTTTTAAGGCCACGCAAAAATTTTCCTTTCAGTCAATTTTTATTTTTCCGTTACAGTTTAAAATAAACAGTGCCATTTGGCTAACAAACACAATGTATGCATTTCACCACTCTCAAAATTTTACGTCTGAGGCTGCAAGGCTGCAATAAAATTTATTTATGACGAGTTTGTGCCTGTTGGGAGGGAATTACATTACAAAGTGTTCACTTTACCGCGAATAACGTGTGTGTGAGTGTGTGTGTGTGTGTGTATATATATATATATATATATATATAAAGTATCAAAATGCAAGTCTTAAAAAAATAATGTGACTCTCTGCCGACAGGAAATCGTGTGTCTGCTCTCTTTAAGAGTAACTGCAAATTAATTTTGAATTTATAAAACATAATTTAGCGTATGTTCATATTATAAATTCAAATTTTAAAGAAAATTCAGTTATTTTATTTAGTCCCTAGGCAAACGACAGCCAACTGCTGTGCCGATATCAAGCGCAGAAGAAAAGGGCTCACAAGTAACCAAACGCACCCAAAATTCGGACACAAGGAAAGCAACATAAAAACGTAGATCTAGTTGGGCCCAGCATGTAAACTTACCAAGTTTGAAGTAGCCAAGCCGAACCTACATATTGGCTTTCCAACATCTGGACACTGCGATGATTTATTTTGTTGTGCTTGCCAAATTTCATTTATACAAGTTAGAAGGTCTAAAAAAAAATTACAGCTATCTTAACATTTACTGATACCTTAGGATGTCAAATTAACTCTGTAAAAAATATATAAGCTATTAAAAGATCAACTTAATTAATCTCATTCTTTGCTTTCAATTTGTAACATTTAGTTTGTTTTCATTTTCTTATTTTATTTTACTTTACTTTACATGATTTTAATATAAATGATTACTGGGGATCTCCTAAATAATGGCAAAAATACGCCAATCCATGACTCTCTGCTGACGCCGAGACAAAAAATGTACTTGGCCAACATGGCCGCTTCAGTTTGAGTAGCAATATTGGAATTAAATTATTGAAATTAAAAAAATTGTTCAGAAGTTTACGAACACAAAGTGTTGGTCCAATATGGAAGCCTTTCTGGTAAAGCAATAATTAATTCTCAGGTTCGGGGCAACAATAATTTCTCAAAGCCGCATGCAGAAGCACATACAAGAAAAATGAATATGTTAGTAAAATTTCGTGGCCTGTTTGACGTAGCGAGGCTGGGTGTCAAGCTTTAGACAGCACATGCTGGTTGAATCTCAGTTGTCTGTGTCACAAATACAGGCTGGGGTGTGGCAAACTCCTCCAGACCAGGACCAATTTGGTCGCTCTGCAGCCATGACGACTACTCACCCATGTTAAAGGTGGGGCGGAAGGTACGCCGAAATCGGGGACCACTACACAAACGTTAAAGGCACAAAACATAAGTTGTGGCCCAAAAAACATTATGCAAAACATGGGGGATGGGGGGAATATTAAGCAAACATAATCACTTACCCGCGGCGGTCGAAATAACAAAGTTACATCATCAAATGCTGAAAAGTCTTTCAGAGGTAAAAATATCAGATTGTCATGCCAATGCCAGTGATGATGAAGGCGGAAACGAAAATTACGAGATGGTAGGCAGACGTAATCGATACTGGACAGTCTCGAGTCACATACAATGATATACAAAATATTACGATACTTTTCAAACTGTAAAAACGAACTTCGAAAATGTTTGTTTGAGTTACGTTAATAAACAGAATAGTTTAAACAACTAATGCATTTCTTAAAAAAATTAGATTTCAGTTAAAGAAATAACACATGCGTCATTTAGGCTTTGCATATTAGTGTCGGGAAAATATATATTTAATCTAAAATTGCCATCGGCAATGTCAAAATTTAAAACAAATATCACAGAGTACACAACCGAATGACACTTACAAAATATTTGGTTGAATCAAATAATTAAAATATTATAAAATGGTAAACAAAATTTCCATTTATTAAAATAAAATATGACATACTTGAAGGATTTAAAAAAATGCTTTGGTTTTCTTCCAATCGTGCTTTAGGAAAGCACACATTATTTGTTCGAATGAAAGTTTTTCAATATGCAAGTTGACTCTCATATAACCTTGTTATTTAATAAACACATGCATGATACAATGACGAGAAATGATGACAAAAACCAGGTCACAGAAAATGACAATATTATTAATAGCGAAATTAGATGCGGGAAACAACATAAGGGTTTTGCAACATTATTAGACGAGAATTTTCCCGCCAATGAATACTAAAATAGGACACGTCCAACAAAACAAAAGGAGGGGTGCCACGAAAGACAGCACGGTGCCATCGGCTGTATAAACAATAAAGAATAACTTTTGCAGTTGCTGTAATTAACATTGCCCTAAATTTCACTGAGACAAATATTTTGTTTCAGGCACCACACTTACACGTTTGTAGAATATTAGAGTTTATATTAAAATTAATTTTTTTTGCGCAAAAAATTTGCACGCAAAACGATTGGTTTTTCTAAAGGACGTCACTAACTGCCGGACAACGACAGGTATTGGAAGTCGTGGACAGTCTACTGGACTTCCTCTGAACACCAATATCTTCTGCCAACTTAACTGTTGCATGTGATATAATTTATCGCAGTATTATTGGAGTGATTGTTGGTTCTGTTATGTAGGTTTTTTTTTCATTGCAGTTGAAAGGGACGACTCTAGCCATGTATAGTAAGGGATATTGTATTTATTGTGTCATGAATGTGCGTTAATATGATTCTTGTATAATTTATGAAAACGTTATTTGTCATTGTAATGTTAACCGCACCGTATAGTGTTACTGTTGTTTGTTTTTAATGATATGAATAATGTAAAAAATTTCACTGATGTCAGAGATAGGTAAAAATAAAGGGTAATTTACTACAATATTTCTCCCTGAGAAGGCACGAAACATCTTATTCCGAATTTTGATATTTCGTCTCTTCTGGAGGGACAGTCTGAAATATTTACAGCCTTCCCAACTATTGTATGCTTGTGTATGTTTCGGTACGAAACTTTAATGTTTGCTTTAGTTGAATTTATAAATGTAATTTAAATTGGTCTGTTATATTTTTGAATGATTGCAGTCTACCAGCTTACTACTTAATTTTTCTTCTATGTTCAAGATACAGGTTTTACAATATATTTTAGCCACGGCAGTTGACAACTAGATACAGGTTTTACAATATATTTTAGCCACGGCAGTTGGCAACTAGATAAGTGACGAAGAAAGTTGTCTTCAAGAAGCTTTTGGGGAGGTAAAAGATGAAGACTACTAGCGGTTCCAGGTCAGCATTGTACTCGGCAAAAATAACGCTTTAACGGCCGTTCTGAAGTGAGAAAAATGCATGATGATGAACGGAAAGATGCAGTGTGACAACTGGCACATGGTGGACGTATATGTGGAATCCAGGCCCAACTGGTAATTCACATTTATTCTGATCAAGAAATGAATTGCCGATTTTCATCGCTTCGTCTGTCCAAGTAAGGAAATTCAGTATATGTTACTTCGCCGAGCTGAAATTCCTTAGCCTTGTTTTCTCCTTGTTGTTCTGAGAGGATTCCCTATTTTAATATTTCTATGAGAATTTAGTATATTGTGTTGTATTAAAAAGTCAGTATAAGTTTTGAGCCGAAGTTCTCTTCATATAGTATGGAATCTTAAGTGAGGATAATTGAATTTAAAAAACCAATTAAATACAACTCAATTTTCTCGAAAGATTATGAAGTGTTTACACTGTGCTTTACAAGCCAAACATGAGTAAAAACTGTATTTCAATATTTTTTTAATGCCATTTAAATTAATTAATTGATGATCGTTTTTTCCACTTAATGGCGGCTCATTATTCATGCGTTTAGACTTTCAACTTTACGTTAGTTAAGTCCTTATTGAAGTGTGCCAGATAATCTCACTGATATCAGGTAGTAATTATTATATACCTGAACCAAATATATTGTCTGAATTGTGTTTTATGTTTAATTTGAAGAGTAAGATATATATTTTTTTCATTTAAAGTGAATATATATTTTTATTGCGAACTTCATATTTGAGCAGTGTTTGAAAATTTGTTGTTTTGTTCGTAATTTGTGACGAGTCCTCGATAATTTGATTTTAATTGACATAAATATTCATATATTTTGGAGTGTTCTCCTAACACCAATGCTGACTCTTATTAATGAAAAATCTGACGTATTTGCTTCTTCATAGCACTATTAGCGATATTGGTGGACGATATTTCAGATTTATAATTATATTATATATTTATTTATAAATTTTTCAGTTTCTCATTTTTCCAGATGTAATAAATAATATTTCTCTTTGGGTTTTTTTACAGAGAGTCATTACTATTTTGGAATATTATTAAACTACTGTTATCATCCATAGTGAAAAAAAAAACGTAAAGAAAACGGTACCTTACATCGGGCCAACAGATATAATCTCCATGGGGTCACAATTGGTAGAGGTCCTCTCGCAGCAGATTCTAACTGACATTGCATAAAAGCTCAATTTAAATAAAAAATAGTAAAGTAACCAGCTTTTCCAATACGCTTAAAAACTGTATCCATACGAGTTATGGGATAAGGGTCAAGATATATTTTCCTATTGAACTGTCAGTCGTAACACATTCACCTATAATATTCCTGGGGATTTTTTTGGGAGCAGAAACACAGGACACACATATAGACTCTGGGAATCCTCAACAACACCCTGGCTTTTTTAATTCTGCAGTATGATCTTTCAAAAGTTACACCTTAAGAGGAGCTACCTGATATGACATGGAAACAACAAGCTCTGTATCCTTCAATCGTAAAACTATGGGATACTGAATACAATGCCCTAATTTATGAGAAACTACATGAGAAAACACTTTTTGATGATTTCTATCTCTTTGCTCTTCTGTTCGGTCAAGGTGAGTACCTGGATTTTTCTCTCGTACACTGGCTTCCCTTCAAATGAGATTTTATTATATGGAGCAAAACCAAACGATAACTACTATTTGTAAAAATTCACCTGTGCCTGTGTTTTTCCCAGTAAATCAAGCCCCAAATCATATCATAAGTCAAGTCCTGCATAAGTCGGAAACTAACCTTCAGAGAAAAGCCGACAATGTTTGTCTCCATAGTGGCTACACTTTTTGAAAGCATAGACACCCCATCAGCTACGGAAAAAACACCATGTGTTCCCCCCTTTTCTTGCATCAGTAGTATCTAAAGGATTACCTCTCATTAACTGGCTACAACAAGCAATACTTATGATAGAGATTGAAGGTCCAGAACCAAGCAATGCCCTAATTGTACTCGTTTCCACTAAAACTGAGACAAACCACAATCCTTTGCATTTCATGGCTTTTACATAATTTACACAATTTATTCCCACTGGCTTTTGTAACAGAGGCAATATTATTTAATATACCATTCATCTTTACATAAAAGGCATACAATATTTCTTTTACTTGTCTCTTTACTCTCATAATCCTGTAAGACAGGGCAAAACCAACGAATATTACCATCTTTCTAACACTCATAACGAATTATTCCTACCCACCCCTTTTACGTGCATCGGGTTCCTCAGTTTCCACCTTATCTATATTAGCTCATTTTCCTGCTTGATTTTCATCTCCTTCTCCCTACCTTCCTTATTGTCCACCCTCTTAACAACACAAACATAATTGTTTCTTACCCAGAAGAAAACGCTCTGTACAATGACATATTTTCCCATATATTCCACATTTATATTTCACATGGCGGACATCCGCCATTGTAAAATCTACTTGTAACACTTACTATAAAAGCTGACCCAGATATCTTGGCTGTTTCGAAAAAAACTCTATTGAGGATATAAGTTATAGAAAATAACTTCTGCTAAATAATTTTTTTTACGGGGTCTACCCAATACCTCTATGAGCTGCATCGTGTCTATCACAGAGTCGTTCATAGTTTCTGCAATTATGTTACTTAAGACCAGACACGCGCTATTAATATTTTGTTCAAATGCGTCAGTTTCCAATTCTCTTCGATGGCTTTCCCCAAGACACATTGCAAAGTTTCTGAAACCCGAAAACAGCAATTCCGCATAAACTACTCGCCTCGCAAAGACAACAGGTCTAATAATAGTTCCCAACTCAACAACAAAATTTGTAACCATCTCTAAACTAAGTAACTTTACATATGGCAATTTATTCTATAGATCACTTAGGGAATAACCCAATAAGTTAAACAGTGGAGCTGTCTCACCAATATTTGGTGTAGATACACCCCTGAGGCTTCCAAACTATCATCAGCCCGCACCAAATTTCTCGCAATTTTCCACAAAACATCTATCGTGTCTGTGTCCCCGTACTCCAATCCAGCTTCCTTCAGGGTCCCTTGAAACTCTCCTTACTCAACTTGTGCACCCAGGCTGTCCTCACACCTGTCGCCATAATACCTAAACGAAAAGAAAACACAAAACAGTCTACCTGCATGACCTAAACTTGTTATGCTCACCCCAATCTGGTGACAGCCAGTAAATAATACAAAAGAAGAGTGCACAGAAAATTGTAGCAGCCCCAGAAACCTCAGGACCACCACAATTTCCCTCCCATCCTCTAGCCTTCCTACCTTGCGCACTATCAAGGAAGGGGAAGGGATGGGAACAAGAGAAACTTCTAAAGGCAGAGTGAATTGACAGTTACTATAATGATGTTTAGAATGGATGTGTTAAATAACAATTTCATAACAACCGTTTTTTTTCCTGTTTCATTTTTAATTTTGGCTACAGATTCTATTTCATACTCATGTGGCCTTTTCAGTTACATACATATAACACTCGGTTCAATAAATCTTTCACAATCTGTTGTGATAAATATACCATAAAACATAATTGAAACATTCATTAATGCTCTATGCAATACTATTGAGACATGAACCAGATTAAAAGTACAACAGTATCTCAATATCTCATTATAGGGATCACATACGTCTTCTGTGTTCTAACCAAGGTGGTTCCCGACCATAATTCAAAATGTCCACATTAATCTTACACACTCACCACTTTCAAAACACTCCAACACAACATCATAACTGAGGGTATTGGCCTCACAAGTACACCCAGAGTATGTTCGTACCTCTCTTGCCCTCTCTCTCTATAAAACACAACAATATGCACAAACAGAGGGTATTGCATTAACCAACATGCCCATAAGATGCAGCTAACGCTGATACACATTTACAACAATTCACAGCCATACAACCACAAGAGCCGAGGGTATCTCACCATGCACACACAAAGGGTGTAGGTAGTTCTCTTCCACACTCACATTAAGTGACATAAAATAACTGAATCATGCTTTTACATAACCTAGCGCCCCTCATTGCCAACTGACTCCAGTGCTCCACAAGTCTAAGTCTGATCTACTGAAGACAAAGTCCTGCAGTACCTCCTCTGAAAATAAGACCACCACGAATGTACCGAAAACCCAGTCCCTCCTACACTCGATCAGATCTAGGTCCCACTCTGGCCATCCAGAAACTAAGTCCCTTATTCACTCATTCAGAGGCTAAGTTCCACTCTGTCTGTCCAAAAACTATGTCTATCATCTACTCCACATTCTTAGTTCGTATTGATAATCCTTAAACATCCGTCTTCACGCTTGTCCAGCCGATCCTCCAAGGTGCTTGGCGACGATCTCCACGATTCCCTAAAACAAAACCCCTCATATACAGGTCAGTGACCCCTCCCTCGCACCTCCCCTGTCAAGAGCCGTCAGGCCTGGCTTCGAGAACTGTTAGTATAAACCACTATTGCTAACTAAATGTACAATGACATAATTCACAACCAATAACACATTATATACCAATGGTTACCCCTTCCACAGTTCGAGTTGCAACCCGACGAATAGTGATGCGCTGCAAGCAGAGGAACTACAGTAGTCAAGCGCTCACGCTCAAATGGGAAGCGACATATGCTGGAAATGCCACACAAGATTATCTACACACTCATATTTACAATTTAAAAATCCAATTTATGTGATGGAGCAACACTCAGTCACAACAGTGGTCAGTTGAACAGGCCCAAACCCATTGACCAGTTTCCGGACGGCTGCATTATGCAAATGCACTTGAAGGTCGGCACATTGTTAGCACGGCACTGCCAAACTATATCGCATCCTCACCAGAGGAAAAAAAGTAGAAGGCGGTCATATAGTACCAACCTTTTACTTTGTATCTGATACCAACTTGTTACAGGTACTGTAAATATGTACACTGCCGCAATATAGGATACATATAGCATCAGTTTAAAATTCGTCACTGTGTTGTATCTGCTATTTCACGTAATGTTGATAAATGTATAAATATATTATTTATTTAGATAAGGCACCTAAGAGTTAAAGTGTTTTCATTACACAGCAAAATATAAAAAGACTTGGATATTATTATATAACTCAGTTTGGGTTTGAACTATTTACATATAACAAGTTCGTTATCTTCTCTGAAAAGATTTCACATGAATATTTTTTGTATCTTTTGTCTTTATCCATACTTCATTACACTGTTACAGATACCTCACACAATACACCAATTCAAAAAACTTACTTAACAATGTTCATACTTGTTAAACGTGTACCTGATGACATGTACCTGACAACACACAAGGACATAGCTACACAAGAGACTGGCAAAGTATAGATATTGATGCACTCGGGGGTTCTTGTGACTGATACCGAAAGTATGAGAAACGATTTTGTATCAATTTAGAACATGAATATTAAATATATGTTACGACCTGTGTCTAGATCATAAGGAACATGGCACCAGAGATGTCTTCACGTACTGTTGAGAACTGTCTACTTGCAGCAGGACCACGAGCACCTTTGCCTTTGGCCAGGCTTTCTCTTCTGCTACAACACCATAACACCATCGTGAATGTCCCCAGTGGTGTCATAGGAGGATCGCCTGAAAAATGAGATGTTTAGCAATGAGAGCAGGTTCTTCCTTCGTGCAAGTTATGGCATTAATATGTTAGACGTCGACCTGGCGAGCATCATCTTCGTGAGTGTATACTTTTCCCGTCATACGTGCCCAACTCCTGGCATCATGGTGTGGGACTCAGTAAGTTACAATTTGCGTTCAACATTGATGTTTGTGGACGGTCTGTTAAACAATGCCTCATAAATCCTGCTCATTTTTTAATCCGCTCAGCTGACATTCCTTCAACCAGAAAAATGATGTACGATTTCAGCAGTGTAGTGCTGGTATACATATTGCTGTTACTACTCAATGGTGACATCTGATACACTCTGTACGGCCAGCTATTACAATTGCACATTTCCGAGGTGTGAGGGGCTTGGAACAATATATTTCAGGATGATATTCGGCACATGTACGATCGTCTACATGCAAGACTACAAGCTTGTGCTAATGCCTGAGGTGTTGTACCACACGGGGATGTGGCGATGGCCACATGCAGTACTCATTTTCTATTTCTCGGTTTGGTCTTCACTGTTGATCATTTAATGGCATTAATATATATTAACTCTGCGTTGAAGATTGGATTAAGTGACATACATACACTCTAAATCTGAATTCCTGAGAATTTCACTGTTTAAGTCAGTTAAGAGCAACATAATTATTTAACAGTCTCTTCAGTCAGTTTAACTGATGAATTAGTAGAAGATGCCAGTATACAGTCGCTTATTGATTCAGTGATATTTTCCACTGATTCATCAAACCATTCGTTTGCTGTTTTTTTAATTATTTGGTTATTCATTTCATTTACATTTTCGATACTAAATAATACACATATGTTTACTTTTAAATAAATGTTGTCTCGGTAGCACAATTGGTAGGGTAATGATTACGAAGTGAGATGATGTGGGTTGAAATCGTGAATAGGATATTTTTACTTTCGTTAAATTACGCAAAACACACAGTGAATATGATAAATATGATTACTTCTCGTAATGATTTCGCTCATTTCAGTAGAAACCATAATTAAATCACTGAATGCAGTTAGTTGTCATTTATTTAATCAGTAAAATTTTTTCACTGAAACCACCAAAGGATTTCCACCGATTCTAAGTGGAGCCATTTTCACTGATTACAGTAGTTATTTTGTACGGTGAATCAGAGGCTTTCTACTAATTAGAACTTAAATAGTGTGCACAGTGTTGCTATTTAATGTCATTGTATATATATATATACATATAACAATATGTATATATATACACATATTGTTATGATGTGATCAGGCCTTAGGTGGCGGCCTGCCTTACCACACCTGCAAGCATTCAACCAGGGCACGAGAGTGATTGCAGTAATCACCTCGCGACGACAGTGAAGAAATCCCCTCCACTGGCCAGTAATCGGGGCCGAATATGTTAAACAACGCGACCGATACAAGCTAGAGTAATACGGGGACACGGCGTCTTTCCTCATCGGACCATCACCACGAGAAGCCACGAATTAGGGTGTGTTCAGGCCGTCGTTAAACGCGTAGCAGAAACAGCCTTCAGCATCATAAATAAGATGACGACTTTCCTATTAGATTGTAATAGTAGTGACGTGTGGTAATTTATCATAATAATGAAATATAAAATAATGATATTCCATATAAGCTCCCCCGATTAATAAACACGTAATTCATATTTTTATGATCATCATGTTCAATAAACCCCATTATTTTCTGTTTTGCTCTACCTTATCATTCCCTCGTTATTCAGCTACACCCTTATACCCACTCCGTTTTGAATTTGAATAAAAGTCAATTTCAATACAATGTATAGCCTGCACTCAAATATATACGTATGTTGTTTAAAAAAATATTGGTACTGATTACATAATGAGTAGGATACACGATGGAAATAACATAAAGAAACGTACTGCCGATTCAGCTTCCCTCACGCATAATTCCTTTTAAAACTAGTGGAAATTACTACTGCGAAGGGAGTATGCATGACGTAGCAGTGTGCCGTCCAAACAGGTCGTTGGCACCCAAGGTGATATTGGTGGATGGGTTGTCTGGCCCCACTTAATTCATGTGAGTGTTAATCGTCGTCTGATGCACTACTGATGTGCGAAATTTGGTGGAACAAGTTAATAGTTCCTGAAATATGTAAAAATTTTCTATTTTCTTACCTGCCAGTATTTTACAAACAGGCCGACACAAGAGGATCTCTGTAAACAATAGTGATACTTTCAATGAATACTGTTAGCGTACAAAATGTTGACGAATTTTGGTGAATTGTTTGATAGATATAACATATAACCTAAACGAAATTATGTATAGTAACCTTATTTATAACAAATTCCTGCTGCATCTAGAATATGTAAATTGATATGCCATACTGTTAACGTATTTATAGCAAATTATTGTTGCATCCAAAATATATAAATTTACATGCCATAATGTAAAAATATTTACGTATCAAATTTGGTGGGAATCGGTTGATTGGTCCTCGAGCTATGGCAAAATATCTCTATTTATTTCATGCGATGATCTTCATTAATGGAGATCAAAATGTTTATGTGTACGCATATTCGACGATTGTCATAGTAAGTGTAACAACACAGAGTGATGTTATATTCTGTTACATAGTTTCGTAGGCGTGGCATACTAAGTTAATTGTTTATAGAGCCACCATTCTGAAAATAAGCGTCTGAACAACTTAAAAAATATAAATTAATTTGGCCTAACAGTACAACTTATTCGCCAAATTTGGTAGGAATCAGTTGGTTGTTTCCCGAGATATAAACTTAAAACTTTATTTATTTTGTGTAAGGCCATCCAACGAAATGGAGGGAAAATGATGGTCTGTTTATACGCATTTGACGGTTGTAATAGATACTGACATCATACAAAGTTTAGTTGAAATTTCTGTCGTAGTTTCGCAGCTATACCATACCAAAACACAATGTTTATGTGGCCACCATTTTGAAAATATGTGCTTGGCTCACTCAAAAATTATTAATTTACATCATACCCTGCTGTAATGGCACTTGTTTACCATTTGGCTGGAATCTGTTAGTTTTTCCAGAGATATGAGAAAAATCATATTATTAATTTACATCATACCCTGCTGTAGTGGTACTTGTTTACCATTTGGCTGGAATCTGTTAGTTTTTCCAGAGATATGAGAAAAATCATATTATTAATTTACATCATACCCTGCTCTAATGGTACTTGTTTACCATTTGGCTGGAATCTGTTAGTTTTTCCAGAGATAAGATAAAAATCATATTATTAATTTACATCATACCCTGCTGTAATGGTACTTGTTTACCATTTGGCTGGAATCTGTTAGTTTTTCCAGAGATATGAGAAAAATCATATTATTTTTTTACATACTTATATTTAAAAATGGTAGACACAAAATACTTTGTTTACACTCCCTTAATTGAAAAAGTGTTACAAACAAATAAGGGTGGTACATAATATGGAATGGAATACATTTTCTTAAGGTACCCATTTCCGGAAATGCTTCCCTATAACCAAAATCGCGATTTTAGCGTGCAAGGGTGACGTCAGGTATTAAGAAATATGCATGAGAATCAGAATTGTAAAAAAAATTACTATAGAGCTAGAGTACAGCAGCTGCTCCGAATTGTTTCCTACGCATTCGATGCATGCTTTGCAGCGCTGCAGCATGTTGCGGAACACATCATTGAATATGGCCGACTCGTTCTTGATGGTTTCGAATGCTGCATGAAACCTGACCTCCAGTTCATTTATTATCTGGTATTCACAGGAGTGTTGTACACCAGTGTTTTTACGTGACTGCAAAGGTAGATATCCAAAGGTGTTAGGTCGGGGTGGCGAGGTGGCCAGACAATGGACCACCTACTGTGCGTCAAATGGGACATTGTAAAATAACCTTCAATCTATGCGTGTATTCCCCTGTACTTGATGTTATACCGGGTTGCCGACTAATTATGCTCGCTGGTATCACCGTGTTTTGGTATAAGGAGGTATTTAAGGACAAGGGTTCCTTAATAAAATATGTTCAATTTCCTCTCATGTACCACCCTTATTAGTTTGTAAAACTTATTCATTGGCATTCTGTATATTTCCAGCATACAAACGTAAATTGGAATCATTTCGCAGTCTGGGGCGTTTGTGTTTTTTGGAGTACCAAAACGCTGGTCTTCCACAGCACGTTGAAGGAGATGGAGGATTTTTTTTTCAAAGACATCTTTTAACTTGACTTATATTGGCCGTGATCTGTATAACGCTTTCGGCAACATAAATATGTATCCGTAATCAATTTTGAATGTCCTTAAGAAAGTTGTTTGTGGTAAATGTGATAGAATTATTTTCAAGCAGATTTTCCCAAAAAAAAAATTATAAGTGAGTTTTGGTTACTTATGTAAGTTTTGCCCTGAAATTTCTAAAATAATACTTATATAATTTAAATTATTTACAACTCACTGGAAATTCTGTGCCTGACATGTTCAGTGCGATAGCAACAAATCTGAAAATAAATGTGTGTTATTAGGCACTCATAAAATTGTTGAAATCCATTCTTTGTAGTCTTTTAAGTACCCAGCTCAGATCGTGCACATGTGCATTGTGAACGTTCGGTAGTGTAGCGTGCGAAGCTGCGACCGCGAACGCGGGTGCTCAGAGAATTAAGCAGACCAAGGCCTTTGTCGCATCATTGTAGGCCGGGTGCTGTGTAATCTGGGCTTTTCCGCGCTTGTGCCGTGTGCTTAGGTATAGTGTTCTGTTGTTCTAAACGGCATTACGTGTTCGCGGAAACGGCGAGGGATCCTCCCCAACATTCAGTGAACTGGCTGTGATTACGTGAGCAGGGGGTGGAAGTTCATCGGGAGAGATGGCACTCGAATTGTTTAAATAAAGCGTGTTTTATATATAGAGCCTACAAAAACTGAAAAAAATTATATAGTTGAGTAAAACGAGATCTGTTTGGAACAAACAGATTAACTGCTTACATAGGGACACTAGAATATTTTGTGGCTGAAAAAAAAAAGTTTTATTCTCTTATTTGGTTGCTACAGATGTGTACTACTTGTTTGGCACAACTAAATATTTGTGTGAATGTAGTTATATAACAATTTCGGCTACTACATATAGGTTTAAGTGAGGACAAAGAACCAAACTCGGGGTGTTTGACCCGAACTCTGCACCCTAGCGTTTTCGAACCTATTCACTGCTAACATAATGGCTATATTCTCATAATTACAAAATATATACAGAATAAAATTTACATCACATATTTTCAAGATATGTAGCTTTATTTTATTTTTTAACTATTACATTGGGAAAGTTTACACTTTTGACTTTTAGTTCGCCTGAAGACGAGAACAGATGTCAACTCCAGAAACGTCGCGATAAGCTCGTACAAAATACCTACTGTGTTCTTCTGTGTCGCCTTCGTTGTTTCTTCCAATCTTGTACGAAATCTTGTCTTCGTTCCAGTGTTCGTCTGTGTGGTCTTAGTTGTGTTGTGCTTGGTTTTTCACTTTATCAGTTTGATTGAAACCAACTATACGCCTGTGACGTCATCGTTGTGTAGTTCTCGTTTTTATCACTTTTTGTTTGATAATTCGTTCTGTAATTTTATTTTATGTTTTTATTTATTATTATTTGTCTCGGCAAATTACTTGTGAGATTTATTTTTATCTTAATTTATATAATTTGACTGCAGACACACTTGGCTCGTTTTACGTGTTTATTTCATGTCTCAGAATTGGTTTTCTACTACGGCATAGTGTAGCAATAGAGCATGTTGAAAATATGTAACTTAATGTTCGTGAAATTATTAGGAACCAATAAACGCACTGTCTAACACTGCTGTTATCATATTGTAACATAAATTGTAAACAAATTCTCGATCTTTGAATTCGAACCAAGGTAAACAAATATTCTGATTACCCCCCAAAACATCATCGGGTACTGAATACGAAAGGATTGTCAACTCCTGTAGCGTTACACGAAGTGAAACATTTCGAGAAGCTCAATAACATTTACGTTAATTTGTATTCCTTGATAGAAAAGAATAGGAATATTGTTGACGAGGTGTTCGATAATGCTAGGGAAGGACGTATCGTACCCATTCGCATTTTCCTGTGTGGTGTGAGCATCATGTGAACATGTTTGCTATTCGTGTTAGTGCTAGTACCGTTCATTTACATTTTGTACTGATAAAGGATTTGTCATGTCTGCATTACACTCAATTGAATAAGAAGAGGGAGTAAAAATGTTGTTTCCAAGTTTAGCCTTCAGTATTCTACAAATGAGGAGAAACTCGTAAAACATAACAATGCATGCCAACAACTCGATACTGTTTGGTGTACTTTCCCAGCTGAGGGAAATAAGTACATGCAATTCAGTAATTTTGCCGAACCCCAAATAATGCGTTTTATTGCGTACTGTGATACTGAAGATTATTTGAAACACATGTCCACTTGCTTACTCCATAATAAGGTTAGTGACACAACAACCATCAACAAACATGTTCCATATGCTTATAGCATTTTGCTTGTGTGTGGTTAAAATTCCTCTTTAACCCAGTACCACGAGTTTATGAGTGATTATTGTGTGTAAAATATGGTTGATAAATTAGTTGAGCTAACAAAGTGAGTTGCAGAAGTATGCAGCACGACAGTTGCAATGAAGCAAATGACAATAGTTGACAGAGCTATACTTGCGCTCAAACAAGGTATCGTATTGGCAATAAACATCTCGGCAAAATTTTTGTGATCGACCAGGATGATTTGACGATTCTATCAGTGGCCACACACATTATCAATGCAACTTATTGTTCAGACTATAAAAGAACAAACTTATAGCTGTATTTCACAATCTGCAGTATTATGGTGCCCACATTTTAATGAAACCATTAGATCAACAACACATCATACAGCCTGATGGAAGCACGATAATTGAAAATCCGGGCGTGATAAAGGTGATCGGAACCACCTTATAAGCGCATTACAAAACACATTCCCCATGGGATATACTTGCAGGAAGGCACACAAGTTGCACAAATGCATTTCATTGATATGCTTAATTTATTGAAAGCATCACTGGAAATATTCGCAGATATTTAGTCTTCTGCACAGATGGCTATCACCCGGTCACAGTTTCCAGAAAATACTCAATTTGAATTGGCACAAAGAAAAAGAGTATTTACTTATGATTTTGTTAAGTCTATTTAGAGCCTGAACTGTACCTCACTGCCACCGAAGGACGCATTTCATAATGTAACGAAAGGCAAGTACATAAGCGATGAGGAATACGCCCATGCTCAATCTGCGTAAAATGTGTTCAACTATCAAAATTTAATTTACTATACAATACGGTACTCATGTATGGACACACATTTGTAGGCAGATCTGACTGAGAACTTCAGAACCTTATGTTTGGCAGAACACTGTCTTCACCCCACAAAGTACATCACAGATCCTCTCTCTTGGGATGCTCTTTTATTAAAAACTGGTATGCGACTATAATTGTTGATGGATGTAGATAAGTATATTTTTATAGAGCATGGGGTCAGGGGTGAGATTACCCAGGTTTTCAGAAGGCATGCGGAAGCTAATAATATTTACGTTTGTGAGAAATATGTCCCAAGTGTGGCAAAGAAATATATTTGCTACTTCGACGTCAATGGACTGTTCAGCCACACAATGAAGTGCTAGTTACCGATTGGTATTTTGGAGTGGGTTGACTCAGCTGAGTTTTCAATGTATGATTTTTACGAACATAGATAATGCCGCGGATACCAAATTTTTTTTTGCAGAAGTTGATTTAGGTTTTCCTGTTGAATGTCACAATGTGCTAGCAAATCTGCCTCTGGCTACATCAAGTGCCATACCATCGAATGGCAAGACTGAAAAATTGCTTTTGACACTAGCTCCATGGAATAATTGTTGTGCATAGGGAATACTGAAGAACTATTTGACTTATGGAGCCAAACATGACTCTGTTCACTGCATTCTGCACTTTGAGCAAAAAGTATGGATGGCTCCGTACATCACTTTCAACATTGAAAAACATGCTCAGGCATCGAATGCATTCGAGAAATCATTTTGAAGTTAATAAATAATTCCGTATATGGAAAAACTTTACAAAATGTCTGCCTGGAAAGGGACATCAGAGTCTTATTGTTTTATGATAATATATATGGCACAGCAGAATTGATTGGGTGTCTGACATTCAAGGCAAGGCAGAACTCAATGAAAATCTGGTCTTAATTGAAATGGACAAGGTATCTGTTACGTTTAACACACCTTTGTATAAGAGTGTTGCTGTTCTGGATTTGTCAAAATTGTTTCTATATGACTTTCACTATAATGATATGCAACAGAAATTTCCTCAGCCAGCTTTGCATTTTCTATACTGTAATACTGATAGTCTGATCTATCAAGTAGTCTCTCGATGTGTATGAAACTATTTCCTCTGATTTGGCTGTACGGTCTGATACTTCAAATTATGCCCCAGATAATCCGCAAAAGTTATGAAGGATGGATGCACTGGTCGCATCATAACATACTTCGTAGGTTTACATCCGAAACTTTACACATATACTGTTTTGAATGAGCAGTGTGTGCGTAAAGCTAAGTGTGTGAAAGCTAACGTTTTTCCAGTCACTCCTTTACAAGGATTATTGGGAATGCCTCATGCAAAATTCATGGATTATGGGGACCCAATATCATTTCTGTTCGTATGCCCACGATGTCTTCTTCAAATGTGTGACTTTGAGTTGGATAACGTGTAGACTTTACTTTAGGGACACTACCTCAAAAACAGCACCGAATTAACCTGCTCGGCAATGTCGTTCCCTACCCTACAGCATGCCATTCACATCAACATATGTCTGCTATTACATCCATTACACATTGTCAGATAAACACCTGCTTGCTACTCCACATCATCTGTTTGCGCAAGACGTGGGGTAATATCCGTAGCTTCAGCTAAACGCCATCTACCGGCTTCCAAAGATTCTCCATGAACAGGTTCGTCACATAGAGGCTCCAGTTTTACTAAACACCATCAACAAGCTTCTAAAGAAACTCCATCATGCAGCGAGGGTAGTTTACTAGCTCGCCGCATATCTAGCTGCGTGGGAAGAGTTACCTCGTAGCCTGTTATCCACTCCAAAGAAGTAGGTTACTTGCCACCGGCACCGTCAACCTGCTGCCAGTTCAACATGAATGTGTTTATAATTGTGAAGACAAAGATGCGTATATTTGCTGTGTAAATACAAGTGAAAACAAAGATGATGTGTTTATAAGCAAGTAAATATTTCGGAATATGTTTAGAGTATTATGTAAGTATTACAGTGGCAACTATGAGTGTACGATGGAGATGTGTATACTGTGTGAAGGAATAGTATTAAATAGCTATTTCAACCTATTTCTCAGTGTGGTTTTTTCACTTTCTTCAAAGTATGTATTTTGGGATAAACGTTTGTTGCAACATAGTGGATACATGTAACTTGATAGCCAGTTACGTGAAAAAGCATAACTGGTATATACGTAATGGTAGTGAACATAGGTATTGGAGATGGTGAAAATAAGTTTAATAAATTGGGTACACGTAGATATTTTTGGACAATTGAGAAAATATTGTCTGTCACTTACACAAAAAGGGAAAAAACAGTGACGCTAATTTAAAAAAGGGAAGTACAATTAACATGTAGAATGATAAACGATCACGCGAAAAAGCCTAGCTGGCATATACATATTACAGGCAAAAAACCTGATGGAAATATTTAAAAAAGGGAAGTACACCTTAACAGGGTACTACACTTAGAATGATAAATAGTTGCATGAAAAAAGCATAGCTGACATATACTCATTACAAGAAAAAAATTGATGGAAATATTCAAAAAGAAACGTAGACTTTAACAGGTTGGGTGCATGCAGAATGAAACATGGTTGTGTGAGATAAACGTAACTGATATATACATGAAAAAGTGTTGGAAAACATTAAAAGTAAAGGTTTGCTTTTACCTGTTTTAATGCATGAAAAATATTGTTTTACTGTTTATTTGAGGAACATGTGAATGACGGTAGGTAAAGCCCAGTATCATCACCATGCATTTTAAAAGATATGTTTGACACAAACTTAGTTACCATAGCAATGTAAGGGCTTAGGTAGGGACCACTCACTTTCGCTTTTCTTAGCAGGATAGAGGAACCTTCCCGGGTGGCGAGCAACCAACACCTGCTGCGGTTGTGGTTGTCGTTCCGGCAAAGAGCAGGCATGACCAGAGGTTCAGTCACTTTGAGTCGGAGACGGTTTAAGGTCCCTTACCTATAATTAACATTCTAAGACAGCGGATGTATATCACAAACATATTGGTGATTCACAGCTCAGTTACGAGTGAGCAGTGGTCAGGGTATGATGATTAATTACTATGTACTTAGTCTCAATACATGTACTTATTCGTGGTACTTATTCATTATGCAATTACTCGTTACACCTAATTATATATTACGCAGTTAATTATTATGCGTAATTGTTTGTTATACAATAGCTCATTATGCAATCAACACATAATTACACCTAATCCACCCCATATGGTTCTCGAACCAAGGGCTGGCTCCTTAAGCCTTCTCGTCCAACCCTACACCTCCCTTACCCCTAGTCATTAACCTTGTCAGTTGTGCTTCCGCAGCCAATAGGTAAACGTGTGCACTTAGTGTGTATTTATTCCTGGTACAATTTCGTTATGCAATTACTCATTACAAAATGACATGTAATTACACCTAATTAACCTCTATGGGTTTCGAAGCAAGGACTGGCCCTACACCACAACCGCCACCCCTCCATAAATTTAGAAGTCTCGCAAATGTCACTTGGGTGCTTTGCGGACCAAAAGGATACCCCCACAAGCAACAGCCAATCACAGCACACCTAAGAAGGGGTGGTAGAACCCGTCAGCCAACCACAACACACCTCCTAGTGTGGAAGGGGGATGCCTCTCGGAGAGGCCCCTTCCAAGGTTAACCAAATGACAGCTCGGTCATGCTTACCCCCCTGCTACTCGTACATATAGATATTCACAATACGTGAAATGCAGGGCGAATTTAACGTCTATCTTAAACACCAATGAAACAAGATGTTACTAATATAACAAATTAACTTACTTTCCTCTACATGGGTGCATGTCATTATTCATACAGTTCCTCATAGCCTAGATATCCTTAGACGTCCCGTTAATAGTAATATCAATATACCTGAAACCAAAAACATCCACACTTACATTACCCAGGAATCTAGCCGAAAAAACCTCGAACTATAGGCTAACGCGCATTAATTTGCATTACGGAGGTCGGATTTGGAGCATCAACTTCGGGTGTAATCAGTCAATGTTTTTCAGTAGTAGGGTTTACTAATCTGAAATATTTACACAGTCGTAATTTCGAAATTGAGTGTCTGATACACTTAGCACACTTAAGTGTACATGTCCCAGATGAGCGCTACTTGTGTGAATAATTCAGTGAAAATCGGTTGTATGGGTCCCGAGTTTTAAAATAAATTTCATATTTCTTATCTGGTGCTATGTTTTAAAATTGCCTAATAAGAGATTCTGTATACGATGCTTCTAATAGATACTTTCAACATACAATGTTTGGACGAATTTGGTTACATATATGACAAACTTACATAAATTGATTATATGGCCCCATTTTGAAATCAGCACCTGACCTTACTTAATTCATGTAAGTTTACATGACAGTCTGTAACACTACTGGTGAGCGAAATTGAGGGTAAATTTGTATAAAGAGTTTAGTAATATGTTTAAATGTTTCATCTTCTCACTTGGGTGTGTTTCAGGAAATGGCGGGCAAAAGAGGATATTTGTATGCATATTTAATATTTATAATGCTTATTGTTTTATGAATGTATGTTGACATTTGTTGAATTGTTTTATAGTTATAACATACTCATAAATGATTTATATAATCGCAATTATAACAAAGGCTTGCGTTACTTAAACCATGTAAGTTTAGGTGCCCTACTCTAGCATTATTTGCGTGTAAACTTTTTCGGGAATCAGTTGATTGGTCCTGGAGAAATGACTTTAACTTACATTATATTTTTATGTGATGATCTTCGTAAACGCAGCACAAAAATGTTTAAATATTAGCATATTTGAAATTTGTAGTAGATACTGTTAGTGTACAAATCTAAGTTATATTCGGGTACATAGTTTCGTATATTTAGCATACTAAGCTAAAATGTTACACACCCTATTATATAATAGGACGATCTCTGTCTGTCTGTACGTCTTCGATACATCTAAGTCCCTCGAAACAACAAAAGTTCTTCAAATTTTGTAGAGCGAATTCTCAGGGTCAAATACACGTCAAGTTCGAATTTCAGCAAGATTAGATTAAGTAATCATAACTTTTGTATCTAAAAACTCATTTTTAATTACTTTTTTACTATGAAAGTTTTGTAATAATCCATAGAGATTATTGAATAGAGATATGAAGGTATTGGAATATCATTTTAGTTTACTTTAAATGTCTCGCTTCGATGTTGAGTTAATTTCCAAGTGGCGCCACAGTGGATCAGTGAATAGAGCGGTTCCAAGTGGGGCCTTAGTGGCTCAGTGGATAGAACTATGTTAAGTGGGGCCGCAGTAGCCCACTGGATAGATAAATACCCAATCGGACAGCAGTCGCTTCAATGTTGAGTAAATTTCACATATGTTTATTTTTTATCTTTGTATGATAAGCAAAATTTGCAACTTGTTAACTATTCTAGGCACGTGACAATACTAAGCAAATATCACGGGCTGGTCCCCTAGTTTAAAGAATAAAGCACCAGTCAGTATATACATATACTTCTTTATTTTCCATTGTATCTGGAGAAAATACTCGTTTTCATGTCGGTGGCTGCATAAATGTTATTTTTACTCCAAAATGTTTTGAACAGATTGCAAGCATGTTTTTAAATCTAGCACTTTCTAAACAAATTTTATTTTACGCAAGCAGCAGTGTCCTTCCCTGTTGGAACAAGTAAAGAATTCTTTTAGGTGAGGTATGAAAAATCTTGAGAAATTCCTATTTAGGTTTTTAAATTATTAAATTTTACCGTGTTTCCCATTATGAATTTCTTCCATTCATTAAGCTTTCCTAACAAACTGAAAAATTTAGTCATGTAGCATCACCCCCTGCATCCTTCTTCCTCATCTGGGCAATGTACAACCTCATGTATAGCTAAGTTTGTTTAATTATTGCAGCAAATTCTGCTTGTCTTCCTCCACTGAACAACTTATAATATTCGCAAAACATTAAATTTCTGAATTAAAATCATTTCTATGAATACCTGATATTAAAAAATGTACTTTACAATATCAATATATATGTTTTATTTCTAGCAAACTATCACAGAAATCGAGAAGCCATGATACATTTTACATGTCCCAGTTCATCTTTCATTGCCATATGAAATTCGCCACGTTAACTGAAAAAATAAAATAAAATTCAACCTATAAGATCCAAAACCATTTCCTTTTAACAATATTATTTTTTACAGCATTTCAGTTCATTATATTTGCATAGTGTTCGCCATACTGCATAATGTGCGCTATTAATTGTTTGAGTTTGTTGTTACATATACATTTTTTCGTGCATTCAGGTTAGTATCAGTTTTTCCTTCCCAGTCATACCCATCGTTTTTCACTATGCAAGCTAGAATGCAAAATGTTAATTTTTTTAAAGCCAGTGTTATTGCACTATTGTTTGTGAAAATTGCAACACCCAGAAAGAATGTCCCGAATGAATCCAAACTCGGAGGATGTGTAAAACAGTTTATCAGCAATAAGGGATTAGGATTGCAAAGAGATGGCGTACACGTAAGCCCAGCAGTGCCCTCTAATGTGTAACATATAAGGTCTGTGTTACGTCAAGTTGAGACAGTGAAGAGCCTTTAAACGAAGTGAAAGCAAGTACCAGTATGTCTCGTTGACGTCAAATGGCACCATAACAGCATCCTAGTGATTCCGAAAGGGGCAGAATTATCGATCTCCGATAAACGGCTCTGTCATACCTTTACATTTCGGCTCGTACAGGGCATGCTGCTATGACAGTGATGCGCGTTTGTCACCAACGAATATAAGAGGGTCGTACACAGCCACGAGCGTGTACGAGACCACGCTGTGTGTCCACAGCACGGAATGCCCACCATCTTGTCCGCATGGCCATAACGGACCGTACAGCCTCGTCCACAGTGTTTGCTCGACCCTGGAGCACTAAAACGGTTGTGAACCTCTCTGCTTCCATTGTCCAGAAACCACAAACGCCTCAGACTGAAATGGGCACGTAAATCCATCACTGGCGTGCTCCGTGGCAAAATGCAGTTTTCGGACGAGTCAGTCTGCCCTAGAATGATGGCTGCAAACGTGTTAGACGCTACCGTGGTGGCCGCAATATGGCGGCCTGTGCTGTGGAGGGGCATAGCGAACAAAAGTAAATTATGATAGTTTGTGGCGTCATTAGATACACATGCAATTTCTACTCCTACATACTGAGGGCAATCTGCACAGCAACCGCTGCATCAGGGAGGTTTTAGAGCCCGAGGTACTGTCCCTCCTTCAGGAGACTCCTCATGTCATATTTCAGTAGAACAATGCCTGGCCACATGTGGTGAGAAGTGTGCAAGCCTTCTTTAATGAACTACGGGTACTATTGCATTCCGGCCTGCACGTTCGTTTGACACGTCGCTCACCGAGCATGTCTGGGATATGGTAAGTCGGTGAATTTTTCGTCATGCACCTCGAGCAACCGCTGTTGATGTTTTGTGGACTCTCATACAAGCAGTGTGGATGAGGATTCCCAAGGAACATATCCAGGTCCTGCCTGATTTAATGCCATGACGTTTAGGGTCTCTGATTGCATCACATAGGGGCTTCACATCATTCGGAATTCTCAAGGACAGAGATAATGTACAGCTGTGTAATCCTGATCGATTGTGTATTGCCATGTACCTTATATGTATTATAACGCTAATTTAAATTACATGTATCCTTGTTGGTGTTGCATTTTTCACAAACTTTTTTGTATAATCCGGTATACATTCATAATTCACTAAATAGAGTTATATTTAGTAATATGTTCCCGCACTGGAGATATATTTTCCTTTCCTATTTCACGCAAACATTACACAGTGTATCAACTCAAAACTTTGAGTCCCAACCCATTTTAGTAAGAACTTGTAGCCTGTTCAGCCTAGTTTCATGGAATGGCAAATTTCTTAACACTATTTTTATCATCTACTCGAATAACCAAAAGTTGTTGCATCTTGCAAAAGATTTTGACATTTACTCTGTGTTTACTCTTACGGTTTATTACATAACATGTTCAAGAATGTCGTGGCTTTAACATCCCGCCCGTTTTCTGATGCGAGAGTGTCGCTTGTCCTGATGATTTCTTAGGGCCATGTGCGCATATACAATTTGTATTCCAGTTAGAGTAGGTCTTCACTTAAAATAGTATTTTTTCAGACATTATACGGGCGGTGTACAACTAAAAAAGTGTTAGGTTTAAAACTTTTTTTTAATTGTATGTATTCAAGGTTAAGTTTCACATTATTTGAACTGCATATAACAACTATGTCATCTCATCCTTAGAGGTTTAGTTGTTTTAGGTTGATTCAGCACTTTCGAAAGCCTGACTTATCATCGTCCCCTTCCAACAGTCGCGTGTCCCTCTGTGGAAGACATAATAGGTAAACCACACTAAACGATAAAACAACAACGCGAGATTATAACAAACGTAAACGTATCGCCCTTATGTCTCTCATATGTAAGATACTAAATAAAAAATTTGGCGATGACTAAATTAAACACTACACTTCTTACGTAAGTTTATGTGTGTAGAAATAGGCTACGCATCTCTTCCCAATTTTCTGCCAACATAAATGAAGCAATCCAGTCGAGGGTAGCTAAAAAATACTAATATAACCGTGAATTAGCTACAGCCATATGTCTGGATACGTTGCAAAGGAATTAAAGTTGCAATAAAAGTTTAGTACTCGAGTGCTGCTGCCAACATCCCATTAGTTTTCGAAGTGTATCATCACCGAAAATCTCACACAGGAGATTATACTAAGATGCTAGAAGTGAAGTTTCTTTTGGTTTCCTGTGAAAATCTTAACCAAAGCATCAGGTAACATTGCCAGCAAAATAGTGTATGTGGGTCCTACCATTTTCCAACCGGATTTCGCACCTAGCGACAAATGTATGATGTTTACAAGAGGATCGATTTATTCCACACAACTACATCGCCTTTGGTGGAAACTTTTAAAGCATGCGAGTAAATCAATGTATCTGAAAACCAATTCCCATATCAGCAGAAATTCACCGTACTTTATTTGTACCGGCGGCATGTACTGAAGCGGCAGATACTGACTTTAATCATTTCTCTCGCGAGGCGAACTGCAGGTGGTGTGTAATTTTGTTTCTGTGTTGCACCGCCTCTGCTGGGACGAGGAATGAACATTGCGTCGTACATCTGCAAGGACACAATGGCCCTCAATCACCTAACTACTGTGACGGGTGTACGCCGAGTGTTGTTTTTTTTTTACCTCTAAAAACAACCTCGATAACAGAGATGGGATGTCCGGAACGCTCCTGTATGTGTTATTACGAATTGTGAGTTGGCCGCTCCCAAGCCCTCCACCACCCGCTTTCCTACCTCATCGTCTGTCTGATCCAGATTACCGACGTGATTAACTTTGAAGGATGGTTTGTAATCGGCGCCGGGGAGTGGGCGCACAGGAATTGAACGCTTTTCGCAGTATTTCGGTTTGCCCGAGGATTTTTTTTTCGAAGGTACGAGAGGGTTAGTAATTTTTTTGGCGGTCCTTTCCCCACCCTCTTCGCCGCTCTCTTTAATTCCATTCACCCCACACATGTTCCCCCGCCGCAAAGCCATCCACCCCTCGATGAGGGATGAAATCATGGGACTGGGAAGAAGGGAGGAGGAAAGTGAGAGCACTGGGTGCATTCGAACAAATATGACAATCGAAGGGAGCAATGCCTCGTCGGCGCTTTTTAAAACCTGGACAGCAATGGAGTGTTTTTTTGCCAACGTGGCGTCATCACTGTAGTTAGGGATGGACTTCCGGTCCGAGCCCTGGAGCAGAGATCATGATTAATGTATCCTGTCGTCACCGCCGTCAAGTGTTTATTTACCAGGAGCGCATCCACTGGGGAGAGGGGATCTGCAAGTATTACATTATAGTATGTTCTTTCTCATGTTTGAACTCTAAAATACAAGTTCCAAAATTTATTATTACCAATCAAATTTCACCTTTTCTCTTTTCCCAGTGTTGTCTGCACACTCCTTCCCAACTGCAGACTTAATTTGCCTTGATTATAAAATACGCACACTCTTCCTCCTTCAACCGCGCTCACAACACATTTAATTCCTTAAAAAACCGAAGGAAATCGGTGACTATGAATAAACGAACGCCCGTTATGTGAAGGAACTGGGTATAAAACCAAATTCTCCGAGGTAGAGTATTTTGTGGAAAATAGATTACCTTTAAAGTAGGAGTGTTATGGACGTGAAGGTCACCTCGCCTTTCGACGATTTTACCCAAACTTGTGAAACACACTCCGAATGAATAAAAACATTCATCCATACTCTAATCAGTTGCTAAAAAGAGTGTAATTTTTCTTTCGCATATTTTATTCAATGAAGTACGTACAAAAATTTCATTCCAATTCTTAGAAAATTATTTTATTCTCAAATTTCATAATTTGTATATCGATGATTTCTCGAAACACTTGTTTTGAGCGTCATAGTTGTAACCAGTATAAAGCGGAAGAGGTGCTGATCTTAAGTTATATTGTAATGCAATGTCCGAATACTGACAAATACTATAGTTACACTGGATTCGAGTTTCCCATGTGCTACATCATGCCAACTGGTAATTTTAATTGAGCTTTAAATTGAGCTAGTCATGAAGTATTTGAATACCTAAAATAAAAAGAAGAAACTTTATTTGTTTATTGCATGTATACTGCTGGGCATGGAGATCGCTACACACATAAGACGTCATCGACGTCCAATAAAATTAAGATCAAGTATCATACAAGTCGTGCAATTAATTACTACTTCTAAAGTGACGTCACTGCAAAACGTGATATGCCAGTACCCACTGCTTAAAAGGACCATATACATGGCTGGAAAGGCAGATATCTGCATGCTAAGAGGCATATCAGTGTGTCACGGCGTCGCATTCATGAGAATATCACCATCCAGACCCATTAGAACTGTTCCGCATCGTCAGACTGCACTAAGCCAGGTGGTCGTCTTGTTTTATAGCCATTCATATTGACAAAGCCGTAGTAGTAGGGGCGTGCCGATTTCAGATACAAAGAGATGCCACCTTTTTTGATTGACTTAATTAATTTGATGTCAAATTGATATCAAAGGGTTAATTAACTTTATTGAAAGGGTTAATCAAATTTAAAGGGTTAATCAAATTGTTAAATTGAAGGGGTTAAATTTTAATGAAAAAGTTAAATGTATTGAAAGGGTTAATTTTTTGTTTTGTGTAAGAGAATACTCATTGCCTTCTTGCTTTCCTTTTGTGGGAAGCAGCTCTTGTAGATGTTGTCACCACGAATACTGACTCTCGACTGACCAGAATGGTGGTTTGCAATGTGTTATATAGGTGTTTACTTTAGTGCAAGAGTCGGCTAAATGTAAATGTTTTATGTTGTTTGGGTTGGAGGTGGATATTGCTCGTAGATGGTAGATAGGGGATTTTTACGAATATATTTAAAACAAAGGAGAAATTCAGAGTGTTTAAATTATTTCTACATATGAATAAATTATACGAGAGAGAATTTTAACAATGTGAATATAATCTGGTGTCGACAAGTGCAAACTCATTAAACTATGGCAATTACGTGAATTTCCAGTATGGAATTAAACGTTATATCATGTCATTACCCTGAGCTGTATGCTAGTAACATAATTTACACAAATGACAAGTATAACGAATTAACACAATTACAGATGGAATTAATGATCTACAAAAGATGCCCCTAGAAATTAAAGAAACACTTAAAAAATATTTATATGATGCCTCTTGTACATTCCTTACATGTCTGTCTGCCTGTGAGACTGGTGAGAGACTTTAGAAATGTAATCTACACATTAAAAGAAATTAATTGATTAACCTTTCTAATGAAATCGCACCTCTCCTAAAACACATCCTACCACCTCGGAGGATGGTGAAGGAATGGCGTCAGTGTATGACGTGTGCCAACTTATATACGTGGAGCTTGTGGGCGAGTTGAAATTAAGATTTACACACTACCCATACGCATCGCGAATTATATCTAGAGAAAATGTATCCCTACCAAGCAAGCTACAAATTTCCATAAGGTCTGGTAAATAGAGTGCACTTGTTAACACAAACGCGAGTTGAAAATGGTATGAAGTTTCGTCGACCAAGCTCAGAAACATACTTGAGATGATTATAAAGATAACAAATGCACTATATTGGGCTATCACACAAAATTTTTCCAATAAATTAAAAAAATCTATAGTATTTCACACATAAGATTACAAATAATGTGAACGAGATCTGAACCCCTGAGCATATAATATTGCTTAACAAAAATTGTGGCTACCACACTCTGAAGCCCCGTGTATACGAAGGAGCTATTGAGGTAAACACTTGTCTAGTTCAAGCTTCTATGAGCAACTGAAGATGGTGGCAAATGGATACAGGGCTGCAGATAGCTCTTCACCTCCGCCACCCCTAGCTAGAGTACACTACTCTGTCCTTGTGGTTACTCATCCATCTGCCCTCGATTGTCAATTTTTTGGCAATGTACAAAAATGGCGACGACTGGATAGAGGGCTTTACATCGGACCCACTTGCTGTAGGCACCCCCTATCCCCCTCGCCATGCCAGAGCGCCATGCCCGAGGTCAATAATACCATCCCTTCCACCCCAACTCCAGAAGCTGTCTTCACCTGAAAAGTCAGTTTCTTCTCCAAGGCCATGTATCCCCAGCCCAGAATGCATATTTAGAATATCTTGAGAGCTGGCCTGTCCCACAGCCCATCCTTGCTACCGATCCAAGGTCATGTAAGAGCTGGAATACTCCCCGTGAATTAAAATTTCACAACTCCCACCTATCAAAATTCATATTCCTAAAATAAAGTTTCTTTAATCCCTAAGGTAATCCCCAGATTTAACATTCCAACAACTATGGTATATTTGAATCAAGCAAAATATGATTTGAAAAAATTTCCTAGAAATATAAGACATATTTGATTCACTTGTTAAAAAAATACTTTTTACAAGTATTGAAACAAGACCAAGACATATAGTTATTCGTCTAGCAAACAAATATACCTATTTCAAGTGTAGTTTTTCCTAGCCCAGAATTTCGACTCTACTATCATATAGGAAAATATAATATAATCTCGTTGAAGTTTAAAATTCCTTGTTAAGAAATAATTAGTTCCAAATTTATTGTAAACAAATAATTTGTGTGTTAAAAAGAAAGCAACACATAGCTTTCTACACTGACATATTTTTACAAAAGATATGGGTACGAGTAATTTTAAAACCTTGCAGACAATACCAGGTAATGGATAGCCGAGAATTGAGTGTGTTTGGGGAGCGAGCAAAATTTAGGTCTCGAGAGCTGATGAAGGTGAAGCGAGGTGAGTATGGAGCAGCATAAGAGAGTGCGCGGGCCGGAGTTTTAAACCGCTTGCAGTGCTGCATGAGAGGGAATGGTTCACTAAACTGTTGCTACCTGTGCCGCACACCACTATCCATACCTGCCAGCTTCCATCCGCCCTATAACCTTCCCTTTACGCGCAGAGCCTGGTGGTCGCCTCCATGCATGTGCAGAAGCGAAAAAACTTCCCCGTCCCTCTGCCACCACACATAAACTTCACACGACATGCATCGCCCTCCCTGTAGCTCACGTCCACCATACAATTCATGGTATATCAGGACCTGTCCAGCCTCGTGTTTCTTTCACAACTTTTAAAGCAAGTGTACTGTGTTTACAATACAACATTGAATTTTAAGCCCAGCTTTAAATAGCAAAATTTTATATCTTAAATATGATTTTTAAAATAAAGTGCATTTCTCCACACCATTAAAGTACTATACACCATTAAAACAAGTGTACACCACAAATAATTTGCACCATAAAAGTAATTTACACTGTAAAAAGTTATTTTTTATATAATTTAAAACTTATATAATTTTATATAGATTATTGTATCAGACATTTAAACGAGGGGTAACTATTATTGCTCTCTTAAAAGTTACCAATTTCCAAAAACTATACCATTTCAAGAAAAAGAAAGATCACCTACCATAAACAACTACGAAACCTAGAAAAGTATTCCGACACACTAACAATGAATCACTTCACTATTACATAATGAAACATATAATATCATAGAATTCTAATCCGAAAATGAATTCTAGGAAACAATATCCAAATTTCAAAAAATATATCATGTTACAGGTGCATTCTAAAAACATTAAAATGTAATCAAATCACGAATGCATGTAAGTTGAAAAATTTGCGAAATAGCATTTCAATTACAGGAAATTACAACAACTCATTAAACAAATCACGTTCTAAATGTGTAAGTTTTAACTGTCCACGAAATTTTATCCAATTGCCAAGAAATGAATATTAAGAGCAATTAAAGAACACGAGATGCAAATACGAACATTAATTGCAAATCCAACACAACTATTTAACATCTAAACATGATGAATGACAATATGAAACAAACAACAAATTAACTTCTAAATGTGAATTTTCAACTAAAACATTCTATCACAGTTACCAATTGAATTACATATCAAATGTACAATACAAATTGCAAATCACCTAAATATAAATATCACATTTTAAAGGAATTAATAACACTGGATTACCGCTCAAACGTTAATCCAATGAAACGAGAATCCAAACAACAAAGGGTGTGAGTGCACAATTGAACATCGAATACACATCCAGAGGTTTATAAAATAAAAAACATATCAAATATTATTTAAAAATATTTTATGTAGTATCATAATTTTACTAACACTGTGTTACAATCTTTTAAGATCATGATTCTTAACCAAAAATTATGTGCTTTTGAGAAACTCCTTCTTCGAAACAAGGACATAGCTTTTTTCCTCTTAATGATTTTATCAACTAAATATTCAATTGGAGAAATAAATTTTTGCAATTCATGTTCGTTAAATCCTCCTTTTATTGGTTCGCCATAATATGTTTCTTGGTAATACATTCTGGGATGTGTTTGTCTAATTGAAATAATTTTAAATATTTCAAAAGACCAGTTCACCGTAATTATTTTCTCAAAGATTATCTTCTGCTTCGAGATATCTATAAAGTCACAAAGTTTGAACTTTGGTTTTCTTCCTTCGATTATTTTAATAATATTATAAATAGTTTTCATTAAACTATTATCAGTAACTTCTTTAGGTGCCATCTTGATAGATCTATGATATCTGGAATTACAAAATTTAACTATTTCAGGCAAAACATCAACCCATTTGTAAGTCCCCCTCATTGTGAAATGTTTGTATATTAACTGTTTAATCGATTTGTTGTAACGTCCCACACCACTGGATTTAAGATCCGAATACGCTGTGTAGTTATTAATACCATATTCGGTCACTAGTTTCTGGAGTGGTGCAGAAAAAAAAAACAGATCCTCTGATGGTTTGCAGAAAATTGGGGGGTCACTCATTCAAAACGATCTTCATTTCATCTGTAATGTGTTTCCTAGTTTTTTCAAATGTATACCTCAACCATATTTCGAATAAACATCTATTATGGTTAAAATATAATTGTATCCGTTATTGTATGTGGAAAGCAATGTCATTTTACACAAATTGGCTTGAAAAAGATCTTCTAGGATATCCTATCTTTGCAATAGCATGAATCTCTTGAGCAATCTTACAAAACTTCATTGATAATCTAACTGCCTTCTTTCAAATCTTCAATAATAGAAACAATTTTGTTTGTATGTGAATTATTCCCAGACTCTATAGAAGCAAATAAGCAATTTTAATCAATCGACCAATTCATTAGGATTATTTCAATATACAGGTGAAAAGTGGTTAACAATTTCATCTTTATATATTCAACATCTTAATATATCTCCTATTAAATGTATCTTTGGGTGATTTTCATCTTCTGAACGAATGTTAGCGTTCGTTCGACGAACAAGTTCATTATATTTCTGTAAATCGGTATCAGAATAACCGTTTGGAAAATTTTTAATCAATAATTCAAACAATCCTTTAATCACATCAGTTATGTAATCACCTATTTTAATTTTATTATCAGGAAAAAATGTAATTACAAAATCTCCCAGGAACTAGACATATCATGCCGAAAAACTCCAAAGGCCGTATCATGCTTAGACAAAATTGTGTTAAAACTAAATAACGCTGTGTTAAATGAGATAGGGGTTGCTGATTTTCTTCATTGTTAAAGGTTCTTCAGTTTTAATTTCCAAAACAGTTTAAATATTTCTTAGTTTAAAACAACCTGATCAATACAAGTTTGTTTTGCTTGTAAATACTTTGCTTTCACAGAAGATACGACTAATTAGTTCTGAAGCAGGGACAGACATATTTGATTATATTACATTACATTTAACCTATTTATATATGAATTAAGTGGCTACTTTTCTTACTGATATAGTAGGTCGAATAATTTGCACTTTTTCAATATTATCTCCTTTACTTAAAACATCTTACTTTGTTATAGTTTTTGCTTTCAAATCACCAATAAAATAATTTATTTGTTTCCAAATCATTTTTTTGTTTTCTTAAATCTATTTGCATAATTAAACCAAGATGTGTATTAATGAATTCATCTCTTATATATTGTGTTATTTGTTCCATTTGTGATTCAAGTTGTTTTGTAATAGTATCATTTACAACTTCATTAATTACAACACTTAAATTTTCTTGCATTTCTGTAGGTTGTGTAGTAGAAACTATGTCTGTCATATAGTTAAAATACTTACTAAATCCATCTAACCGTTCTTCTATTATAAATTCATTACTCTACAAATAAGTGCTATATTGTTGAAATGCGACTTACGAACTTTTAGCATACTAGTTTTAAATCTTCCACCCAATGCTTATTTATCTCATCGCTATCTTTCACAGCCATTCCGTATTGCATAATATATGTCCATTCAAATCACAATTCCCATTGCGATTTTTGGTTATACAGCTATTTTAATGATTGTGTTTTAGACCCCTTTATCCAAACACTGAAATACTCATTGTTCTTTGCCTGTAAGTAAAAAACTGTCATAACCAGACCTATATCTGCCTTTATATAATGGAAGTGTTGGTATAATGATTAAAAATACCCATACTTGTCTTTCCAACAGTACAAACACATATCTTTGAACTTTGTAATTGTCATATCAGTTAAAACACAATCATTGTAAATAGGTTGCAGATTCATGTTATCCATTTTAAACACAATTAAAAATATTGCCATTATCGCATATATTATGTTACCATATAAGTGTGTTACTTTGCAATAAATAAAAACAATCAACATTTGAATGTAGACTAACACTGAAAAATTGCTATAATTCACCCTGTGGTTCACACCAAATATTGTTAAAAATAAATACGAAATTGGACAATGCTTCATTCGGAGGTGCTATATCTTCTTTATTTGTAAAAGGTAAACATCACATTCCTTCAAATAACCACTTAATTCTTGCTAAACAATGGTGTTTCTCTTGTTGTATTGTTTTAGAAAACACGTATACATTTTCAAATTTAACTCCATTGAATGCATTGATTAATAAATTAACATTTGAATTGAATTTACCAAAATACAATTATTGCTGACTAGGTACAAAATGAGCAAAATGTTCAGCATGGAACAATGGAATTAAGTCTTGGATAACGCGTGTAAAAAACACGCTATAGCTTATGATCGAACAACCAAAAAAGAAAGTAATACATATAGTGGATATAATTCTAGGCGATAAAGCAGCAAATATAAGGAAGAATCCATCTACATCTACAGGTGAAAAGCACGGAGCTTGGATTGTTGATATAGTTACATGAGCAAAGGTGAAGAGAGGCATGGGCTTAATAAATAAAATGAAATGAAAGAAATAAGAAAGGAGTAATCATTTCATTCCTATTTCCAGCATTAACAGTTCTTCGATAATACATCGTAGGGGTTTGGGCAATTAGTAATGCATTTAAATAATAAGGAACAGGAATGTATTTGAAACACTATAAAGTTTAACAATGACGAAAAAACTCCAAACATGGAACAAAATGCAGAAAACCACAAATAGTCTTCCAAAACATGCATTAACAAAGATATTAATATATTTGTAAAAAACTGGTAATTCCCTATTTCCGAGGTGTATATATGAAAGACGATTTACCAAAGAAACCAAATCTTTGTGAATGTTTCGATTGTTAATTTAGAATCGAAACAAAATGAAGGTACACATTGGGTTGCATTAATTAATAACGTAAATCAATCATTGTATTATGACACTTTCTGCAATTTATGTCCTCCAATTGGAATATGTAATTATTTTATAAACACACAATTCAGGTATAGATACAAATAGAGCAATTACCAAATTCAATCAATTACGGACATTTATGTTTATGTTTTTGGCTATAAATATGGTATATAAGTAATTGTAACTGTAAAAAAATATTAGTAATATGTCAATAACATTGATATTAAGTGTAAATTCATCGTAATTGCAAGCAGTATATTTCCCTGCATTGGAGTTGGACGGAGATTGACAAATAAGTATATTATAATTCGATACTTATAGCAGTTTACCAAACATTGACATGCATAACCAATTATGTATGGCTAATATTGGTGAAAAACCTACAAGATTGTGATATTGGTATGAGCTTATTAGTTGGATGACCTTGAAACATTTATTTAAGCAGAATTACCTGAAGATTTCCATTTATGATTACGTGGATATCCAACTACATTAACTAGTGTTATGTATAGTAATGTTGATATCAATTTAATGGAATACAATTTAATTGCAGATATGTTGGGTTATGGACTGAGAGTATATCCAGCTAATCAATTACACGAATCATCAAAACAGGTTAATGTATTATCGATAAATGTATGTCGCATAAATGCTAATATTGCAGGTGGTAAAATTTGAATGGAAAACCAACTAATACACCACATGAATTCACATGTGCTGTGGCTCCAGGATATAAAATAATTGAAAAACCTAAAATCTAATACATTGATATATCTTGCATTAATACTGAATCATGTTAATGAAATAGTTGTTACAATTGTCGATCAAGACAGTAAACTTATTAATATTAGAAACAAAGAAATTTCCATTCATTTACAATGGAAACTGCTATATAAACAGTGGCGTTCTCTTGCACATTACAATCATATTGTATATTATTTATAATAGTAAATTCGGATGTAAAGTAGGCGGTTGTTTTAGAGATGTGGCATTAATGAAGGTATTTCGAAGAAAGGAAGTATAAAAGATGTAAACTTCAACATAACACACTCACTTCAAATAAGTTACCTCTGAAGTTTACATAAGGCAATGAATTGAATTTAAAAGAATTAGGATATACTGTTAATATAAATGAAAGACATACTTAATGTTGAAGAACCGATCGGCTATGAAAATGCAATCACCAATATGGAAATACATATGAACCATTCCGAGCAGGTCTGTACACGTTTCCAATGTAAATAAGCATTTCAATACAAAATCACGATATTTACAAGTTACAATCGAATCAAATTTAAAGTTCAGAGGAACAATAAATAAGATAGCTGATACAAATAATCCAGCAACTAAAAAATAGTAAGAACAGGAATACTTCATTTGATGGACAGAAATGAATAACTGCTAGATGGTGTAGAAATTGATCAAACACAGGATGTTGGAATTACTTTCACGATAAAGAACTATCTCTCAGGAACTGTAACTGATGTTTATACAGGTCTTATGGCTGGGTGGAGCAATAGCAGTGATTACTCACTACAAATATACCCAGGTGGTAAATACGAAGTTGGTATACCGTAAAGTATGGTTTTTGGCTTTGCTGAAGACTGCAAACAGGTAATATTAAAAGTTAAACAAGATTTTATTATTCTAGTTGGCAATATGCATTTGAATGTCATATATGGTCCAGATAATAACAAGGAAGGTGTAACATTTTAATTAAGCAGTGTGAAGTGGTTGATGCAACATATTGAAATTAACACTCATGAACATGTAAAGTTTTTAAAATTGATCGAAAAAACAAATAATTTCGACATTGCATGCTGATTGTGGGAGTTTAGAGGTATTTCCAACTCTATCACTAGATAAAAAAAAAAGTGTAGATTTTGAAATCAGGCTTTTCATAGGAAAAACCAAGATATGTAGTCATTTGTTTTCAGACATCTCGACAAAACAATTTAAAAGCTGATAGATCAGTATTCAATGGTTGTGTTATGAAAAATATTAAACTGTATCCAAACAGTCAAGGTTACCCCTATGTGGATTTAAATATGAACTTGGCCAATGGGGAATTCCTTATTTCATATTGAATGTATACAAAGTTTCAGGAAATGTATTATAACAAATACAATTCACTGATCCTAGAACCCAAAACATTTAAAAGTAGAAAAGTGTTATTTGTGTTGGATGTAAGCAAAGAGGACGACACAATTACAAATAGTCTGATTGATTCACGAATTTAAATAATTGCAAATGCACCAATTCCAGCAAAATACGTGCTTGCTCTTATAATTCATGATAGATAAGTGATTTAAAATGTAATAGATAAGCTGGTGAAAATAATGAATTCAGTCAGTAGATTACACGCCATGAATACGACGAGATGTTTTGCAATGTGCAAGGATTTTAATCTGCAGGAAAAGATTTTTCATTGAAGAAAAGCTATTTCTGATATAGAAGATCATACAACTGTATTCAGTTTTCAAATCACAGTTTGGCTGGAAATATCTATCTCCCAGATACAACAAAACTAATAGATAGGTTACGAACCATCACCGTGGTTTAAAATGGGACAGTGGGTGTATGGAGTATGAGAATATTGAACATATTTGCAAAGATTTCTTATATAATAATGAACTATATGTAGGTGGATTTGAGAAAAAACCTATTTTCGAAAGTGTGTAATGGGAAAGTAACATATATTAAAAAATAATACAATTTCCCCTCATTCAAACAATTGTGTAAAACATATGGATCTAATTCGTCACTCTTCTCTGCAGAGGAAAACTCAAAATTAATGCTAATTTGGTAAATTATGTCTGATGGGTAAAACAGACCATGATGATTCTCCTCCCGAATCACCTGTGGATATTATTTGAATGATATGGCATTATTTAGGACGAGTGAAATCTAAAAAAAAAAAAAAAAAAAAAGTGTTTGCTTGTATGCCATCCACTATTTTGAACAGATGGAACAATAGAATAAAATCACATGCTCATGTATACCGAAATCCAAATGTAAATTGAATATCAGAACACTATTAGCATGTTGAAGTACCCCATTTATAGTTTGTATCAGAAAGGAATAAATGTGTCATTTGTGTGACATCCTGTATTAGTTTATGGGTTAATAATTTGTGTCTTGAAAATTTTTGTAAATATATAGTAAATTCTCTTGTGTTTGTTTTGCATGCAAATGTTTGGTGTTTTTAGAGCAAGTTCTACTTCCTAGTGTTGAAATGTTTTGTGTCATTATATACTTGTTTGATGTTATATTTTGGGACATACTATAGTTACTTGTATATGTTTTGAAATGTATATTTTGTCTGTCGAAAAAAAATTAAAATATGTTTGTATATTTTTGTCAATACTTTATTTAACTTATTCCTTTAAAAGTGAAATTATTTTTGTAAAAATGATATTTTCCTGACAGAGAGAGAGGGAAAAGTTCTGGAAATGGACACTCCATCCACTTTTCCATAACTAACTTTATAATATGTCATCCCATCTAAGACATGCTTTATAATAATTAGTTTGACAGTAACCCTATAATCATAAACATAACATCAAACAAACCATGAAATTAAACTAAAATTAATTCATTCAAGCATGGAGGAGCGGTACATATGCTTAATTTTATAGATGTTTAAGCTTTAATGAACTTTACTTAACTTAGTAATTTCCAATCACTTCTAAATCTTATAATTGTAGCATTTGCCAATATCTCAAGACATGAAAAAACCATTATGTTTAGAAACCTGATGTCTTAGCAGTGTGACCGCTACTTCAAGATTAAATTTCTATAAAACTTCAAGATTAAATTTCAAAATTTTTTCAAACGTACCAACTACAGAAACCGAGATTTCAGAGGATGCAAACAGAGTCCAACGAACCCCCATAGAACACATTTATGTTTATAATGCCACATGAAAAGTGTCTCTTTTCACAAAGCAAACTGTCAAGGTCTGACCTGATGGGGATGAGACTTCAGGCCAATGACTTTAACTGTTAAGCATAGCATGGTCAAAATGTCTTCCTAGTTGTTTGAAATCTCTCGAACAAAAAAATATATTTAAAAATATGGTATTCTACTTGATTAAAAATTAATATTCACTTTGCAAGCTCCATTACACAGGAAAAAATATACACATCACATATATTAAACATGAACAAATATTTATGAAACAAGTTTTACTTCCCCATACACATCGAGCATTACAGAAAGTTTTGAAAATATCTTATAAAACATATCTTTTTTACAATATTTGATGATAATTTACGCTTTGAAGAAATATTTGCTGATGTCTTAATATTAAGAAACATAATGCAGTATTAAACAGTAATTACATTTTAAGATTCGAAAAAATAATCATATTTCCTTTAAAAGATTAAAGTTATCTTAGAGAAGCTTAAAAAAAAGTATTATAGCATTAATGTATGGTTTTTATGGAAAATATTACTTTCTGTTTTCTTTAAATTATATACAGTTTTATTGACTGTGTTTATCGTTAATACATTGCTAATCATTATAACTGATTATTAATTAAACTGAATTTATTTGTTATGATTCAGAAGTTATTTTAGTGATACATTAAATGTTATCCTTCCTTCGAGGATGAACTTTAGCACAGAGGTTTGTCTCCGAGGTTGGGGGTTGTGGCTTGAAGATATTTGAATGCCGGTAGTGCGGGAAGAGAGGGGAATTGGTGTATGGACTTCTGACTTTCTGGTTAGAGGGGAGAAATCAGGCTTCTTGATCGTTTTACCTGAAAAATTGCATTCTTTTATAAATAGGGCTTCCAATGCCCCTTCCAATTTTTTCAGTTGTTTGTCAGTTCGGTTTTCTTTGTGATATCGTGCTCGTATGGAGATTACTTTCTTGGCTTATCCACACAAGACTTCAACAGAGAAATTAAAGATTTTATTTTGTATTATTTTGATGATCTATTTAATGTGCCAGATGCTTTGGCAAAACAATTATTCAATTTTTTGGATGTCGACCAAGAAAATTAATTTACTCTACTGCCATTATTCTTGTCAACACGTTCAACATCGAGAGCAGTGATGTCTACCCTGACGAATCCAAGAGTGATGACTTCAACATCTAAACCAAGTATATTTAAAGCTATACAAATGAGACCAACAGTCGCACCTTTCACGTCGAGGTCTGCAACAACATTGTAGTCTGCAGCGACATGTGCGGCATCGAGGTCTGCAACAATGTCGAGGTGTGCAACAACGTCGGGGTCTGCAACAACATCGAAGTCTACAGTGGCACCTGTGACACCGAGAGCTACAATGGTGCCTGCGATACCGAGGACTACAGCGTTCCCTGAGACGCTGAGGGTTAGAGCAGCACCTGCGATGCCGAGGACTACAATGGTGCCTTCGACGCCAAGTGCTACAGCGGCGCCTGCGATGTCGAGGACTATGCTGCGCCTGCGATGCCGACTTCATTGCCTTCGATCCTACTACTTGCAGTCAATACTGTGACATGATGAGTGCAGTTGTGGATAAGTACAGGTCGTACATAATGTAGAGTAGATATTGGGCATATTAAATGCAATACAGGTAGAGAAGATCTTAGTATCTGCCGACATCTAATCTCACCACATCCAGAGAGATGTTGGAGTCTGTATGGCATTCACTGCATTTGCTGGTCTCAACAAGAAAAATTCGTTACCATTTGAAAATGTATGCTTAACAAACAAGGTGTCCACTGCGCCCGTTTGCCTTTGACACTTCGGTATCGTGCAGCAGGCCATCAACGGTGCCAGGAACTTAAAATTTGGACAGAGAAATGGCAAAGCGTTGTGTTCTAAGATAAATCTTACTTCTGTCTTAATAGAGATTATGGTCGCAGCAGTATTTGGTACTGCATTGGGCAACACAAGTATAATGCACTGATTCGTGAACGCCATACTTCCGGGACACCATATGTTAGTGAATTAGACCAAACAAATTAGACCAAATATGGAAAAATCCTCTGAGTTTTAAAATTGACACACATGTTTATCTTGACATTCTCTTTAACTTGTTAAAAGTCCGTATTGGTCGGGAGTTGGCAGGGGTATTAGTGTCTATGTAGAGGTACTTTTCTTAAATTTTCTATAACTTCTTGAAACTTATCAGGTTTAGGGAAAAGTTCGTAATACAGTTGATTTTAAAAAATATATAATTTTCAACAAGTGTGGTTCTATGCATTTTTTTCTGAATTTCAAAAGTTAAGATTTTGGAGAAACTAACATTTTGGCAATATCTCAAAATCGGGCATTATAAAGCTTGCTATTGGAAAAAAAAAAAAGCATTTCTAATTTATCCTTATAGGTGACTATTCGAGAGTATGAAAAAAATATTTAAAATAATAAAACATATTATTCGTCATCGTAAAGGCCCAGTTATAATTGTTCAAATTCTTCCATTTATTTGTTATTTGTAGTACTCTAGTGGCAGGCCTTTTATGCAGGATCCATGGTACCCATTACATGCTGTTGTTCATTTTCTGCCATGTTTCTGACATCAACACTTGCATCATGGACAGAAAATCAGAGGAAGTTTCGAATCAGGAGCCATAGTGTCTCTCGTCATTATCGGAATGAGAATACCATCGCCATTTGCCCCCCCCCCCCCCCCCAAAAAAAAAACCTATTTCAGGTGGAAGGCGGTTGAAAAACCATTCTTGTGCCTCTACACAGGTAAAGAAAAGTCGTTTCACGTTCAAATTACCTAAAACATTAAAATATATATCGTTGTTAAGATCAGTCGACATGACAAACAACTGTACTAATTTGCTTTGTATCATCTGGTCTACTCCATTTGATTATATAGTTAAAAAGTAAGTATATGTACATATACTTTGAAGCAATATTGCTTAGCTGATGTTCTTGTTGGTGGGAGTGGGAAGAGATACAGTTTCATTTTTGTACCTTAATTCACAAATGCTGTGCTAGTCGTCGCTTTGCTCTGGTATGGAATGGTCGTATCCAAGCCAGCTATACGCGTAGTACTGACCGCTGCACGAAGTAGAAAAATTCGCCAGCCAGAGTGTGTGTGTGCTTAAGGCCGAGATGCTGGCGACCGGTGTAAGCTGGAATAAAGTAAAAGTATTTTAATCGGATTTATTCCTGCTATGTGACACAGTGTTAACTAACGGGAAGTATGAACCCGTTTTATGGTTGCGTGTCCTCGTTCTGCTGACTGACTTATTAATACTGCTGCTCATAAAGTGAACTGTGTGTTAATATATGACGTACATTACAGCATTCGAATTGGGATTTAGTCACATCCTGAATACCAGTGTTAATTTCTACACGTCGGTGAGGGTGTGCAAATGTATGAAGACAGTGTGGCCTGAGCCGGGGGGTGTATTGACACTGCCGCAAAATCAGCTGTTTCGAGTGGCCCATTCTATATTGTCACTGCTGCGGGCCGGGCGATGCCATGTTGAGTTTGCCGCTGGGCTGCATTCCCGAGTAATATGTCTGCAGGGCATCTCTTTGCCCTATGCCATTGTGCTGCTTTTTCCATGTGTGGTGTCTTCTGTTTAAGAGCCCAAAGGAATCGAGGGCTATAGTGCCGTAAGAAGTCGTTGCGTACACTACCCAGCTGTTGTACTACCATGTGCCATGGACCCAAGCGGCAACGACCTTTTCGTGATATTATTGTTGTGCAAATTAACAGTAATTTTACAACGAGCCAAGAATTTATTGTATGAGTATTTTATCCATATAGTTTTGGTGAGCTGTAATTGCAAATTGTTAACGTTAACTGTTCTCAGTGTAAAGACCCACACCAATAAGCATATTTTATGTCTGTGTAATAGCAACTATCGCAAGTCCTAGTGTGTAACCAAATCATATTACAGATGTTAATAAATGACTCTTATTCAAACATATTGAGTTATTGGTCGTTAATACTGAGTAACCTCCAGTAATTTTTTGTTAAAAGAATAACCATTATATAAGTCACTGTGTCGGAATGTGAAATGACATTTAAAGACGATATCCTCGTGTGCCCTGAGTAATGAGCAATGTATAATGTATATCAGGTCCATTGGCGGGTGAGGTAGATTTTAAAGACCCGAATCCCACTGCGCACTAGGTATTTCGGATTATTGAGAAAATAGTATGGTTATATTTATACAGTTGGGCCATAATAGTGTTGAAGTATTAAGTCTTTGACATTTTATCTGTATCACTGAGTGAACAGAACTGTATTGTTTTCGCTTGATAATAGTGTTTTATGAGCAAAATTGGAGTGTCTCTTCGCTATAAGCAGTTATTATGAACAGGGTAGCACTTGAAGTATTCTCAATCTACTGTGTGATGTAATGTGTAACCAAGTCATTAAGCTATAAGACATATTTGAACTTTATACACTATATAGATCCTTAACTCTAACATAACATGATGTAAAGTGGATGCTCTGTTTGTTATTGAAGTCACAACAATATAAAATGTAATACTTATAATTCTAATCATAATAACATTTTGAGCTATTACTTATATAAACTAGTAAACACTTATTGCATAACTGAATAGTAAGGTAAATTTATATCCCGCATTTTGGGTTACATTAATTTCTTTGATCTTTGATACCTATCTCTACATATGAATATATATGTTATATTTTTACTACTTTATTCACCAGTTATTAAAGTTTAAAATTTTTCAGTTACTAATTGCTGTAGATACGTATTTAATTACTATTATTATGAATATTCTAATTACTGAGGTGTACCCTGAGGGTAATGATGAATACGATGTATCGTTAAGTGAACCAACCATTTGAAATTTTACGTAATTCATAATATTATATTATGGTCTGTTTTTTTTTTCTTACTTTATTATGTCTGCCGGCATTAAAATAGGCTCATTTAATTATTAATACTGAATTTTAGGACGAGTAATGAGGAACGTTCATGTGATATTTAAACACATATGTATGTATAAACATATGTATGTATATATCTTATTTTGAGCTCTGTATTGTATATAAATTCTGTACCTTTTTATTATAATACTCGTAAGGTTACAGAAACCCTAGCATGCCGAAATGAGGAGATGGTGTTCTGTAATGAGGTTGGCAGCAGTGCATATCATGCCACCCATAGATGCTGAAGCTATGTCTTTAGTAACATTTCTTCTCTAGTGTGGCGGTAACTGCAGTCGAACCGCGCGCCAGTTCATTTGAGTGCATTACTCTTGCTCTCGCTCAGGTCGGACATGACTGAAATGGTCGCGTGTTACAATACGTATAAGAAGATTTTTAAATTTTTTTTTGGTAAAACGTTCTGTTCCTGTTGGATGCTGGTGCGTACCTGTTGGACGTCTTCCTTGGGCATCTCATGACATGTAGCTGCAGCATCGTGCCTTGCTAACAGAAGACATATATATATAAATGGTTAGTTTGGTACCTGCAGTATGTAATTATGTGTTATTGGTTAATTGTACCGGCTTGCTGCGTTTGACGTATAACATGTTCCATCTGACCAAGTATAAAAAGAATAAAAATGCAGACGTCCATCATTAGTGCAAAAACTGCTGTTATGAAATATGCATAATATGGAAGAGTTATCATAGGCGAAAATAAGTTGTTTCGTTCCATTGGTAAATCCTTTATTTGTTCTTTTAATTCCATATTTATGTGAGATACGTCAGAATGAATATGCCAGTCTGTGTGTAATAAGTTTGTCACATCTGAAATATGGATGCCAGTTTTTAATTGAAGCTGTTCCGGCTGGAAGTTAGTGTTGCTTGACTATTGTATAAGAATACCAATGTTTACTTGTGTCGTGTTTGGTGTTTGTGTGTCGGAAATGTGTGTGTGTATAGAGCGTAATTCGAAGTGACATGGGAGATGTAATTTTATTGTTCCTATGGACTCATGTTGTAATTTTTTATCTGTGCTGTTTGAACAATCAATAAATAGCGGCAATGGCACGTTATTTATTATGAACTGTGTGGTAAAATTTCCTTTATTTTAATGAACGAGTAGTTATGACATTGAAATTGGCACATCAATATTCATATTGGGTTTTGCCATGTGAAAACATTTCTTGAAAACAAGATATCGTATTTGATTATGTGATCTCATGTGGAATGCGGTAAATGTCATCTTTCTGCTCAGCTGTCAATGTGAATTTAAGAAATTGTTGTGCCTGAAAGTGAAGAACTTTATTTATTTTTCAGCGGTGTGAAATACCATGATCTATTCCTTGGTTGAGAAGGTGTTGGTATTATTTTATAAATGTGACATTCCTACTTTTTCTGTAAAAGTGGCATTTGAATTTTAATAAAAAATCTTTGAAGTGCTTATATTACCTTTTGTTAGTGAATTTTATCGTATTTATCATGCTGTGTGGGTGAAATAGCAAATTTCAATTGTGTTGCTTGTAGGTTTGTGTGCAGTTCATTAAGATCCTTCAGAAACATATCTTCCGGAATAAGTATGATGGAAAAAGGGATTTATTTTACATTGTGTGATGTGAGTCAGTATTTCTTGTTCCGTTAACAAAGTGTTGTGTATATTTAACACTATCAAGAGTGCTAATGGTTGCAAGAGTGCTAGTAATTCTGTGTTAAATGATGATGTTCCATTATGATATAATGATAGGGTTATTTTGTTAATACTGGCTGCTATTAAATTTAATCTGTCATCACTTAGAGAAGTGGAATTTTTCAAGTTGTCTATGACATCTTTTATCCCAAGGTTATTCGTGGGTATGGGACTTCTGAATTTATTAATATTCTTCATCAGGATATAATTTGCAATCAATTGATAAAAATGTACATTTTATAATGTATTACAGTACCATGTAAACCAGTCGGCTAAAAGTTGAATATCTCTGCTTGTGCATATTTCAGTTTCTGCTTGAAGTTCTGTGATTAAATGTTTCTGTAAATCGTCAACCGTAAGTCAAATGGTTTTTGCATTTGTACATAAGGTACTTACGTTTAACTGGCACATATATTGTTTCCATGTTCGTGTGGTAACGGTTGGTTATGGTGTCCGCAATGAAATACGGTAAATCAATGTCACTGTTTCTTTATAAAATTTGGTTTCTTTTATTTCGTACCAATAAATACCGGAATGAATTCTGAATGACGGGTAACTGTTGGAGATGTTGGAAAGGGATTGTTTAGTAAGTGAATTGAAGAATGAACAATGCAACACAACATTTCACATGTTGGTAATCTGAAAAACAATATGACAGGCGAGAACCCCTTTTTTTCTAATCTTTTATATAATAATTTATTTACATTTAATTGTGGGTAATGTTTTCATGTGTGCTCTTTTCTTTTATAATTTTAGCAAAAACCTATTTTGAGAGCTCTTTTCTGTGACAGTGGCGACGTATGTGGTCTGTATAGCTGCTACAGGAGAGGGAGAAGAAAGTGTGAGCTGTACGTTACTTGTTTATTGTGGTTGGCTGTTTTGTGTAGGTGGTCTTCTACGGGCAGTCTTTGGTAGGTGATGTAAATATGCAGGTTTAAATATTCTAATGTTTACAGTATCAGAATATTTGTTCCCTGTCGCATTTAAAATAAATTTAAATGCAAGGCCCTTATGGTGTAACCTATACTTGAGCCATACCAATTTGTTTCGTTTATATGTAATATTTCTGAAACGCCTGTTAAAATATTTAACTTGCTTTTTATGTCCTTCTAATATATTTTAAGCTGCCAATCGGTATATCTGGCTTATTGAGTAGCACATGGAAAGTTTCAGTTGCATTCACGACATGTAAAATATAAAATGGAGAAAATCCATTAGTTGTGTTTAATGTAGTGTTTTAATTCAATATTATAAATAGTTATTCCAATTTTGCAGAGCTGATTCAGCATATATAGTAAAATGTTATCCTATGACTTTGTTTGCGGTTACTGCTAGGACATTAGTTAGTGGGTTATTAAAAGTAGCAAATAACTTTTTATCATTTAATTCTGCTAATAATTGTGAATTCACTTCATTCTGGAATGATTTGCATCGGTCTGATAGTTAAAATTTTGGACAGCCGAATCTAAATATAGCTGTTTTCATAAACTGTGTGCAAGTTCTAGCATCTATAGCTGATACTATTTTAGCCATTACATAATTTGCAGCATGTTCTGTCATTTCAAGAACATATTTATTTTCTGATTTTGTGGTTGGGAGATGGTCTTTGTATCTATTGAACACATGGAAAACATAGGAGGAGGAGGAATGGATTCCAGTTCACCTTCTGGTTTATTATGTGCTCTTTTTGCATGTTAGCGTTATTCAAATGTTTTAATATATCCTGATACATCCTTATATACTGTTTCCCAGGTATATGCATGTTTTATTTTGTCTATAGTTGTGAGTACTACCAAATTTCGGCCACCTAATAGATAAACTAAATGGTAAAAAATAATCTCAGGGACATAATATTTTGGTACTACTGTTAAGTGATGCTCCCCTGTTGGTGTATGCACCTTATGAAAGACTTCCCTGTTTGCTGTTATCCCATATTTATGAGATGAATAATAAATAATTGGTGGTACATTATCTTGTTGTGTAAGGGCATGCTTTATTTTTTTAATGAATGGGCCCCTTTAACAGATAGGTCTAACTTGATAGGGTGATGTACTAGAAAGAAGTTGTTTGCAAAGGAAAAATAAATATATAATTTTCCAGTTTAATCGTCTGCTGAACTTAATTTGTGTTGATAGGTGTAAAGTGCAATTTATTACTTTTTGTAGTAGTATACAACAATACATTAGCAATTACCTATCACACTGAAGAGGTTTGATTTCTAACTTATGTTTGATACTATATTGGTTTTAATTGAATGATATGAGGACGCTGCTTGTGAAATGGTGGAGGCCGGAAGCTTATGTGGTTCATTTTGGGGGGTTGATTTTTATTTTGTTTTGTGTACCACTTTCCTAAAAATTTAAAGTCATTTTATAATCTCCCTAGTTTTGCGTGATATGCTTAATTATTATGCTATTATCCCCTTCCATTTTTTTCTGTGGTATAAAGTATTACTACTGAGAGTGCTTGACATATGTTTCATTGTGGGGAATGTTAAATGATGTATACGTGTTCCCTTATATTTCTTTCTGGTGTTTATTTTATGTTTCCATATTCGGTACTCTTGATAAGTAATCTGCTGTCTCGTTTCAAATGGAAAATCGCTGAGGGTTGTTGAGAATTTTTGAATGTGGCTATTATGTTCTGCGATTGATGCCAAGTATTTAAGTGATGCGTGATAAGTTTCAACTGTAAATTTTCGACCATATAAATTCTGTCGAAAGTATATAGAAAATTGCTTAACTACTCCCAGTTCTCATTCTGTAGTTGACCAATTTCTGTCATTTTGAGTAGATGTGTAATGCAGATGCAAGCGCAGAGCAATAATTTGACTAAATATCAAGTCAATTTCTCATTTTCAAGGAACTTTTTCAAATCTTCTGGAAGCATCATTTATCTCTTCAATTCTATTCTCAAAATCCAGCAATTTAACTCAAATTCAAGGTAACATAATCCAAATCTGCAAATCAAATTCAAGCACATTTTTTCTTCAAAAATTAGCGAGTATGGTCCTTATCCAGATGCTGTGCCAGGGAGCCAACCAAATTTTTTGGTTTACGAGCAACTTCATGCCTCGCAAGGGACATATATTTTATTTTTTGATCTTATTCTGATGCCATAAAAACTTTATTTGGAGAACTTTCCATCTCACCACCGGCTGACCTTTCTTTTTTTTTTAAGTGTTGCGATGGGAAGTTATTATTTATATTTTTATTTCTTATATATGGTACTCTTTCCCATATGGTGTGGTACCTACACCATATGAGACACCGCCATTTAATTGCATCTACTGCTCATATATTATAACATGAGCATGTTTTTTTTAATCTAAAATTTTCGCCTACTTGGTTGGTAAATTGTAGAATGAATATGGGTGCCATCATTTTCACATTATAAATTATCCTCTCAGCTTTGGAATTCAGTCCCACGACCTTTGAGTTTATAGTCGAGCATCCTGCTAAGTCAAGTGACAAGATGCATAAAGAGATAATTTTAAAGCTTCATGTGGTGACTCACCAAGTGTTTGCCACAGCACAACCAAATAGCAGCACATTTTTTATAAGCTTCTTCCCATTGCGCCGAGAGCCTGCTAAAGTCCAGTTGCGGAAAAGGATATAGATATCTCGTGTATAAGCGGAATTAAACAGAATTAGTTTGTAAAACCTTTTATTTCATTTCTGTAATTCCCTTCTTTTATTTTTTACTCAAATATAATATTATAAAACCATGTTCTTCATCCCAGCACTTTGAACATCTCTAAAAAATTTCCATAAGTCATGCCTCCACCAACAAAGTCATTATAAATATGTTTTTAATCAGTTTCATCTTGTCTAAATATATACAGAAAATTCGTATTATCTCTAACTAGTTGTTTAGGCATTTTCGAAAAAGTTTGTGCTAAATAAAATACATCTGTATTTTTTCTACTTCTAGTAAAATATTCATGGATGATATCTTGGTTATCTAAAATTACATAGTTAAATACAACCAGAAAATCAGTTTCACATTGGTCTAAAGGGATAATTTCATCATTATTATTTTAAAAATATGGCATTTTTCTTTAAACTTTTTGAATAATTTTTTTAAATAGTTTTGTTACTGAAAATAATTGGGTTGATTTAAACTTTTTGAACAAAAAACACAATTTATTAAAATCTAACCATCCTGTCTTAAAAATACAATTTATATTCAAATTAGGTTTTCCGCAGTTACTTGGGCCCACTATTATAGTTCTCATAATGTTAGGCAAAAGGCCGCCTTTTTTATTTTTAGTTTTTTCTTAGGAAATTAAGACACCAACACCACAATCAATATTATTCATTTTATAAGATATTTCTTTTGAGTAATAAATGGATAATATAGTATTCAAGTTAACAAATAATAGTTCTGTACTAAATAAAAAGCTTCATTATGATATCATCTATCAAGAGAACTCTATTGCATTGGTTAGTTTTTGTTCAAGATTTATAACACCAAATATAAACTTCAATATTATAATATTGATTGAAAACAGTATAGTTATAATTATACCTAGAGCACAATACAATATTAATTCACTAAAGGAAACTATAAATTTCATTGAGCCATTTTCCACTAATAAAATTGAATTAACATCAGAATATGAAAAACAGAATATTGATTAAATCTAAGTTTGATATTAAATTTGACGATTGACTATCTGGTATTCTTCATTTGGAGTGAAATATAATGAGTGAAAAAAAAATTATTATAGGCACTATATTACCTAATTATGACCCATTTAAAGAAATAAATGTTTATTTTAACTGGGCGTGTGGTATATTTTTAAAATATGACGAATCTAATAATTTACAAACATATATAATTGCCACATTTCCACCAAAAACAATGTTTAAATTTAGAGATCCTATGAGTTATAAGCCTCCACAACCAATTTTTTTTATAAAATCAGTAATGAGCAGTTTAATTATAATGCTTTGGAAATTAGACATGAAATTGAAAGCTAATTGATTTTGATGGTGCTGATATTGAAATTGTTTACGAAACAAAAAATGTTAAAAATATTACTATTTTATTAGAAAATTTTAAGGCGGTCCCTGCTAGAGACATAAAATAAAATTGTACATTTCGATATCCATTTAGTAAAGTATCTATTTTATGTTGTAGTATATATCTTTTGTTATCACAATAACTTAATGCGCGTTTATAAACATCGACTGTATATATATATATATATATAGTGTTTATCACTCAGAGGTGGGCTACAATTCGAGATGACCAAGTATGCTGTTGCGACGAGTTGCACAAATACGCCAGGATAAATTTCCCACAAAGAAAATACATCATGAAAGGGTTGGAAGATACTTTCCAATCTGACCTGATCGAGATGCAAGACTTTGCTCTTGCGAATAAAGGCTTCCGCTACATTTTGACCGTGATCGAAACCTATAGCAAATTCCCCTGGGTCAGACCACTGAAATCGAAGGATGCACGTGATGTGGCGACAGCTGTAGCTAGCGTATTACGCAAAGGGCACTTACCAACAAATTTCCACACCGCAACAAGAAAGAATACTTTAACGTTATTTTCCATACACTGATGAAGAAACATAGCATCAATCACTATTCTACTTTCTCTGGGCTTAAGTCTAGCATCATCGAACGTTTTAACAGGACTCTAAAAGCTAAACTGTGGAGACGTTTTGGCGAATGGAAACTACAAGTGGTTGACACTACTCCCGAAACTTGTACGAGAGTATATTTCTACCGTTCATTCTACCACTCGCATGAAGCCCGAAGACGTGAAGAACAACTCCCTGCTTCTGACTCTGTACGCTATTCCGAAGAGGAGCGACCCACGCAAGCCCAAATTCAAGATCGGCGACTTGGTGCGGAATTTAAAAAATAACGTGGCATTTTCCACAAAGGCTTCCGTCAGAACTGGTCTGCAGAGCTGTACAAGGTGGTGCGTATACAACATGCCTACCCACGCATGTTATACATCGAGGACCTATATGGCGAATCCATCATTGGTGGATTTTACGCCGAAGAGATCTGGCCTACACGGTTTCCAGACGTGTACTTGGTGGAGAAGGTGCTGAAATGGCGTAAGGGCCATGTGTACGTACGGTGGCTGGGTCACTCGAAGTGTGATGATTCCTGGGTCGACGAGAAGGGCATTTTGTCGTAATATTCCTGCAACAACTAATATTAAATGTGAAACTTACATTTTTTTACTATAATAAATCTTTGCTTGTTTTAATGAACCATTTTTTCTTTCGTTCATTTACGTCCCCTCCCAATGCCTACGTGTCTCTTGTGTATACCCTCGTGGGGTATGAACCATGTACTGTACTAGGGTGGATACCAGTTCCCCTACTTGGACCTTCTGTATGCCTTGGTGATGTGTTATACTTTTTTTTCATAACTGAGTTTGTTCCTTCTGTATAATTTTAAAAAAATTGGGTTTGTTCCCCGGGACAATGTAGTGCCGTACGTGTTTTTCCCACCAGTACTAACCCCATTATTTTTCTCGTTCGTGTGTACAGTGTATTCGTTTCTTACCAGTACTGCACCATAATTTTTTCGTCATTCTGTGTGAAATTGTTTCTTACAAGTGCTGTACCATGTTATCTCTCGACAAACGTAAGCCTTGCTTATTTCACTGCTGGGGCGCGACGTGTTACATGCTGATTGAATATGCATCCCGCTGGCCGTTGAAACGCTACATGCGTATTACAGACATTAAGTGTCAAATCATCTTCATGCATGGATAGCTGGCGTGAATACAGTTCCTGACGTGAAGTCTCCTCTGGGGCACGGTTGCCTCTGCCACCCGGCCGGCGTGCGGTCAGTGAAGGATGCTGTGGCAAGATGCCACATTTCCGCTCAGGTGCAAAAGCGCCGACTTCTAAACTCCTTCCGACTGGCATGCTCGCCTGCCGTTGAGGCACGCGAGCAGAGACAATTGAGGTGGCTTGGAGCCTTCATGCGCTCTTGCTCTTGCTTTGTTTTAAAACACATTCAATAATGCTCGTAAAAAAACTTAATGGGTATATTATATATATATATATATATATATATATATATATATATATATATATATATATATATATATATATATATATATATATATGTATATATATGTGTGTGTGTGTGTGTGTTTGTTTGTTTGTTTGTTTGTGAAGTCTCGCATCTGTCTCTCTTTTCCTATAAATTGTACCTTCCATTCAGTCTATCTTTACGATGTAGCAACTTTTAAACGTATGTAGATATGTATACCAGCTGTGTATTTTTTTTTAACCTCTGGTACTAAATATTTTCTTTACCAGTCTTTTTTTCAAACAAAACATTATTTACACTATGGTGCAGCTGGTACAAAACATTTTCTTTCCCAACAGTGTTTTGTTTGAAACGTTGATACAAAATCATTTTTTTTTAAACTTACGTGAGCAGGGCGTGATGTGAGATACAATTTTTTTTTAATAAACCCCCATTTATTTATTTACGCAGACACATTACAATACTTTTCTGTTCTACATACGTAGCACACGAAGATTCTTCTCGTCAGTAATAAACACAATGTTTTTTTTTTTCCAGTTTTGAGGCCATTACATACACATAATATTGTTTTATATGTACCACGGATTATCACACATCCAGAGCCTTAATGCTTGGGCATTGCACTATGTACATCGTCCATTTTCACAGTTGTGAAGACATGCTACATACTTCTATACCAGCTGCCTGAACGGAGGTCATCGTGGTTGTTTTTGGTTGTAGAGGTCTACAATTTTCGTAACGGCAGGACACACATTGCTCATCGCCGACTCTTGATGATACTCGTACACGGGGTAAACGGGAAATATGGCTTCCTCCAACAATTTGGGAATGTCACCTTATGGAATATTTCCATCGTTCCACCAAAGTCCGTGCATCTGTTGGTTTTGGCGGTATGCTTGTTGCGTGATGTGGTCGAGGTGCTTCTATTGGCATGGTGGTAAAATCGTAAACACTTTGGTTTGCTCGTCGTCGTGGTTGCTGTACTAGATTCCAATCTGCTTGATGACGTACGAGTCCATCGTGCAAAACCCTTGGATGTTGGAAAACATTTTACAAAAATTATTTCAAACTGTGTTCACTCGTGTTCTGAGCTAGCTTTCTTGTCGCTGGGTACTCCTTGCCAGTAGAAAACTTGTACGGAGTCTTCCACGGGCAAGTTGATCGCTGCCAGCGCCGCTCTGCGTGCCTTGCACCAACCCTTGCGGTGTGGCGTATCGGGAACTGAGGTGGTTGTGCAGCCTTTGAAACACTCCTTGCACGGGAGGCAGTCCCGATGTCTTTGTCCAGCTGTAAGTAGGCTGGCAAATACTTGAATACTGTCGAAATTTCGTACATTCCGTTCGTGAGCAGCAATTCTTTCGGCAGATACGATAACTCGTCCCGTTTGTGCAGGGCACTAAGTGATCGTACCCTTCCGAATGCCAAAATGGCCGAAAGGATTTTATAACCCTTTGGACAACATGCGTACATTTCTAAGAGAGAGGTGCATCTTTTTCCCGGAGCCCTCGGGGATGCGCCTTATTAAACCAATCGAAGAGATTGGAGGGGGTGGAACGGCGTTGATTAATTAGCCAATAAGATTAATTGGCGAGATCGAACAGAAGTGAGTAAACAGCCAATGGGAATCATTGGCGTACTAATTAGCCAATGAGAATGCATTGGCGGGGATGGAGCGAAGCGACTTATTAGCCAATGAAAATCATTGGTGGGAGTGAGGCTGCCGACTACACACTAATTAGCCAGTGAGTGTCATTGGAGGGAATGGAGGGGAACCGACAGTCGAACAAACGTTACTAATTATCCAACGAGAAACATTGGTGGGGATGCGACTTATGTGAGTAATTAGCCAAGCGGATAGATTAGGTGGGGGGGTTGGAGGGGACCGAACAAAGGTGAGTAATTATCCAATAGGAAACATTGCCCGACTAATTAGACAATGAAAATTATTGGCGGGGTTGGAGGGGATGGAGCAAAGTGACTAATTAGCGAATGAGAATCACTGGCGATGGAATTGCGCACTTAAACATATTGCTAGGCTGGAGTGGTGGGCTTGGAGGGGAACCGACTAATTAGCCAGTATCAATGGCTAGGGTTACCAGTATCAATGGCTAGGATTAGTCGGACGAAGGTGGTCGAACGGATGTGAGAGAGGCAGTAACATACATAGGTTTTTTTTGGATAAACATTTTTCAAAGATATTTTAATAACAATTTCTTGAGGGAATTTTTTAGAGGAAAAAGGGAAATTTTTTGAGAAAAAATGGACAAATTACCGTTGGCGTTAAAGACTTTTTAATAAACAAAATTTTAAACGATTTTTGAATAAAAAATTTCTTTGAGGGAAATTTTTAGGGAAAAAGGAAGATTTGGAGGGGAAAAAGAGAAAAATGGTGGCCGGGGTTAAAGACTTTTTAGTTAAGAAATTCTCTAATTTTTTAACTATTATTTTAATATTCATACAATTATATAATTATATTTTTCGTAATAATTTTTTAAAGAATTTTTTAGAATTTTTTTGCAATTTTTTCTGGTTTTTGGGGTCAGAGGTCACCGGGGACAATTTAAAGGTCACGGATCAAAGATCAAAGTCAATGTCAATGTCATCCAAGATGGCGGGTGGGGACAGAACAAGATGGCGACCGGACAGCTCCTGCTCCGATGCCCGATGCCCTCATTCGTGAATATACATATCTCCTACGACTAATTGCAAACCTCTTATTTTATTCCGATGCCATTATTACTATTCAAGAACTCTTTTTTGCCTTCATTACATATATATTGTTCCCATTGAGGGTCAAATTACATATTTCTTTCTAAGTACGATAGCAAAATAATTTTTTTATAGTTTTGGGTCTCTAACTGCGGCTCCTACGATATGCCTAAATAATGGGTATAAATTGAATGTATATATTATAAAGGTATAAGAATATAAAGAGACTGAAAATCATATGTAAATTTTGTTAAAATTGATATGATGCCCAGATCTGTATTCGTACTTGGGTCCCTATATCACCTTATATCCAGCGATTTTTTATTAAGTGTCACTTAGGTGATTCTTCCATAGAAATCCAGTAGTATAGGAAAGATTACTTTGGGACAAGGGTAACGAAGATGGCCGCCATGACGTCCCAACATGATCGCTAGCACGGCTGCCGCGCTTGTGATGTCAACTAAGATGGCGGACGAATACTGAATCCTGTACCAGATATCTGTGCCAAAGTCAACTTTCATATACTACAAATATTTTTTTTTAAATAATGGTTGTAAATGTGGCATATATTTTGAAGATTTTCATTTTTACTATATAATTTGTTTTCATTACATTCTATTATGTTGTGCATAAATGGGTATGCGATGCAATATACATACAGTGCTATATGCACACAAATTAGCTAAAATCCTAGAACACCAGATATGAACAAAGATTTTACAAGTATGTTTCTTGTATATGTAGGAATGTTTAAAATTAAGCAATTGCAACCATTTGCAGTGCGAATTACCCAGTCACTACATGAAATTTGATTGACTAAATCATTTTACTGTTCCAAAAGTCCTGTGTAAAGCACTGGTTATAAATGTCCTTGTAAATTGTGATTCAACTTACAGCAGATGAGCCTATGTGTAAATAACATATTTACAAATGTTAATGAGAATGTGTTGGAATCGCGTGATATTTTATGTTGTCAGAAATGCTATTATTTATAAATTGTTCTTGTAAAACTGTCTATGGTGCCACATGTATAAGATTCGACCGTCTTGTATATCTAAATGCAGCTCTTGTGCTACGTAGCTCATGCGTGATTGGTAAAATTAACATTCACTATTATTTATATTTAATATACAAATCTGCCCTATTTTATACACGAATTTCCGTCATTACGAAATGCAAGTCAATTTTTGCTGATTACTTTTTGTCATATACCCTATGTGTTTTCAAGTCGGTTTGTGCCCTTCGAAATAAATCTGCTATTGTGTAATTAATTTATGTGAACCTTGTAGCAACGTGTTCTTAAAAAATTGCTTGACTTTGAGAGGTACTGTTTTTCAGTTTATGTTAGTAAGCAGAATACCGTTAATCTTAAATGATATATTCAAAAATAATTCCGAAGGCATTAATGTTATAAAAATAGTTTTTATTGATTTATTGTATAAATATTTCATTGAAAAATCATAAAGCGGTTTTGGTCAAGCGGTAGCTTGTCTGTCTCGCAATCGGAAGGTCTTGGGTTAGAACACCGCCAACTGCACTGGGTGGGGATTTCCACAAAAGTGGATTTCCCATCCCCACTCCAGGTGAATGCTGGTGCAGTTCCTGCATATGCACCCTCCCAATTCCTTACCCTGTGCAGTATTGTAAAAATACAGAGCTTTTGGTGTAAACTTTATTATAAATAAAAAAAACTTTGAGTAACTTCCATATCTTAATAAAAGTGTCCTTTATATGATTTAATAATTGTTTTCTATTTTGGTGCAATTTAGTTTCTACAGACCAGAGGTGAACAAATAATTTTGTTTGTTTGGGGGAAGGAGAGCCCTGCGTTCAATAGCAAATAATTAAATCATGGTATTATATTTATTTTTTTCTTTTAAGTGAAAGCATATTCACAAAATGTCTATACACTATTAAGAGTACAGTACATATATTGTTACCTAACTGGGTGCTCTTGAAGGACTTGTATTCACTTTTCTTACGATTATGGGTAAGGGAGATGGGAAGAGGATTGAGCCCCCAAATTGTTCCCCTATCACTGTATCACTGCTACAGATAACAGCCATCGGTGAATTAACGAAAATAGCGCCTAACATATAAGAAATGAAACACTACCTAAACAATTCTTTGTATTTCGGTTGTTCACAGGTGACGACATTATTTCCAATTATTTATTTTGTGCGTTACTTTGTATTCAAGCCTTTAGCATACACTTAACAGAAAATATTGATGTTAGCACTTGACTTAAGCACTGCATTGTGTATTGTTCATTACTTACAATAACTCCAGAACATACATGACATTGTGTACTCGATTGCTAAAAACTGAGACCTGTTCTAACAAATTTATGTTTAAATATTTAATCTTTTTTAACGAAATGGCATGTTACAGGATTTTGCAACACGTTTCAAGAAATGTAAATATTATAGAGTTGGCAAAAGTTTCCTCTCAGCAAGGTTTGATATGTACATTGAGTTCAAAGTACATCGTTATACTTTCTGAGCTAATAAGGAGATAAAAATAATTACTTGCTATATTAATTTAAATTATATAACCTCCATTATTAAGTATTTTTGCGTACCTGTCCTGTTTCTCATGTAGAAAAATTAGGTGTCTGTTTTTTATTTTATACATTTAATATTTTTTTGAGACTTTTCAGTTTGTAGGATATTAGGTTTTTCCATAAATACTTTATATTCTGGCCGAAGTAACACAACGATGGTAGTGTTATTTGATTCTCGAAAGTCATATTTTTTGTAAAGAATTTTGGTAGCACTTTTGTGTATCTTTATTTAGTTGTGTAGCTATTAACATTTTATAGAAGAGATGTAAGTTTATGTGTTCCAAATTTGTCAGTACAAACAAATTTTTTCATAATCAAATAGCGTATATAAGACAGTGTTTACAATCTGTTACCAGCCAACTAATAATAATACCAGCGCAAAATACATGGAAATATCTCGGAACATTCATAATAGAACTTACTAGTTCATAGTCAGAATGTCTGGAAAGAAGTATTTCACATTCATTTTCAGACAATCGCGTATTCACAACAATACGTGTCTTTTGGAGGTGACACAGCACGACGTTGGATATATATATTTTTTCAAAACATCCTCCTAATGAGGGAGGGGATGGAATACCAACAGTAGGCGTGGCGTATGCATGACTTCACGCGCCCTTTTCATTGGCTACTGGAGGGCGCGATGCGATTCCTATGTGGACAGGCAAGAAACGCATTTCAGTTCGCCTGGGGGTGTGGGGAGGTGAAAGCTCTAGCTGCTGCATCGCCGCGACCTCCTCTATTACTTAAAAAGACCAAGTAGATGTTATGTATTTGATGTTATGGATGCGGTGGAAAATGTTTAAGCCGTTAATTTTTCACTGGAAAAAAAAAGATATATTAGTTGCAACAAAAACTGTTTGGTTGATACTTTCCAAGGCGAAACTAAGTTATTGGAAAAAATAAGCTGATTATGGTGCCCAGTACCAAGTAGATTGACTAGTACGAAAGCTATTCAGTTCTCACTTACATATTTATTTATAGAAAAAAAAGTTTATTGGCTTCCACGAAATATGTAGTTGGCAGCAACAGCATTCATGTTATCAAGAGTAAAACATTTTGTTGCGACTGCAAAACTGCATCCAATATATTCGGCTCATGCGCTCAGCCATAGACATGTGAAGTGGCCACATCTGACCAAGACGCCATATTTGTCTTTGTTCGCTGCTTTGCATCAGGTTACGAACTAATTCACTAGGGATATTCTTAAGTACTTATGAACGGATGATATCATTTCTTTATACCAAGTAAGTAAATGTTACACGTAAATTATTCTAGAACATTAACTTTCCATGAGGAGTAGTGTGAAAGCTTTCTCGTGTGTGCCACGTACTAGATTTCCGTTATGTACAAATTGTAGATAACGCTTTAAAATAAAGCATGGTGGGGTAGCGGCAGCTCTGCGCTCATATAGCTCTGGCGCACAGTGGCCGACTTGTTGTCGGAGGTTCGGGAGTTCGCGCCACTGGTTCCTCCGCGACAGATTTTCAGTTCGCATGTCGCGCATATGTTGAGTACTGTGGATTTATTATCAGGTTGGTCAAACTTGAGCTCGTCAAACATCAACAACATATACTGTCACAACGTCACGCACGCTCTGTCTAACAGCAAATGTATCGGTCAATATACCTATCAATAAAATTAATTTATAAAAATTATATATATAAAATCCTGAGCTTGCAGTTGGGAGGTCTAAGGTTCGAACCCCACTTGTGACAACATTAAATTTAGCGTCTATTTGGTATTATACAATACCGTATTACCTACAAAAGCCCACAGTTCGCAAAACACTTATATAAACCTCACTAACCAGTACTGCTGCTATCACCGTAACATTTTCGCTACGGCTAACAAACACATTTTTGCCTATAAACAAAACACTTATATAAACCTCACTAACCAGTACTGCTACGATCACCGTAACATTTTCGCTACGGCTAACGAACAAATTATTGCCTATAAACAAAACACTTATATAAACCTCACTAACCAGTACTGCTACGATCACCGTAACATTTTCGCTACGGCTAACGAACAAATTATTGCCTATAAACAAAACACTTATATAAACCTCACTAACCAGTACTGCTGCTATCACCGTAACATTTTCGCTACGGCTAACGAACACATTATTGCCTATAAACAAACTAAATATAGTGGTGACCCCGAACGTCATTTTGAGGTTTCCACTAAATACTGGATTTACCAAAAAATTTGTGGGCACTATAACATCTTTTGTCATGTCTATGTTGGCATAAGGACTTTGTGGGTGGCAAATAAATTTCTTTGGTCAACATAAAACTACATTTTGAGTGTTACCTCACTGAAATCGGCATTTTAGAGATGTGTTAAAATGGAAGAAATCAAAATTAGGACTTGACCTCAACAATGACTCATAAAAGTGTAGCTATATACTTTTCAATGTTATTTTCGTTTTATAAGCTATTATAGTCATCTAAACGAAAACTTCTTATCCCCACTCTAAGCCCCACAATTGACAATCTAAATAACGCCGAACTTTAAGAAACTACCCAAATTTGACTCCTCATAGAACCCTAACTATTACAGTGAGAAAACCATTTATAAAACCATTCTTGTGTAGAATTTTATCTGGATAAATTTGTGCATTACATTGTTTTAATTAAATCCAATATGTTAAAAAGTACGAAAAGAGAACGTCTGTGATAATTATGAAATCTCCGAATTTTTTTATTTGAATTATTTTGTCTATTTTGCCTTGACTATTTGGAGTGTTCTCAGTTATGACTCCGTCCCACGCCTCGTGGTTGTTGAAGACACGGGGGCAGCCTAGCGATATGTAAATTATTATCTGCGGCTTCTTTTTCTGTCATTTTGAGCAACATACCCAACGCTAACTAACAGCAAGCTAATGCACGTTACCATATAGCTAGCATAACCTAACTGGCCTTAAAATACGTCGGCACAATTCCTTGGCCTGCCATGTCAAACTGTTTATCCCCTATTGAAACCACACGGGAATATGATTAACACGTTCTTCTGAAGCATATTTTAGAATGGGTGGTGTACGCTTGCAGGAAGCATGGTGGCATGTACCTCAGGATACAATCCGTCACATGTATGGTGGAATGTCTCCTCACATCGCTACCTATATAGCTGAGGGAGGAGACCCTAACCCACATTGAACGTGTGCTTGCGGATGATAAACAAGCACCTCCTATGCATGATACTAATTACTGCAAATTTTTACTATCTACTATCAGCTTGTCATGGGCTGATAAAGTTTCACGTAAGGAAGGGTATCCAGCAGTGTATATAATAAATGAAATACTATATATATATATATATATATATATATATATATATATATATATATATATATATATATATATATATATAGAGAGAGAGAGAGAGAGAGAGAGAGAGAGAGAGAGAGAGAGAGCTATTAACACGTTTTTCTACGGCATATTTTAGAATTTTTAATACTTTGCGTAAACGAAATTCAGGGAGAAACTTTTGTTGTAATGAAATGTATTTATAAGGCAATGAAAATATACCAATGTGTCCCTTTAGCAATTTAAAAAATATAAATAAAACGTAAACTGAAGAACAGAAACGAGGAGACTAGTCGCAGCACAAAACCTTAACAGAGCTCTTGAAACAGTCTGCAACTTCTACGCCTCCACTTTTAAAAACTGCGTGGAATTTTTCTCTGGCTGTCCCAGAGAATACGGTTTTGTCAATATTAAGGCCCTGGAAGCACTTCGTTCAAATCCTAATGACTATATATGTTTATTGCATAGCCTATCAAATTATGTAATTCATCTGAGACTGTATGCATATGGAAATACATCCCTGAATTTATGTGCACGTTATATGAATGTGGTGTGAATGAAAAAATAGAAGGCTGTCATTTATGTCAGTGTAGAATCTTCTTAATGAATATAAGTCCCATCCACCCTCGGTATCACACACAACCATGAAAATAATAGTAAAAATTGAACAGTTTCAAAAAAAAAAATTAGTTAATATTTAGATCTTTCATGCCCTTTACAATACTGCTGATTGTGCTTACCACACCTAACCCTTGTTAAATGCCAGAGTGTAAATTTTATCCACACAGAGTTCTCTGCAGAAAACACGGTGTTAAAACGCTATTTTGGCGACAGGCATAATACAGTAATAATTTGTATAATGACTGCAAAGTATATTTCACTTTGAAGAGTATTTTCTTTGCCTATATTAATGCGCTGAGTAACACTTTGCACCCCGTTGGCGTATATTACGGGTTATCCTACGAGTTTACTAGATGAAAACGAATGTTGTAATATTTCCACTTGGTTTTCAAAACACATATTTAAGTTATGTCCTGCACATTGAGAAGATGTATTCATAGGATTATGTATACAAATTTTTCTGATATAGTTAACATTTGAATATTTTTATAACGGATGATCTATGCTCATTGTGACGTACACTTATTAAATTTATGGTTAACTTTTAAGAACCCAGTGTTTATGCACGGCGAGTTAGTAACCCTCGTAAGTCATATTTTTTTTTTTACTTTTTGTAAATAATTGCAATGAAATTCTATCACATTTCTTACCATCCGTTCTTGATGATAAGGGCGAAATAAAAATAATGCCTTAGAGGGACAAGTAGACAGTTATCTTTTCAACATATTTTGTTCGAATGATATTTTTTCTCATCATATATTTCCAGAGCTCAGAAAGAAAACTGCGTAGTATATTCTTCAGAAATTTCACTTCGTCATAAAATAAAGACTAAATAAGAGATGGTAAAAAATTGGTAAATAAAGGTGTTTTCTTTAGCTTCCCTGAGAGAAAAGTAAAATATTTAATGATATAAAAGAGGCGGATAATGTTACTGAATTGGAGATATAATGACGGCTGAAGTAAATTTTTGGCTGAAAGGCTTTACGTGAGACGATTTCAATAGCGTTTGCTGAAAGTAAAATACAGAAATAAAGATACCAAACAGGCCCGAAAGGAAGTATTTCAGCTAGGCCTTATCTTTAAGTGACAAATAAACACAGCGAAGTTATTTCAAGAAATATCACTCTGCAAAATCTAAATTTAGGACTATCTGTATTGCTACTGCAATACGTCATAAATAAATTAGAAACAGATTGTATAA